>OZ030021.1:16660000-17145000 GCA_964023405.1 Apodemus agrarius
CAGCCATCATTAGAGATGCTTCCTCCTTCAGCAGATGGGAACAAATATAAAGACCTATGCAAAGGCAGAGACTTAGAGACCATAGAATATTCAGCCCTAAATAGAATATTTCTTCTGCAGAAGAAGAGGCAGAAAGAGTGTAAGAGTCAAGGAGACTGAGGACACAAAGAAAACAAGGTCCTTGTTCTAAATTATCAGGATCAAATCACATATAGACTCATAGCGACTGAGGCACCATGCATAAGGCCTACACAGGTCTGTACCTGATCTTCTGTGTACATATATGGCTTCCAGTATCGTGTTCTGAGAGTCTGCAAACAGGTGGGTCTCTGAGTTTTTTGGCCTTTACCTGGGCTCTTTTCCTTATACTTGTTTTGTTTTAATGCAGCTTGAAGAGGGGTTCTGAGAAAGGGGTTTATGGGAACGGTAAAAGTACATCTCAGAATCAAATCATGTGGTACAAGCTGTCAGCCTACATTTCGTTTAAGACAGTTTTCCAGACTGCTCTCTCTTGAGACAGCCTCTCTCTTGCACTTCCAAATACCTCGCTGGATAGCTCATCTCTTGCAGAGAGTCCAGTAATTTATTTACATATTAATTCAGTCATTACTCCAGACTCATTTTGATTATCCCATGAATCAACATCCCATAACCTCCACCCCTTGATTCTTAGAAAGAGACAACAAGCACATATTTTAACATAGCATATGAATTAAAAAAAAATCTAGCCGGGCGGTTGTGGTGCATGCCTTTAATCCCAGCACTTGGGAGGCAGGGGCAGGTGGATTTCTGAGTTTGAGGCTACAGAGTGAGTTCCAGGACAGCCAGGGATAAACAGAGAAACCCTGTCTTGAAAAAACCAGAAAAAAATCTGTCTGCCTTTGTAAGCACAGACAATTAACAAGATGGGTTGGATCCAGTCCTGAGATTAACAATTCTATCATGCCTGGACCCAGCCTAGCTCTGTCTCAAACAGATTTTGTACTCAAGAATCTGCTTTCCTTTGTGTTTTGCTGACAAGCTGGCTCACAGTTCAGTTGCCTCTGTTCTTTTCGGTTTACAATGCTCCTTATAAAATTCATAATGGATCATTATATTTTGCATAGTCGGGAAATTATATATTCCTGAACTCATGTTTTCAGAGTTCTTTCCCATAGCCTTAAGGGCTGTCCTGGATGTAACCGCATTTGCCATTTTGCTGAGAAATTAGCTGCATCCTTGCTTCCCTGGACTTAAGCTCTCTCTGAATATCAGAATCATTAACCTTGTCAGAGCGGAAATTCCTCAAAGCAGGAACATGAAATTATGTATATATTATACTAAGAAGCCTTATTTCAACAGCAACCATCAACACATGTGGAGGCCCACATGCTGCTGGCTCTTTCCCGGGAGTGGGAACCATGTCACAATGTCTTTTAGATGGCCTAGCCAGACTCAAAAGAATGCATACGTCTAGACATTCAGGGTTCATAAAAAAATGTTTCAACGATAATTCCTCTTAAAAACCAGAAGAGTAGAGCAAATGTCAACAGGAACACTAATATTCAGCCTTACCGCTGGCTTGGATTATACTGGCCCTCATCGCAACATAATTATAAATCAATGTTTTCTAAATTGTGGAAGAGTTGTCTGGAGTACCATTAGAGTGCTACACAGTTCTGGGTAATTTGTAGTTGGTTTGAACAATACACTCTCAGATTGTTTAATGTATATAGCAGCAAAAAGATGCCATCTCTTGCAGAAAGCTCCATGTCTACACCAAAAGTGGCATAGACAGTTCTCTTGGGTCAGAGAACAGCTTTGGAATCCTTCTCTGAATTACTTCTAACAGTCACAAGAAATCTTCTCCACCACAAGGCAGACCTTAAGATTTCTTGTAAAAAAAAAATCACAAAAATCAGAGAATAGTCTCATAAAAACCAAGGTTGGGTTGCAGATTCTCCGGGTTGCCCATTATTGTTCTCAAAACCTTCTGAGAGTTTTTGAGAAAGAAAAAGAAAATATGCTATTTAGATTTAAGGAGTGAATATTTTTTAAATATCAAGAAAGATATGTCCTTACTTCAAGAAGACTTCTGATAAGTCATATTCTACAACCTATAGAATGAGACAAATTCCTCTAGAACTGCACGCAACACAGTTCCTCATCATTGGCTACTCACCCCAACACACCTTATTATAATGCGAAGATGGCACATGTTGGGCTGAAAAGCAGGTTATCCATGCCTGCTCAGCCCGAAGAGGACATCAAAGAACCAGGATTTCACCTGTCTTACTTATACCATTATATGGATTAATATCTCTTGAAGAGGAAAAGGAGCATTAGTGGCATGGACCTATCGATGAAAGAAGCCAAGAAAATACTGCTGTATTTCAGTAACTGTGAATACTAATGGTCAGAGTGTCCTTTAAGGGTAAAAGTTTCTTGAAATTACAATTAGATCCTTTCCACCCTATAAAGAACTAAGGTGCTTGGCACCGTCTCAGTTGTCATACATAGCCAATTAACAAAAAATGTAATATTAAAAGCCACCCCCACCTTATTATAACATACTGAGAAGGTGTTATTTTCAATCAGTGATTCACTTTCCCAGCTACTCCTCTGTGAGACTTTATGAGGTGTATGGAAGAAGTTTCCTAAGTTAAGGTTTGACTCACCATGCAAAGGAGGCAGCTTAACCTGTTAGCATGCTTCCCACCAGACATTAATCAAAATAATGGAATTATTTGGAATACAGAACCAAATTAGGTGCCATATAACCTTCAGGGCCCTCACTCAATCTTTTTACCTCTCCTGAGTACACTGAGTACACTGCTTTTTGCTTGTATTGACTTGCTAATACAACTTGTTCTTAAACTGAAGGTTTATTTCTTTCCTTTAAGAGGAACTTTAAGGTGGAACTTTCACTTAGCAGAAATTTTTCCATTCTGTATGATTCCATAGAGAAGTTTGGTGCAGCTGCCAAAAGCCAAATATCAAAAGGAGACAGGTAAAATGGTTCATCCATCAAAGACTACAGCTCAGAACTAAAAGGAGAGGACCTAGGTTCCCATATACCAGAAAAGTTCATGAATAGCCCTTTTGGGTGGAATGTATCCATAGGAATCGAGACTTTAAAAGTTGTCCACTAAGGATTTGAAACTTTGTTCCAAAGTGACCTGGATGAATTCCCTGTAACTACACAGTAGGCCTTGAAGTAAACCATATACCAGGACCATAAGAAAGAAAAAAGAAAAGAAAAGAGAAGAAAAGAAAAGGAAAGGGAAGGGAAGGGAAGGGAAGGGAAGGGAAGGGAAGGGAAGGGAAGGGAAGGGAAGGGAAGGGAAGGGAAGGGAAGGGAAGGGAAGGGAAGGGAAGAGAAGAGAAGAGAAGAGAAGAGAAGAGAAGAGAAGAGAAGAGAAGAAAAGAAAAGAAAAGAAAAGAAAAGAAAAGAAAAGAAAAGAAAAGAAAAGAAAAGAAAAGAAAAGAAGGAGAGGTGGGTGGGAATGGAAGAGAAGGGAAGGGAAGGAAAGAAAAGGAGAGAGGAGAGGAGAGGAGGGGAGAGGGAGAGGGAGAGGGAGAGGGAGAGGGAGAGGGAGAGGGAGAGGGAGAGGGAGAGGGAGAGGGAGAGGGAGAGGGAGAGGGAGAGGGAGAGGGAAGAAAAAGCTGGTAAAGCTCCCGTCAAAAGCACTGTAACAGGAGGCCTCCATTCAGTACCGAACTTCTGTCTTGCCCCAGATGAAGAAAAGACAGCTGAGGTACATGAGGGAGGGGGAAGGAGAGGGAGGAAGAGGTAAATGACAAATCTCGGACTTCTCTAAGCAAAACATATGTGTACAAAAAATAAAAAAGCATTAATCCCGTGCCTTTTTATTTTTCTTAAAAGAATAAACCTAAGCAGACGCTGAAATGGCAGTGACATTGGTGGCCTGAACATCCCCTACTGCTTTCTGTTAAGGCTGAAAGAAGGAGAAGAAAAGCTCCACGAGAGACTTCAATTTCATTATGTTCCCCACAGTCGAAAAGCAAGGGTAAGTGGCGTTAGGGTCTTTAAAGAAATCTGAACAGTCGCAACTGCTTCGAGAGTGTTTACTTTGAGCAGGGGAACATGTATTTTTCTCCACATGAAAACAAAAACAGTAAAAGCCATCCTTTGCTACTCTAAGTACACAGATCTGCGAAGAGGAGATGCAGGATGGGGGCCAGCAAGCATCCACTCCAGTTCTGCTTCTCCTGGGAGAAGCCTGCTGCGAGGAGACCCCACCTGCTACAGAATAGCCTGCTTTGTTTCACACCAGCTCCCAGGTTGCTTCTAAAAAAAAAACTTAGAATGTGTGTGCCTCTGATTTGAATTCACCTCTTTAAAAGTACATTTCAGATAATCTCTTACAAACTTTTGCTCAGACTTTACAGTTTTTGTTTATCATATAATGCAGTTTCCACAGGTAGTTTACAAGGCAAGTTGTAAATCCCAGGGACATTAGATTCTTTGGGTCCCACTGTATTTACTGAGTACCACTAAGAGGAGAGGTGGATGTACCACAAGACCAGACTAAATTAATGAATAAATGAATGAGGAGAAATTCTATTAAAAATTGTGGCATGAATTAGTTTTTTTACCCCAATTTCTTGTCAATTAAGTCTTATGGAGAGCTTTGCGGGTCTCCTTTTTGTGAAAATGAAGAATCATTTGGGGAACTCTCTAGTCCCTGACATTTTCTAGAGTATTGGGAGTGCTACTCCAGACTGTGGGAGCTTTTATGGTCCCTAGGGAATAAGACCAGAATGTATACTAAGCACATTTCACTATTTATTACAATTTGTCTACAGAGGCAGTTGTGGACAGAATTCATGAATGTCTTTAGCAGCACTAAATAATAATAATAATACAATTATTATTCAGTGCATGGGAAATCCTAGATGCCTTGGGATCTGATGGCAGGAGAAGAAAGCATGGATGAGGTTGAGATTGTGCTTGTATGGTCCCTGAAATGCATTTCATCATCTCTAATGTGCAAGGGTGGAAGGTGTTCCTGATGAGGCTAGCATGTGCTGTCCCTATCACACATTGTACAACATTCTCTACTGGTCAAAGTATCCCAAGGTAAACAATCCTGACAATTTGGAGAAAACCATAGGCTTTGAGATTAGAACAGTAACAGGTAGATTTTTAAGATTTAACAACCGCCTTTCAGGTTTCTAATTATTACTAAGGTAGTGGATTAAAAGGAGCCTTGCAAATGCATGCTTGAAATCTTCTGTGTTTACACATACAACTGTCTTCGTTCATGTACTCACCCAGCAGGTGTGCTATCAATTTAAAAAATGTCATTAATGTAAAGTAGAGTTAAAACTTTGAGCTACAACAGTGCATAAAATCATCACCTGTATTTGTGACAAACGCCTTGCAAGTGATGTGGTGGGGTTATAGTCATTTTGTGGATAAGAGAATCTGAATATTGACAACTGACATGGATTAGCATCTCTGCCTACCTTCGCAACTTGCTAGTTTTATGCAGGCTACTAAGATGCATAGGCAAAGGTCTGCCTTTCAGTATTATCAGAGTTCTGAAGAGGGTGAAGTTATTTTGAAGTACAGCACAAATATAATACCTTTCTCAGGCATTTCTGAAATCTGTGTGGCCCTACAAATGGAGATGCAAGAAGTTCTCTTCAAGGAAAAGGTTAAGTAGGAAAAAAAAAGCAAAAAAAGTTCAGAAATAGAAAAGCACAGAGTGTTTTGAGAAAGGAATAAATAAGTCAAGAGTAGAAACTGCACAGGCAACGAGGTGAAGTAAAGGCAAAATGACTGACGTTCAGTCTCCAGGAAATCTTTATGAAATGAATAGAAAGTTAATATGAGTCCAGGACAGGAAGATGAGAGAGTATGGCCCAGGTATGGGTTTCTCTGGTTGGTGTGGGGCAGCCTGGCATGCCTAGAGAACTATGAAATCGAAAGTAGATTTAGAACACCCCAAAAAGGAATTAAAAAAAAAACTGGGTAGAAGATAGAAGTTTGGTTCAGAAAAAACAGTGATGGCGAGGGCAAAGAAGTCAGACAATGAAGCATTTCCTTCCATGTAGCTATGATCTTATTCATGTATGGAGACAGAGAGAGATAGGCGAGCACACTCTGCGGCTGCTTACCGCAGCACCATGCCTGTTCATCCAAAATGCCAATTACGTCCTCCCCGCAGGAGAGAGGAATATCACACACTGGCTACTTTTCATTTCCCCATTAATTTTAATTACTAAAATTGAATGTATTATTCTACCTTTAAAAATTTCATATCATGAATCCTGCTGAGACTCCTTCCGAAGAGCATTTTAAACAATTCAGTATTCCAAGTCTTTGTTAAAACAAAGGTAGGCAAGACAGAACATTTCTTGCAAATCTGCATTTAATAGGCATTGCTGTTATGCTCCCTAACTCATAGAAAAGATTGCCTTTGAAACCCTAAATAAATACTTTAGGAGATTTTGTCCTGGAGAAAGACAAGGCTTCTCCAGAAACACAGTGGAATAAAAATACTAGCCATCCCTGTCAGTTTTGTAACCATCCCCAGATTTTTGACATGTTAGTTTGTTTCTTAACCAATATTTTGGACCATTCCAACTGTCAGCAGTAGGGAAATACTGAGTACCACCCTTTGCCCGTTTCTAAACACCTTGTCCAGTTGCACAGATTTCTTCTGCACAGACAGGAAATACAAAGCATGTGTCCGGGTAGTCACACTGAAGAAGCCTCCATTTGCATATCCTTCATAATTCAATTTAATTTTTTTTTGTCAAGAGTCCTGAATGCCTCGTGTTTGCTTTAATCAGAATGTTGACATTTACACTGAAGCCAATTTCTCTTTTTCTCCTCCGTGTTTTGTTTAACCACGACAAGTGACAGCAAACTGGAAAGAACAGACTTTTTAAATTGGCTCCTTGCCCAGAATGCATCATTTCTCCTGAAGCTTTCTCCCTTTCAATGCATTGCAAGAGGAAATGTGAAAACACATCTTCCAACATGAGAGTGAGGTGTTACTGCTTTTAGATAAAGATTTGTGTTGTATTTTAAAACTAGATTGCTGTACAGTTTCAAGCTATTAGCAACAACCTATTACACTGCAGCTCTGGGTCCTCGGGGAGATATGCTTAGTGTATTTCAGTAATTCACGCCAAATAGAATACTACATGAGGAAACACCGAATGTCAAAAGCATAGGCATCCTGAAAGCAGCAGGAAGCAAGAAGCAAGCATGGCCTCGCCCACGAGGTAACTCCAATGTTTTCTCTGATCTTTCCAGGTTATGCCCCAAATGGTGGAGGGGAAGTCCTATCGGGAAAACCAACATGCAGGTACCTATCTATCATTCAGAAAACAGTCTCCCCATTCACCAGAACAGTCAGTTGCTGGGTTCCACATCTGATCTTTGGTATTTCCATGAGACTGAAAGTTTGTATTTGAATTCAAATTTGCATAAATATCAGACTTCGTCATTTGAATTAAGAGTTTGAACATGTTTATATCAAACTTGGACAAAACTGTTTGAAAGATATGTCTCCTCGTGGAATTTAATTGGCCTCAACAGAAGGAGAGCAAAGAGAAAACTCAAGTATTGAAATCATAGATTATATACATTGAAATCAGAGATTAATCTGCTAGACATTTCCATAAATCACAGAGGCTCCACCCTGCCTACAGGAAGAAATCCCCTCCATTAGCCTTTGTAAATATGTCTTCCCTTGTCAATTGCTTGAGAGATCAAAACAGTTCTGAGGGCTGGGTAGGTAACTATTCTATGCTTTCTTGCTGCCTAACTGAGCTGGGATCCAACCCGAGAATCATCAAAAATACATTCATGGAGAAAACCAGTTGCCTCAACAGGAATGTTTCAAATTCTTAATGATGATTTATTACCAAGAACTCAACTTAACTGCTTATGATTGTCATTTTGTTCACTGAGAAAGCACAGACCTGAAAATCAAATCACACTTAGACTTTATTAACTAAGTTTTCTGTGTACAAGGTTTTAGTCATAATGGTGTGTGTGCTTGCGTGTGTGTGTGTGTGTGTGTGTGTGTGTGTGTGTGTCTAAATTTTCTAAAGACACAGGCTCTAAATCTCACTGGGAATGAACAAAGAGATAATAATTGCTAAAGACAGTAGATGCTGTTGAGACTGTTCCCACATGTTTCCTTTTTGTTAAAATAAAGGAGCTAAAACAATGTAAGAACTGAAAGACCTGACATATACCTTCCGTGTGTACTTGGATCAGCATGTCAAGGGAAGGAGTAGTCATACAGTCAGTCTTAACAAACAAGGTGGTTAGAAAATCACAGTCTTGCCACATGTAAACTCCAGACTCAACAACAGGCTGAGGCAGGCTGGTTGGGGCAAGTTCAGTGCCAGCTAGGATTATATAGCAAAACTCAGAACCAAATCAACCAAACCACTAAGTAAACAAAAACTCTTGTAAAAGAAAGTCATGTTATCAGTTGCTACAAGGAAATCCATCAATGTATTTGGTTGAGAAAAAAAGAGGTCACAATTCATTTAGCAACTTAGAATTTTAGAAAATGATTTCTAGTGGAAGATGATATGCATGTCTTCTTAGAGTGGTCACCATAATGGCACATTCTCTCACACTGGGATACCAAAAGCACTGAATCACGGTGTGGCAAGTCCCATGTATCTCAGAGCTACAGGAAAGAGCCCATGTCATACCTTTCCTGTAGCTTCTGATATTCCTGAATATCCATCACAGTTCTTGACTTTGACTTCACCGAAGATTGTTCCATTGTATCTATATGCTCTTTCTTTCTGAACCCTATCTCTTAGTATATTTGTGTGTGTGTGTGTGTGTGTGTGTGTGTGTGCATATGTGTTCATGGAACTGCATATATGCATGTGTACAGCCCTTAGAACAATTCCACTTCATTTTGTGAGAAAGTTTCTCATTGGACTCAACAAATAAGGTAGAATGACTGGCCACAAGCCCTAGGGAAACCCTTTTCTCAAGCATCCCAGCTTTGGGATTACAAGTGCAAATCACCTATCCAGTGTTTCTTTTTCTAATATAGGTTTTGAGGACTGAACACAGGTCCTCATGCTTTTATGCTAAGCACTTCAGTGAGTGATTCTTTTCACCCTAGCCATATCATGCTTTTTAAAAATAAATATAAAAATTATTGTAATAAAGTTAACCTATGGTTTCATATTAATTAAACTAAATCTGTATAGATTTTCAAGCAAATTTAATTTCTCTGGTATCAGAGGTCAGAGATAGAGCATAGTTTTTGGGAAAAGACATAATTAACCCTGGGAAGAGGTGTTGTTTGATATTTTTCATTACACCCATGTAAGGATAGAAATGAGAAGAAAAATTTGTGTCTCAGCAAGAAACAAAGTATCTTTCCTTATAAAATCCGTAACTCAGATCATGAACGCAAAATATTCTAGGAAAGGATATTTTGATGGTTAATTCTCATTGTGAACTTCACTGGATTTAGAATCACCATGGAAACACATCTATGTTCTGAGTATCTCTTTAAGCATAGTTCTAGAAAGGTTAAATTGAGGAAGAAAAATGGACCTTATGTGTATAGGGCCATGATGGGGCAACATTTCATGAGCTGAGTAAAAGGAAAAAGTGGATGGTATCTGGTGTCCTTCTTCTATCTGCCCTTAGGTGCCAACTGATGACTGCTCATGCTCTTGCTCCCATGCCTTCCTTCCCAAACACAAACTGGAAACCAAGACAGTCCCACCTGCCCCCACACACTCACTTACTAATTTACTCTTGTCATGTATAATTTCAACATCATCACTTTTCGTGTCATTCAGGTGTATCATTATTTTTCCCCCTGAAGAATTTTTTTTGACTTAGACAATACATGTTTATTTACTCCCTCTTCTAGGGTCTTGGATGCTAAGATCAACTTGTCAAGTGGTTCTCAAGTTTGATGAAGATTTCTTCTTCCTTTTCCTCATTTCTTTCCTGATCTCCTTTACACTTGTACATGTGATTTAGTTAGCACATAAAATGATTGCCTTCTCTCATGGTTATATATGCTTGGCTTGGGAAGTGGCACTATTAGGAGGTGTGGCCTTTTTGGAGTAGGTGTGCTACTATGGACATGGACTTAAGACCCTCATTCTAGCTCCTTGGAAGTCAATATTTCCACTAGCAGCCTTCAGATAAAGATGTAGACCTCTCAGCTTGTCCTCTACCATGACTGCCTAGATGCTACCATGCTCCCACCTTGATGATAATGGACTGAACCACTGAACCTATAAGCCATCCCCAATCAAATGTTGTCCTTATAAGAGATGCTTTGGTCATAATGTCTGTTCACAGCAGTAAACCCTAACTAAGACACTAAGAAAATTTTATTTTCTACCTGTAATTCTTTCTTTCAACATCAAAGGGAAGACTTGAATCTTAATTTAAATGTTATTAGTGCTTTCTTTTTATATGGTCACCTAGACCTAGCAATCTGATTTGGTCTTTTAAAATGTTTTCTCTAGGACTTTGTAGTGATAAAATTTATTTTTAGAAATGTTCTTATTGTTTTGTTTGGTGGGCTTGTTGTTCTTTTGTTGTTTGTTTGTTTGTTTGTTTTTTCCTCAAGAAAAAGTTACTCCTTAGCTCGGACTGTCCTTGAAATTGGAACAGCCTTTTGCCTCATTATCTCAAGAGCAGGTGCTTAAAGTATTAGGAACCACACCCTGCTCAACACCATTTACTTTTGTCATCAGCAACTAACCTCATTTTTTTTTATAATTTTAAAAATTTTAACATCTATCATATCTCTGTAGATTGTAAATTTTTGGAAGCAGAGCTTGGTTTATGGTTAAAAAGAACTGTTTCTAGTGTAATCTATGGCACTGAGTCCATTTAGATCTGTTGAACGAAAATGATGATAGATGCTTGTATCTTCTGTTTTCTCGGTTTAGTTACTCATTATCCGAAAGCAGAAATGCATTCTGTCTTACTGGTAATAGGTGTTCCTTTTTGCTCCTCTGATAACCTGAAAGTACTAGGAAGCAGATGCAAAGGCCTGAGTGACAGGAACAGAGGCCTGAGTGACAGGCTTATGGCTTTGTGGCTGCATCCTGAGGATAATTAACTCTTCTAGACCAGCTGTGACCCCTGCTGGGAGTCAGCTGGTGCCCAACACGATGAGAGAATCTGTCCCAAATGAAGCTGCTACACATGCATCTCTGCAGTGCGAAGTGATTTTAATGAACGGATTTTAATGAACACAAAAACCAATGCAGGATATGGGGGCCAGGTGGTCCCTCAGAGACTCTTGCAAATGATTGGTGAATTTTAGAAAGCATGCCCTTCCTTCTGGGATTCAGATTGTGAGGAGAGAGTTGTGAACCCATACCCTTTCCCATCTCTTTACACTGTTTTCCCATAGATTGCTGGTTTTAGGTAACAGAAACTTGGCTTCTTGGTTTTATGGGATGTTCCCCCTCACCTTTTAAAATGCAAATACTTTTGGGAAGGGAACAGCTGGTCAGTCATTTTGATCTTAATGTAATGAGTTTATTAGAACCAGCCTGCAGAGGGAATTCTGACACTGTGCAGAAGATCCCACAAACAAGGCTCTCTTTTGAAGCTTGCCAGGGCTGGATAATTTCCCCACAAGAGGATTTCCCAGACTCACTGCAGTATGATGCCTCTCACACTTGCAGATGAGAGGCAGAGTGTAGAAAGTGAGTAACAGGATCAGAGTAGAACCCGTGCCTGTGGGTGGGTCGAGCTGCTGTATACACAGGTATATGTAGCTCCAAAGTCTGTTATATTTCATATTATGAATAGACAAGGAGCACAGTGAAGTCTTGCTATAGTCCCATTTTATTTATCAAATCCTATGTTTTAACTATTAGGATAATAGCTACAACAGAAATTATCCTAGGTAATATTGAGTAAAGCACAAGAACAAAACTAGCTCATTTCTACTAGGATGGACACACAAAAAATTGACATTTGCATTGAGATTCAAGACCATGCCAAACAACAAGAATTTTATGCAGTGGTAGGAGTCAGCAGCAATTCATGAGTTAAGAGGAATATAAAGATCAGAGGGGCAAAACATTAAGGATAGGGCTTCCTGGACTTGTATGATACTTTAAATACATCTTTCATAAGTATCAAATACAAATGAATATTAAGCAGAGTATCAGTAGAAAATAATATCCAGATCAAGCCTTAATTACAGAAATTTTTAAATAATTATACTTATGTGAATACCTATTCTTATATGATCATTACATTTTGCATACTTACCATAGTTGATTCTGTATTCAAATCAATCTTGAGGAAAATATTCAGTGTGGTAGCTGAGGTCATGACTCTAGAAACACAGCAGAATGGAGAACTCTGCTTAGTCATTGAAAAGAGAAGGGCATTATTTTACTGGGGTAAAAATTTTTGATAAAAACTTGATTTGATTCTAAACTAACTGCTCTCTGTTTCTTGCAAAGTCCTTATTTTTAAATAATTGACCACAAAATGCCCCCTTCATCTGCCTACGCCTCTACTCTCTGGAATAAGTATACCATGGAGGGTTTCTGGATCACTATGTATCTAGTCTTGCTCCCAGCTCTCTGATGGAAGATTAACACTCAACTGGCTGAGACTCTTGAGCTTACAAAGACAAAGATGGGATAATACTGTGAAAACTCCTGCATAATTAGCCTCATCGGCTGATGGACAGCTGCTGAAGATTCCACCATCTCTTCCCACTTTCCTCAGAGGAAAGAGTGAATTCATGATGAAAGCCCAAATGTTGTTTGTCTGGTGGAGTTTTCCATCTTAATAAAAATACTAGGGTTCAAAACATGACAGTCTTTGCAGAGAAACTGACCCTGTTGTTTCATTGCTTGTGTGTTGATACTTGGAATATAACATAATCTTAAACTCTATATTTTTCACCATCTCTCTATCTCTACATTAGAAGGCTGTTGTGTGGGTTAGAACAGGCAGATTCTCGTGGAACTGGGGGTTCTTGAAGGTAGCTTGAGAATGTCAGAATAATGTTTATTAATCTCAGACTTTGTGGTAATTACCAATTATCCTACAAGAGAGCCCAGAGATTATTCAGCAATCACATTCTAAAAGGTCCATGATGGACAGTCACTCCTTTTGTGGATTGCTGACACTTATGCTCTAAATACCATGTGATATAAGAAATATAAATAAGACAGAGTCTCCCCTTCCTCACCTCTGCAAGTCACTATCCCTCCTATCAGGAGTAATGGATTCTGAGTTGGCAGTAAAAGCAAGAATTGGAATAATTAATTAAAACATTCAGCCAATGCTATGTCTTAAAATAGCCAGTCTTTCCCTTTTTACAGTAAGACTTTCACAAAGTTTATGGCTGTAGGGTATATAAAATTAGATTAAACAATGTAACATAGACACCTGATAGAGAAAACAACCAACCAACAAACAAAAAACCCACAAAACCGATAGATCTGGTAAAGTGAAAAGCATCAGCACCCACATGGAATAAACTGTATGGCAGCCCTGTCTGTGCTTGTGGGATTGTGATGTTTGACACATGTCCCCTGAAAAAGCCCTGCTCAGATGTCTACTGTCAAGGAGGCTTCTGGGTTGCCTAGATAAGAACTTGACCTCTCTGGAACACCAAGGATAATTGGCCTGAGAATGATCTCAAGACCTTCACCTGAAATTGAGACTCCTCAATTCTTATTTTAAAAGTCATGGGTGTCAGATAAAAATGGGAAAATTGGAACTGCTTTAGTTCATGCCTGTAAAATAGTCAAGAATACTTTAATGCCAGAAAATATTATTTAGCAAATGACCTGCCCTATCTCTGGGCAGCTATCCTGAGAAAAGAAATAACCTATTACATATATTATACCATCTGTGTTTATGTGCTGAAGTCCCCCAAATACTGTTATGTAGGAGAGTCATACCCTTCCCTTTGTCTTAACACATACAAAATACTACTAGTTTAGAAGACTCAAATTCCCATTCACTTCACTTAAACCAAAATAAAATCCTTACAATGTCTCAGGATGAATTGGTTGGGTCTGATTCAGAGAACTGCAGTGCCAGTGAAACCATGGTACTTTGTTATCAGGTATCTGTCTTCTCACATATTATCCTGGCTGTGACATATTAACATGACAAGTTTCTTAAAGAGAACATGTCTCTAGTGCAAGGAAAAACCTAGTAAGCTAAGTTATGGAATTTTTTTTTTGTAGTTTATTAGCTTCTTAGTGACTATTAGCTCCCATAGTTGAAGAAAGCACTACAGACGAGCACACCACTGGACACAGAGAAACATTCGGCAACCAAAGAGGGTCTTGGTGAAGATGCACATTAATCTCAACCCTTAGTCCAGGCAGGCCAGTGATTCCTTAGCTGTCTGCCTGAGATAATTTTGCACCACCACCTCCATTAGTACCCATCTTTTCTTTTTTCTTTTTCTAAATTCTTTGTTTACATTCCAAATTATTTCCCCTTTCCTGGTTCCCCTATCCGCATAAGTCTCATAAGCCCTCTTCCCTCTGCCCATTCCCCAATCAACCCCCCTTCCACTTCTCTGTCCTGGTAATGCCACACATTGCTGCATCAAGCCTTTCCAGGACCAGGGCCCTCTCCTTCCTACTTCTTGGGAATCATTTATATGTGATTTGTGTCTTGGGTATTCAGAGCTTCTGGGCTAATATTTACTTATCAGTGACTGCATTCCATGTATGTTCTTTTGTGATTGGGTTATCTCACTTAGGATGATATTTTCCATTTCCAACCACTTGCCTAAGAATTTCATGAATTCATTTTTTTAAATTGCTGAGTAGTATTCCATTGTGTAAATATACCACATATTCTGTATCCATTCCTCCACTGAGGGACATCTGGGTTCTTTCCAGCTCTGGCTATAATAAATAAGGCTGCTATGGACATAGTGGAGCATGTGTCCTTACTGCATGCCAGAGAATCCTCTGGGTATATGCCCAGGATTGGTAGTTGGAATTTTAGAGAATGATTGTTTTTCTTTCTCCTGGTAAGGAGGAGAAGAGAAACATCGATCTACCTATAAACACAGTGCTCAGGCACAAATACCTGGGTAACTTTGGAAGGTCTGTCAGTTTCTACTGGACAGTACAGAGGTGCCATTCTGGTTTCAGACTACAGAGTTGGATCTTGTCATTTGCTAGTTATTCTGACCGCTTTACAAACATTCTACTAGCAGAGATGAAAGGCTGCATGCAACGATGGTGTCCATTGTATTCCCAAAAGTAAGAGGCAAGACCTTAATCACACTAGCAAGTCTCTGGTAGCAGGTGTCTTAGTTAGGATTGTATTGCTGTGAAGAGACACTATAATGAAAGCAACTCTTATAAAGGACAGTGTTTCTTTGGGGCTGGCTTATAGTTTCAGAGGTTCAGTCCCTGTCATCATGGCAAGAAGCACAGCAGTGTGCAGGCTGACATAATGCTGGAGGAGCCCAGAGTTCTACATGTGTAACGGAAGGTAATGAAGAGAGACTCTATTGTTCAAGCAGCCGGCAGGAAGGTGCCTTTCCTCATTGGTTTGACCTTGAGCATAGGACTTCAAAGCTCGATCCAGCAGTGACATACTTCTTCCAACAAGGTCACACCTCCTTACAGTGCCACTTCCCATGAGCTAAGCATATTCAAACCATAGCAGGTTTTCTCTTTATTATTTTGGGAAGGTCAATTAGATCTAGTTGATGATAATCTCCTGGTCTCCAGTTCCAGCTTACCACTTTCTCACTAGTAGGAGCACAAGGAACTAAAGGCAATCATCCAAAAATTCTCATCCTAAAGAGGGCCAAAATAAGACCCCAAAGGACAACATATAAGGTCCTTAAAGCAGGGATAGCATCTCTGTGAAAGAACTAATATGTGTATCTGTGAGTCTTGGGATGCCATAGAAATACAAAAGACTTTTGCTCATATGATAGGCAATGGAATGTCACAGTGGCAAAGGCTCAAGTCCAAGATCAAGGTTCCAATGGCTGTTTCTACAATAACTCTCTCTTTGGTTAGAGAAGGCTGTCTTGATGGATTGGTTCCACTTAGCCATTATTTTAAAATTGAAAATAGATCCTTGGCTCATATAACACATCCCAATGAATTTTTCTACCATCCATTCCTCCTCGCTCTCCCACATGCATCTCCCATTTCCCCAGATCTAATCCACATGTTTCAACCTCAGGAAAGAGCTGGCCACCAAGAGATGAAAGACACAAATGACAAAACAAGCACAATAAGACAAGGTGAGATCCCTTATATAGAGGCTAGACAAGGCAAGCCAATAGGAGGAAAACAAGAGTGTCAGAGCAGGCAAAAGAGTCTTTGGCACTATTAGGAGTCCCAGAAGAACACCAATAACACACACAGAAGACCTGGTGCAGGCCATTTTCTTGACTTTTCAATCTCTGTAAGCTCCTATGAGCTTAGTTGAATGAGTAGGCCATGTTCTTCTGGTGTCTTCTCTGTGCCTTATACTTCCTAAATGGCCAGGATCCAGACACTGGGTATCACAACAAAGTAGGTGTGATGGCTTGTATATACTTGGCCCAGGTAGTGGCACTATTAGGAGGTATGGCCTTCTTAGGGTAGGTGAGTCACTGTGGGTGTGTGTTTTAAGACCCTCATCCTAGTTGCCAGGAGCTACTCTTCTACTAACAGCCTTCAGATAAAGATGTAGAACTATCAGCTCTTCCTGCACCGTGCCTGCCTGGGCACTGCCATGCTTCCACCTTGATGATAATGGACTGAAGCTCTATACTTGTAAGCCAGTGCCAATTAAATGTTTTTTCAAGAGGTGTCTTGGTCAAGGCATTGCTTCGTAGAAGTAAAACTCTAAGACAGTAGGGTGGAACAAAACATGACTGTCAAAAAACTATATTTATAATACATGTATATACACATGTATATAGTATATATAATTTTATATATATATATATATGTGTGTGTGTGTGTGTGTGTGTGTGTGTGTGTGTGTGTGTGTATGAAAAGATTCCTAATGATATTTCGTTATACTTATAGACTAGAACCTTATACAGTTGTCATTAGGGAAACCTCCTCTGGCAGCAGAGAGGAGTGGGTGCAGAGAAAAGAGACACACAGCAAACATTATATAGAGAGTCTAAATTGGAGTTTTCCATTATTCCCTCCCATTGGAGATCTGGGAATACCTCAGAAGAGGTGAAAGAAAGGCTTTAGGAGCTATGCGGTCCTTCTTAGGTGAACATAAGGAGAAAAGGAGGGTTCTCCTGGTATTTCTTCTTTATACATTAAAGTATGTATTTACCTTACATCCCAATCTGATCCCTCCCTCCTCTCCTTACAGTCATTCCCTCTCTCCTCCACTTTCCCTATCTCTACCTTCCTTTCTTCTTAGACAAGGGGAAGCCTCCCATGGTCCATGTACCCATGTTGGTACCTATAGTTACAATAGGACTAGGCGTATCTTCTCTTATTGAGGTTAGACAAGCATCCCAGTTAAGGGAAAGATATAAATAAAATAAAATAAAATAAAATAAAATAAAATAAAATAAAATAAAATAAAATAAAATAAAATAAACCCCTACAGAGTCTAAGATGGCTCCTACTATAGTTGTTAGGGATCCAGAATGATGAGTAAGCTGTACATCTGTTACATTTGTGTGGGGAGTGCTAGGTCCATCCCCTGCATGATATTCAGTTAGTAGTTCAGTATCTGTGAGCACCGATGGGCACAGGTTAATTGATTCTATGGGATTTCTTGTTGTATCCTTGACCCATCTGACTCCTTCAAGCCTTTCCTCCCCTTTTTCCACAAGATTCTTTGAGCTACCCCTAATGTTTGGCTGTGGATGTCTGAATCCATTTCCATAAGCTGTAGGCTGAAGCCTCTCAGAGGACAGTTATGCTAGGTTCCTCTCTGCAAGTATAGCATAATATCGTTAATAGTGTCAGTGGTTGCTTCTCTCTCTTGGGATTCTTCTCAAGTTGGGACAGTTATTGGTTGGCCATCTCCTCAATTTCTGTTTCTTCTTTATCCATGTATAATTTATAGGCAAGAGAATTTGGGGCCAAACATTTTGTGAGTGGTATGGTGACCTCATTCCTCTATTAGAAGTTTTGAGTACTTATAAGAAGTGGCCATTTCAGGTTCCATATCCCCAGTTGCTAGGAGTCTTAGCTGCAGTCATCCTCATCGATCCTGAAAGTTTTCCTTGTCCTAGCTTTATAGCTTATAACTCCTCTTAGTTTCTCTCCAAGCTCCCACTCCTTCTTCTCCCCATTTCATCTCTCCTATTCTCATCCTCAACCCTCCCTCACACAGTCCCCTCCCTTCATCCATCCCCAATATCTAATCTATTCCCCCTTCTCAATACTATACAAGGAACTTACCTTGGGGTTTGCTAGTTATTTAGATTCTTTCTGTCTGTGAATTATAGCATGGTTTTCCTGGTCCTTATGGCTAACATCCACTTAAGTGAGTACATATCATGTATATCTATCTGGGTTACCTCACTCAGGATGATATAGGCTAGTTCCATCCATTTGTCTGAAATTTTATGATATTTTTGTTTTTAATAGTTAAGTAATATAGCAGTGTGTAAATGTACTATATTTTCTTTATTCATTCTTTAATTGAAGGATAATTGTGTTGTTTCTAGTTTTTGGATGTTACAAATAAAGATGCTCTGAACATAATTGAGCAGTGTTTCTTGTGGTATGATGGTATGTCGTTTGCGTATGTGCTCAGGAATGGCATAGCTGGATCTTGATGTAAAACTAGTTAGATTTTCTGAAAAAACTGTAAAGTTAATTTCCATAGTAATTGTACAAGTTTGCACTCCCACCAGCAATGGAGGAGTGTTCTCCTTGCTCTACATTCTCACTAGCATGAGCAGTCACTTGAGATTTTTATTTTAGCCATTTTGATAGGTTTAAGATAGAATCTGAGTCATTTTGATTTGCATTTCTCTGATGACTAAAGATCTTGAACATTTCTTTAAGTGCTTCTCTGCCATTAGCTCTGTACCCCCTTTTTAAAAATTACATTATTTGGTTTGGTGGTGTCTAATTTATTGAAATCTGTATATATTTTGTGTATCAGCTCTCTGTATTTAAAGCATATAAATCTTGTTTCAGGATCATCTAATCACAGTTACCTTTTTAAATAGAGCCTGTTTTCACAGACAGCCAAATACTGTGTGTCTGGCTATATTTTCTATGAATGAAATAAGTCGTTATATTGAATCTTTGAAAATGAGTTGAACATCTATTTAATCCAAACCATCATGTTACTCAATGTCAGGTGATAATTTCTCCATTCCTTCCTTTTGCCTTCTCTCTCTCTTCTTCCCTCCTTCTTTCCAATCCTCCTTTGTTCCTTCTTTCCTCTCCTTCTTTCCTTCCTCTTTACTTACTTATTTTACATCATGTTAACATTCTTTTAAATATTACCTGTCAATACATATTGTCTGATGATCTTCTATATGTCATTTTATAACATTTCATCTGTTATATGTACAATTCCCCCATTCCTTGTGAATGTGAATGAAAAGTGATTTTTTGGAGCTGAATCCTTAACATTAACTTGGAAATTTAGGAAACTGTAAGATAATTTAACTGCAAAAGCGGTGTTGTAGAAGATATGTGAGATACAAGTGATTAATTAGATAATCTAGAAAAGAGATTATCTATCATTATCAGCACACTTGGCTGAAGCATAATTATCACAGAGATTGTTTGTATTTCATGATCGTATTTGTCATGATGGATTAATTCTGCCATCAGTATGGGTGTGGTTCTGACAGGTGTGGGGTCCTCCTTCTGTGTTCTTTCCTTTCCAGTTTTCTTCAGAGGACAGGACAATGGCTACTATTTATCATGTTCCTCTTCTCCAATTTATTCTTAGGAACACATATCTGCTATTGATGGTGGCTTTACTGAGATACCTTACTGCTAAATTTTTCTGTCTCCTTTCTAAATGATGTCATGTAGAAGTTGAAGAAGGAGTGGTTTCAAGAGTGTGTAGAGCTTTTTTCAGAAAGATTGTGTAGAAGGAATAGATTTAGCTGAAAAGTTAGTTGTGTAATTATCAAACCTTATCAAACTTGTATCCTTCTTTTGACTTCATGGAAATGAACTTGGTCACCAGATCTGGAGCAGCCATAAACAATCATTTATTGAAGCTTTACGGTGATGGTATACATACTAAGAAACAATAGAGGTCTAGATATATGATGGGTCATGGTGTTTCCATGCCCTTGCTTAGTAGCTCCATTCTCATCCATATTATCTGAAAGAACAATGACACCTGGAGTCTGTCTCAGGTTTTCAGTAGTTTCAAATAGAAACCTACAAGATAACTCAGGACTAGCTGAGCAGAAGGTCAGCTTCTTGGAAGAACCTCAGTGTATGACCTCATTGATCCTTCAATGGAGGTTGTAGACAAATAAGGAGATAATGAGCACTGACAGACTTAATAGTGTATGGTTACTCAGATAAGATGGAGTAGCCCAGAGTCAAAAATGGCTTATGACTTGTGCTAACTATGGAACTTATAAAAAGACCTGCACATTGTTTTTCTTCATTTTCACTAGGCCCTTTATTTATAGCAATAAATAACACACACACACACACACACACACACACACACACACACACACTGTCCTTGGGATATATTCAAGAAAAAAAAATCACTAATTATTTCATCAGATCATTGTCCCTAAATGTTCTTTGTCAATGTGAGACTTAAGCCATTTATAAGTTTTAAAATGTGCTACGTCATACGATGCTATATTTGTACTTGTGTTACTTATCTGCGGATAGTTATACTTTGTGACTGTTATTCGAGAAAGTAACAATTCTCATTCTTATTGTTGACAAACATTCAAGTTGTTCCCAATTACTTTAAATTAATAAAAAATTAGTGGTACAAAAAGAGAATTTTTCCTGTAATATGTCATCTAAAAACAGACATGAATTTTTACTTAATGGTTTTATAAAAATTAAAATAAATATCATGTATAATTAGCCATCAAAAGTGGCTAAAATTCACAGACATTTATTAAAATTGGCACATCAAATACTGAGTTCAGTTACACAGGTTCTCATTTCCACCAGCCATATAACACCCTCTTAGGTGAGAGGGAAAAATGAAGACCAAATAATTCAAATTTTAAAGAGTTCAAGAGCAAGGAACTGTCTGGATCTCTCAGCTTCAATTTCTTCAGTGCAAGAATTCTAACTCAAATCAGTGTGCTGATGGCCAAGAGTACCCATACTCCCTGTTTTCTTAATAATTCAATGTTGTATCATTACTTTCAGAAAATGCGGCACTTAAAATTAAAATGGTACCCTAATTGTCTCAAAACAGCATCAGCCAAGCAAACAAATACCATCACTAACTTCTTGAGTTCTTTATATATATTGGATATTAGCCCCCTGTCAGATGTAGGGTTGGTGAAGATCTTTTCCCAATTTATTGATGGCTGTTTTGTCCTTCTGACTGTATCCTTTGCCTTACAGAAACTTTGTAATTTTATGAGGTCCCATTTGTCAATTCTTGATCTTAGAGCATAAGCTATTGGTGTTCTGTTCAGAAACTTTCCCCCTGTGCCAATGTCCTCCAGGGTCTTCCCTAATTTCTTTTCTATTAGTTTCAGTGTGTCAGGTTTTATGTGGAGGTCCTTGATCCACTTGGAGTTGATCTTAGTACAAGGAGATAAGAGTGGGTCAATTCCCATTCTTCTGCATGTTGACCTCCAGTTGAACCAGCACCATTTGCTGAAAAGGCCATCTTTTTTCCACTGGATGTTTGTAGCTCCTTTATCAAAGATCAAGTGACCATAAGTCTGTGGGTTCATTTCTGGGTCTTCAATTCTATTCCACTGATCTACTTGCCTGTTGCTGTACCAATACCATGCAGTTTTTAACACAATTGCTCTGTAGTACTGCTTGAGGTCAGGGATATTAATTCCCCAGAAGAACTCAAGAAGTTAGACCCCAAAGAACCAAATAACCCTATCAAAAATGGGGTACAGAACTAAACAAAGAATTTTCACCAGAAGAAATTCAAATGGCCGAGAAACACCTTAAGAGATGTTCAACATCATTAGTCATCAAGGAAATGCAAATCAAAACAACCTTGAGATTCCACCTCACACCAGTCAGAATGGCTAAGATTAAAAACTCAAGAGACAACAGGTGCTGGCAAGGATGTGGAGAAAGAGGAACACTCCTACACTGTTGGTGGGACTGCAAGATGGTCCAACCGCTCTGGAAATCAGTCTGGTGGTTCCTCAGAAAATTGGGCATGACACTTCCAGAGGACCCTGGCATACCACTCCTGGGCATATACCCAGAGGATTCCCCTGCATACAATATAGATACATGCTCCACTATGTTCATAGCAGCCTTATTTATAATAGCCAGAAGTTGGAAGGAGCCCAGATGTCCCTCAAAAGAATAATGGATACAGAAAATGTGGTATATTTATACAATGGAATACTACTCAGCAATTAAAAATAATGAATTCATGCAATTTGTAGGCAAATGGTTGGATCTGGAAAATATCATCCTAAGTGAGTTAACCTAATCACAAAAGAATACACATGAAATGCAATCACTGATAAGTGGATATTAATGATCCCAGAAGCTCTGATTATTCAAGGCACAATTAGCAAGTCAAAAGATTCCCATGAAGAAGGAAGGAGAGGACCCTGGTCCTGAAAGGACTGGATCCAGTTTTGTAGGAGAGTACCAGAATAGAGCAGAGAAATGGTGGGGTAGTGATTGGGGAATAGGTGGGGTTGGGTGGGGTGGGAGAGGACATATGGGACATATGGTGACAGGAGACCTGGGAAAGGGGAAAGCCTTTGGAATGTAAACAAAGAATATAGAAAATAAAAAAAACTGTAAAAAAAAAATACCATCACTACCCTGACCAAGGAGGCATTCAATAAGTTCCACTGAGACATTGGTCCTATGATTGCTCCCCAGTCAGATTCTTTCTGGAGGTGGCAGCTACTCTCATCCAGGACTATTTAAGCAAATATGGTTTCTCTGGAAATCAGATCCTATTGAAAATCTATTCTTTGGATAAATACATCCCCCACGCTATTTTTAAAAGTGAACTATCCCTCAAATACTCAATTTCCAGAATACTTGGTTTCCCACTGTTAGTGCTGTTTGGGGGGTTTTGGAATGTTCAGGGGCAAGTGAGTTTCAGAGGGTAGGCCATTAAGTCTATAGTCAAACCCTACATTATGCTCCGTTCTCAGACTTCTTCCTTGCCTTCTAATATATGATTGATAATATTTGAGGATTCTAATGGGCATATGCTATAGAAGAATTCCAAGAATTTAGAGACTTCCTCCTAGGAGCCTGCAACAAAAGAAAAAGTCATTATTTTTACTGAAATTGAAAGAGAGAGAGGAAAAAATATAATCTTGTGATTCCAAATCCACTTCTATGTCAGGTTTAATAAATAAAATAAATAAATAAATAAATAAACAAAACAATGTGTGCATATTAGCTGAGTGAATTTTCTTCCACAATGCCCCAAAGAGTTAAATTTGCAAATGAAGCCATCTTTTGCACTGCAGTGAACTTACTGGAGTGACCTTTTTGTTTGTGTCCATTATATTTTTATATTTAATATGTTCATCGCTGAATTTTCACAAAGACACTAAGATACTGGTATGTTGAGAGAGATTTGGGAAACTCTGGATGTTCTCTTGTTAGTCTAAAGTGAAAAGGAACTTAAAGTAAAAAAGTGCAGGATTTAAACCTGGGATTTATTTTCCTAAAGGATTGTTTGTGCCTCAAATGTAGGCTCTAAGGTCAAACTGACCCATTCTGTATTTCAGCCCTTCTTCTTTAAAGTGGGGTACAAAGATTATCCTGTCCTGTTACAGATCAACAGGATGTCATGTGAGGCATGTAGAAATTACTTATGGAATATGCAAGACAATAGCCTCTCAGTGGTTGATAGCAATTAGATTATTATTGGTGGTTCAGAAACCATCCAGTAAACTGAGTTCTAAGACTACCATTGAAAATAAAGAAATGTGGTTTTTTTGTTGTTCTTGTTATTGATGGACAATCAACTCTACTGATACATTTTTATTTGTTTGTTTGCTTGTTTGTTTCTTACAAAGGTAGAGTGATGTTCATCTCTTGCTGGAAACCTTAGTTACTCAACCTTGAGACACTGTGTCAAAGCAGGGTATCTGGAAAGCCCTGTCTTGTTTTGGTTTTCTTTCATAGACATGAAATTCCCTGAATGAGAAAACTCAAAATGAAACAGCTGTGCATGAATTTTTCATTTTGGAAACTTTCAAATGTCTCAATTTCCACTTTATGATTCTTCTTTATAGCTCCTTACTATAGTAAAGCTGCGCAGCCTCTTCTTTTTCTGTCTATAAGAAAGGCAGTACCTCTCTCTGGACTTGGAAAATTTTAGGAATCAGCCATGCAACCCGAACTTCATCTGTTGTTTAAGAATCATATAAACTTTTCTGCTATGACCTACAGGCCATCTAACCTTACATCTTAAAAATCACTTAACCTCTGGTCTCTGTAAATGTGTTTTCATTGAGCTTTAAAAATGTCTTTGAGAAGGTGTTTGGCCTGGAATCTTTCCAACCATTAGGAAATGGGTCAGAATCCTTATGTGCAGGAAGGTCCTCCAAGGGAAACCACTATTTTAAATAAGGAAAACAGAAGAAAGCTGAGACACACTCTTTTAAAAAAAATTGATGCAGAACACCACACTTATGCAAAAACAAAAAGAAAGAGAAGATATGAAAATTAAGAGAAGAAAAGCATTGTGCCACGCAGGTTTTTACAAAATTTCCAACATAAATTGTACATATGACAAAGGCTGTTTATAGACTTATGTGGAAAATAATCTCACTCAAAAATGGAGAAGAGTCAGAGAGAGAGTGAGAAAGATAGCACGGACTACTCACCTTAGTCATCACTTTGTTTGACAAGCATAGAAGAGAAGATAGGAAGTATATTTTATACAACTTGTTTGACTATGTTTCAAAACCCTTCAAGAAGCCATATTATGTGTTTTGTTTGTTTGTTTGCTTTATGGGTAGCAAAGGATGCTAATGTTTCATTTGAATTTACATGGAAATTATCTAGCTTTTTTGTTATTTGTGTAGTGACCAATTCTAATCTCTTCTTCATAATAAAAAGTTCAATTATGATTATAGATGCAACCCCCAAAATGTCTATTAAATGTGATCCCAGCACTTGGGAGGCAGAGGCAGGCGGATTTCTGAGTTCGAGGCCAGCCTGGTCTACAGAGTGAGTTCCAGGACAGCTAGGACTACACAGAGAAACCCTGTCTCAAAAAAAAAAAAAAAAAAAAAAAAAAAAAAAAAAAGAATTCAATGTATGTGGTGATTTGAATAAGCTTGGCCCATGGCAATATTGGCAATATTGGGATGTATGGCCTTGTCAGAATAGTGTAGCCTTGTTAGAGGAAATGTGTCATTGTGGAGGTTGGCTTTGAGGTCTCTATGCTTAAGTTCCACCCAGTGCAGAAGAGTCCCTCCTACTGACTGCCTGCAGAAAACAGTTCCTCTTCCTTTTGCTTTTGGATCAAGATTTGGAACTCTCACCTCCTTCTCCAGCACCCTGTCGGTTCATGCTTCAGTGAGTGCTTCCAAGCATGATCATAATGGACTGAACCTCTCAAACTGTAAGAAAACCTTAAAGAAATATTGTCCTTTATAAGAGTTGCCTTGGTCACAACAATAAAACCCAAACTACAACAGCATATTTTTACTAATTACTATCCAGAGGGGGGAAATATTGTACAGATATATGATCTGAACAAGAGAAAACAATAATCAGCCTTGCAAGAAAATGCTCAGAAGGTCACTAAAGACATTTATTTATTAAACAGTTATCCTGTGAAAACTAAGATGGACACATTTACATGGGACATATTTCCATCTAACTTGGATTGAAAATGCTTTCTTTTGTATACAGGAGCAACAAAGAACAAGATCCAGAAATGGGTGGTATCTGGACTTTGCAAGTCAGGTGTTCATGGACAACCTATTGAACTGGCCTATTTTGGTCATCTTTGTCTTTAAATGAGACATATAAGGCCATTGATGGAAAGAATTAGCAAGATGAATTTTACCTGTATGCTAACATTCTCTGTAACATATTTTCATCTATATAGATTTATCCACTTAGTGATATATTGGTTCTCTGCTTCCATTGGCTTCACGAATTTGGGGAAAACATATTAATATGCCCAATCTCAAGCAATAGCTACTTATACTGATTTCCAGGGTTTGGAAAATCATGTGTGTATTCTCATGCCAAAGCAACTGTAATGAGAATGACGTTGTTCCCCTCTTCTGTGTATTTCTTCTCCCAGGTACTGTAGTTGAACTAGCTATGTTAAACCTATGACTTCACTGACCACATCTACATAATTAGTAAAATATTTTGCCACTTTTTATTATCATGATTAATGATGTCTAGGTGAATTCTGGATAGAACAATATCTTATGAACTCAATTGAATGGCAAGATTTTTAGTCATGGAATTGTTGGACATGATGCCAAGGGCATACTAGCAGACACTTGTGGAGTTGCTTTTGCTTAGAGAAGTACAGGGTGTTGCCATTTGTGTAACTACTGAGGTATATGAGGGAGCAGGAATTCATGAAATGCAGCCAGATCAACTGGCAGTTATCAGAAGATGGTTCAGGACTGCATTGAAATAGTGACAAGGGAATATTTTTCAGCTATTCTGCATATTATTTATTTATTTATTTATTTGTTTAATTTTTAGAAGATGTGGAATGATGTATCAGTTACTTTTCTTGTAACTAATAGAAAATATCTGAGATATTTTTTAATTTATTTAGTTAAGAATATGATTATTTTGGTTCTCAGTTTCATGGGACAGAAAAATGTCAAGATAGGAAATGTATGGAAGCTAAACCAGACCTCTCTATGGTACCAAAGCTTGTGATCCAGGAATCTCTTACATCATAAATGATCAAGAAGAGCTGCTACCTGAAACAAGTCTGAGCTATAACAATCAGTGATCTGCCTTCAATAACCTTCATATTCTGGACATGATCTTCATTCCACAGGGGTCACAACATCCCAACACATCACTACCAAGTGTTCCCTCACTGTAAAAACACAATAGTCTATGTTTAAAATCTGTCTTTAAAAATAATGTGCAAGTCCAAGCATGTTTTCCAGAAATCTTATTCTGAGACCATGGTTAAGACAAATTTCTACTGAAGAATTCAACGAGAATTGGGGAATGGTTCTAAACAGGAAAAGATCGGATAGAAGCAAAAGTTGTCTGTTCCAGAGCCACAAAATCACAATCGGACCATGACTGGATATGGAACAGCTCATAAATATTTTTTTTAATAAATAGAACTGGGGACCAGCCATAATATATTTTAGTAATTTTTGTTCTAGGCAGAGAAGGACAGTTGTCCTGTAGAAGAAAATGTGATGACAAATCATCACTATCTACTTAAGAAAACATTAATTGCTTGGAGATTGACTTGGGCATGTCTATGAGACTGTTTCCAGAAATGTTTCAATGAAGGAAAAAGGTGGACCCTGAATATGGGCACTATCATCCAAAAGGTTGCTTTCTGGTCTGCATGACATAGAGACAAAAAGGAAGTCAGCTGAGTGCCTGATTTGCCCACAAGTACCATATCTGTGACCTGTTGTGGCTTACCAGGCTTTCCTCACCACAATGAACAACAACACCGAACTTTGAGTCATACTGCAACCTTCTTTCTTTAAGTTGATTACTGTCACATACTTGATCCACAACAATGAGAAAAGTAGCAAATACAGAACATATGATTTTTTTAAATAAAGCAAGCATCTTCTTCAGCCAGATATAGGGTTTGAGAACAGTCTTCTGAACACTGCTTATGCTTGAAGAAATGATGAACGTTTGTGCATAATTCTGATCGGCTTCCACAGCATGGAGTACAAATGACCAGAATAAAGAGGGAATTATTCTCCCAAAATGCTGTCTATATGAAAAATGAGTGTACTCTAGCCCAACTTCCATAAGAATAGTGTCAAAGGGATGCATCTATCCCCATAGAAAGAATTCATGAGTAAACTCTGAGTTATTCTGAGAGTCGTTTCCAGAATTTCTCTGGAATCTGGCATTAACCTATATTCTTGGCACATGCTTCTACATCTTCGAACACACACCTGAGAACTCAAATAGCTCCCAGCTGGAACTGCTGGCAATCTTACTTGTGATAACAAAATGGAAAGGTTTAAGCCAAGAAATATTTTAAATGACATAAGATGTGACAGATGATGCCTCACTTCAAAAAAGCCAAGGGCAAATGAACCCATCGTTACCTGGCGACATTCACATATGAAGGCAATCTATAAATCACCACAGAGACCTTCCCAGTCATCAGGACCCAACTCATTCTGACCATGTGTGGGGTGGAGGAAGTCACTGCCTGCACAGTGTGACTTGGAGGAGCCTTAAAGGCCTGAGGTTTCCCACACTTCCTCCTGCATGTAATCATTTATTTCTTGAAACTCAACCATGTCCTACTTATGACTCTGAATGTCATCAGAAATGCAACTCCTTCCATAATTATCAGCCCTAAAAGGGCAAAAAAAAAATACTCCACTGACTGCTGTTCTAGCAACTGCTCTCATGAACTAGTTTGAAAATGCTGGTTTAGTTCCATGGCTGGCAATGGATATCTGTCCAGTTTTGCGTGTTTAACCCAAAAAAAGTTTTGGGTTCATGCCTTGATCAGTACATTAGTTACTTTCCTGTTGCTATGATAAAATAGCATGAATAAAACAACTTGGAGAAGGAAAAGCGTATTCGACTCACAGTTACAGGGGAATGAGTGTCCGTGGCAGAGTGACATGACAGCAGTGGCGTAAGCATGGCAGCAGGGCAGGAAGCTAAGAACTCACATCTTCAAATGCATGTGTGAAGCAGAGAACAAACAAAAAAGAGGAGCAAGGCAAGAAACACTGAAACTCTAACCCCCACCCCCAGAGGTGACACAACTGCCCCAAATGGGTCAATACATGGGAACTACCATGTGTTCAAATGTCATCAGAGTTTATGTTGACTTCCTTACTGAAACTACCACAGTGAAAAAAAAGGAAATATATATTTGCAGTTCAATTTAATCTTTTTGGTTAGACAGAGTGTATTTGTATTGGTTTGAGGAGGAAGAACATAGTGAGAATCTCTCTCTCTCTCTCTCTCTCTCTCTCTCTCTCTCACATACACACACATACATTCGCACACACACTCTCTCTCTCACACATACAGATTTTTCTTTCTCCTTTTTCTTCCTTTTTGTCCTTTGTTCTTTTCTTTCTGTTTATCTTCTGTATGGTGTCAGCCTCCTACAGCAAACTCTGGGTTTGAACTATTGTCAACATGCATGGCAGAGTTAGCCCCAGCAAAATATTTCAACAGACCTCTATTTTCACCTCAGTGATCTAGCACAGGAATGACATACTTTAATTGTAATAAATTGTTACATAAATGCAAAGGTGGATAAAAAGAATGAAAGTACAAAAGACAATTGGCTAATTTCCCAGCAGAAAACAGGAGTGCTGAGAAGAAAACAATGTACTAAATAGAGTTAAGAAAATCTACAAAAAAAAAAAAATGTGCTTTAGCGGAATATTAACAGTAACTAATAGTACCATCCCTCAGATCAAGAGAGCCACTTGCTATGGATTTTGGCATATGGGCCATACCCACTGATGTATCATAGTGACAGCAGAGGGAGGGACAGAGGAAGAGTGCTCTGGAGATGTTTTCCTTCTTCCTCTTTCATCTCCTGCTGGTAGATTTATCGTTAGATAAATCCAAAGAGAAGCCAGAAGGAAACACCCTGGAATCATTTTTTTTCTTTTTTAGAAATAAGAAAGCTGCCTGGTGAGGTGGCTCATGCCAATAATCTCAACATCTGTGAGGCAAAGGGCAGCAGGATTGACAAATCCCCCTTTTCCAGTGTGTAGGGATTAGAGTAGGCATGTCTGTTATCCAAGAAGATTTCCTTTTTTCTTTGCTACTGTTAGAAGAAACACCAACACAAGTATCATTGGAAGGAAAGGGCTTGCTTGTCTTACAGGTCATAGTGAATCACATAGGGTAGACAAGGTAGGGACTCAATGCAGAAGCTTGAAGCAGGTACCCTGATTACGGGCTTTCTCCGGGCCTTTTGATACAGCACAGGACCAGCTGTCCACGGATGGCTTTTCCAATGGTTGACTTGCATGCCTGCTTCATTGTTCTTGTTTTGTTTCTCACTTAAGGTGATAACGCACTGCCCAGAAGAAGCTCCTGGTAAGAAAAAAAAAAAGCTTTATTTGGTTTTGAGTTTACAACTTATCATTTTGAGATGGCAAGTCAAAAACTCGAGATAGCAACCTGTGGGCAGAAACTAGAGTAGAGAGGAATGCTGCTGACTGGTTTGGTCGCCATGGCTACTTTGGCTTTTACACCCTAGGACCACCTTCCAATATGGCACTACCCAGAGTGGAAGGCTTTCTCCAACATAAATCATTAATCAAGAAAATGAGCCCACAGTCTTACCTGTAGGGCAATTGGAAGGAGGCAATTTCTCAACTTAAGTCATCCCCTCCTAAGGGATGCTAGTTGGTGTCAAGTTGATCAAAAATAACTGTAATAATTATTAATCAAGAAAATGACCCACAGATGAACACATAGAACAATATGATAGAGGCAATTCTCTCTTTCCAGGTGTGTCAAATTGACAACTATGATTAGTCATCGCAGTGTCCTCTTCTAAACATCTGCCCAATCTCCTTGAAATTAGATTATAAAGTTTTTAAAAGGAGTCTCTCTCTCTGTCTCTCTCTGTCTCTCTCTGTCTCTTTCTCTCTGTCTCTCTCTCTCTCTGTGTGTTTCAAATTTAACATTAATTAATTTTTAAAATATTTATGCTCTATTACTCCACTATATTTTATAAGGCAATCTTATCTTTAATTGTATTATGGTGATGGTGACTTACGGCAACACTTTGAAAAAGTGGAAATCAGTATTCACATGTATTTCTTTATCTTTGTTTCCTCTACAAGCACAGTTGGTCACAAGCTTTCTTTCCAGACTGCATTTTCAAATGTCTTATTACCATTTAAATGCAGAAAAGAAGAAGCTATTTCTTAGGAACATTTTGGTGAATACTCTTATAAAGGAAAGCATCACCTTTGAGTTGAAGACAATTCTGATTTCCATACATCAGGTTTGCTTCAAGCAGTGAAGAACTGTATGTGGCAGGATGGGATAGCTAGGAAACACAGCTTTGGGGACTGGACTGGAATTTAATATGTATTTTAAAACACAAATTGCATTGTCACATGGTGAGGTCCATGTTGTGATGACTGGAAGCAAAGGTGTATTTTTGTAACCACATTTTCACTACAATAATCCCCAAACCACTGCAAAATGGAGGTGCCAATAACCATTGGGAAACAACAGGAAGAAAAACTCAGACACAACTTCTCATTTTCTTAATAATGAATTCCTTATTTTTCTGAATTTATTCAACCTTCACTTGACTTGAATAATAATGGAATAAAAATTCTTCAGAGATGAATTTTCTTATTTTCTGAACTATCTGCCAGCAGACAATGAAAGTAGCATGGCACAGAGTCAGGGGGATAGCCCGGCACCCCTCCCATTCAGAGGACAAGAGGATGGGGGAAGAATTGTGGGAGGGGGTGACTGATCAGGGTATAAAAGGAATAAGTAAAAAGAACTGTAGCCTGGCACGTGCCACAGGGGTGGTTAGCAGTAACTTTGAGTCAGAAATTGGAGAAAGATTAGGGTTAGAATTCTAGTATGACACCCCATGTTAATAGAATTAAATACACTGCTGTATGTGTGCCTGTGCTTACGTATTCATGTGTGTCAACATGTGTGTACATGCTAAAAGTCCTTCTCAGGTATCATCACCCCCTTGTGCTATCTAACTTGCTTTTCTAAGAGATCACTGACCTCATCAGGATGAAAGACAGACTCCCTCCTCTCTATCTTCACATTACTAGGATTACAAATGTGCCAGCATGTCCAGCTTTTCACACAGCTTCTATAGGCTTAAATGCAGGTCCACAGGGCATGGGACACTACTTTCCTCATAATCACATCAGACCCAGAAAATGCTTCATTTTTAACAAATAGGACTGAAATGCACAGCATTATCATTCTCTGATTCATATAGTAATTGAATTAAACAGTCATCGAGTAACTGCTTGGTTGGGGCTTTGTGTATAGAGAAGTGAACAATATTCAAGCAGGCTTGTGTGACTTTTACCATGACGCTCAGAAAGAGCAATTCTTACACCTTCACGCCTGATGGATGTCATCACATATCACTGTCTGATTAGTTGATTTAATAACTTTATCTGTGAGCATCTACCACAACTTATGGTGACTGAAAGAAAAAATATTCTGGGTATCCTCTGGTGGGAAACCTTAAAGGAAGTTCCATGTATGCAGAAGGAACTGCAGGGTGAGCCGTTGGGAAATACAGTCCCAAATGACATTCTACTTCTCCATCTGCTCACAGATTTGATGGTGTTTTGTGTGCATAGGAATCAATCTTTTTTATGTCAAGCAATTTTCATTATTTTTATTAGTTATGCGTTTAAGTGTTTTAACAAAATACTCAATGAAAACAGTTTAAAATGAGAAAGAATTATTTTATTTTGCAGTCCCAGAAAGTCATGACAGCTGGTCATGTTGTTCCAGGAAACATAAAAGCATAGATGCTCATGTTCAATAGACTTTTTTTCTTCTTATCCAGTCCTTGACCCCAGGCCATGAAATGGTATACCCACATCCAGTGCAGTCCTTCCCACCTTAATTAACCTAATCTAGATAATCTCTCACAGATATACCCAGAGATTGGTTTCCATGGAGATTCTAAATTGCATCAAGATGGTCATCAAGATTAATCATCACATTTTTTTTCAGTTTTAAAAATATTAAGGAATAGAAAATCCAAAAACCTCTAATAAAGCACAAAAATAATAGCCCAGGGGAACTACAACATGGCTCAGAGAATAAAGGCACTTGCTGACAACCCTAACAACCTGAGTTGGATCTCCAGTCCCAGATGATAGAGGAAGAAACCTGACTCCTGTAAGTTGCTTCTGAGTTTCACACATATACCATGGCATGCATATAAACACACACACACACACACACACACACACACACACACACACACAAAGATACCCTCCATACACACACACAAACACACACAGAAATGTGGTTTAAAAAATTATTGTCTTAAACTTTTATTACAGCCACATATACTTTTATAAAGACAGAGAAACAGCATAGCTTTATTTGAAAAGAACTTCCCTGTTTTCTCTAGTATTTGGACCCGCTGTTCCAATCAAAAGAAAATCTTATGAAAGAGTACATACCTTTGAACTTTGAGAATATCAGATAAGCTCATAGTGACATGTTTTAGTTTGCTCGTGTTATTTATAGACTTAGGTAAGCCTATGGCCCTCTTTTCTAGTATCTGCCCCTGGAAATCTACTAAGTTCTTCCTCTTTACTCATAACAGAAGTCATTCCCTGCTCAGGTTTTCTAGCAATAAAAAGCTCAGACACAGGTGCCCACCCAGCCATTTTCTTCCACATCTAAGACCTGTTTTCAAGTCTGTCTTTTCATGTCACAGATACTTAGCACAGCCATTACTATACTTGCAAATATCTTCTTTACAGCGATCAGAATCTCCAAATGTGATTTTGTGACAGCTAGTGACGAGTGTGATAATAAGGTACTCTGGTCCACTCCATTTATCTTTAGCTTAAATTTTAAAATAGCCATAGGGAACTGCATTTTTATGTGAAAGTGACTTAATGTTTCATTGTCCTTAAGGAAATAGTTTCTGGGCCAGTGGATGTTGAGAGAGGGAAGGAAGCAGTAAGGCTAGACTCTCCTTATCCATGATGTATTTGAAATGCTTGCCTAGGAAGGATAGGTTACTTACAGCTAACATGTAGTCAGCTCAGGTTTAATTTTCTCACTGTCTATAGTCTGGCTATCCCCAGTCTCTTGACACTTTACCAGCAGAATATAATTCCAAAGCTGTTATGGTTGATCATGTTTGTTCCCATATATATCCAGCACTTAAATTCCCCTAGAGAGGTTGGCATGAGTTGAAAGTGAAATATGGTTGTCTACATTCTTTACCCATACTCCCTGATGCTCTCAAATTGATGCCACTAGCTGCCAAACTCTGCAAAGACTTCTCTGATAATGTCACAGAATTATACACTGTGTTCTATAGGAGACCCCATCAGCTGCATCTCAAAGCAGCATTTTGTATGATATAGGAACTGAGGCCATATGATGTCAAAGCTCTATATGTCTTCAAGAGAGAAAGAAAGAAAGAAAGAAAGAAAGAAAGAAAGAAAGAAAGAAAGAAAGAAAGAAAGAAGGAAGGAAGCCTGGGCTCCAAGGATTCCTCCACCATTACTAGGGTTTACCATCTAGGCATTTCCTCTTAACATGCCATTCGCTTCACATAACCAAATTTAGCATATATGAAGTCTGAACCACAATAACACTTTTGGTAGATTATGGTTCCAGAAGTGATTTTACCTTATATATTTTACAGCAATCAATTTTCATCACATTCTTTACATTACTGAAACAGAGGATCTACTTGTGTATCAGGGAATACATACATACATACATACACACACACACACACACACACATACACACACACTCATGCACAGGCATAGGAACATGCACACTGATACATACATATGCTTGTACATGTGTGTACATATATATATATACACACACACACATATATATTATATATATATATATAGGTAGGTAGATAGATAGATAGATAGATAGATAGATAGATAGATACAGATGATTTATTAATGTGGCTTGCATGGTATGGTCTCAGTATTTCAGTAATTGCATCCTCCCAATGGAAAGTCTAAGAAAACAGTAGTTATTCAGTTCACAAGTCTGAATGTCTCAGCTGATCTTCATTACATGTTGGAATCAAGAAGTAGGCTCTAATGCCAGTAAAGGAATATGCTTGTCAGCAAGATGAAAGCAAATAAGAGAAAGAACAAGTATTCCCACTTCTGTCTTTTATGTCCTATGGTTTTTTTTTTGTTTGTTTGTTTGTTTTTATTTTTGTGGGTTTTTTTTGTTGTTGTTGTTCTTTGGATTTGGTTTTTTTGAGACAGAGTTTCTCTGTATAGCCCTGGCTGTCCTGGAACTCACTCTGTAGATCAGGCTGACCTTGAATTCAGAAATCTGCCTGCCTCTGCCTCCCATAGTTCTGGGATTACAGGTATGTGCCACTACAACCACCCGACTATGTCCTCTGTACTGGCAGTCAATAGAAGGCGTGGCTTAGGTTTAAGGTAAATCTTCCCATATCAAAAATCTGGATTTATGATGGGTCTACCTACATCTAATAATTCAGTCAAGAAAAATTCCTCACAGTTGTGCTTAGCGTGAGTTAATTCCAGAAGTAGTCAAGTTGACAACTAAGAATAGTCATCAAAAGTTTCTTGCTCTATACAAAGGATAAAGAAAAATGTGAGACAAGATAGGTGAAAGCAGTAACATGATTGAATTGTATAAACTAATCTGGGAAATACTGTAATGGCCACATTGGAATATGAGTTAATACTGTAAGACTATGTGATGCTAAGTACAAGGAGATAGGAGTGGATCAATTCGAATTCTTCTGCATGTTGACCTCCAGTTGAACCAGCACTATTTGTTGAAAAGGCTATCTTTTTTCCACTGGATGGTTGTAGCTTCTTTATCAAAGATCAAGTGACCATAAGTCTGTGGGTTCATTTCTGTGTCTTCAATTCTATTCCACTGATCTATTTGCCTGTTGCTGTACCAATACCATGCAGTTTTAAAAACAATTGCTCTGTAGTACTGCTTGAGGTCAGGGATATTGATTCCCCCCAGAAGTCCTTTTATTATTGAGAATAGTTTTAGCTATCCTGGGTTTTTTGTTATTCCATATGAATTTGAGAATTGCTCTTTCTAGATCTATGAGGAATTGATTTGGGATTTTGATGGGGATTGCATTGAACCTTTAGATTGCTTTTGGCAAGATGGCCATTTTTGCTATATTGATCCTCCCAATCCAAGAGCATGAAATATTTTTTCCATTTCCTGAGGTCTTCTTTGATTTCTTTCTTCAAGGACTTGAAGTTCATGTAGTACAGATCTTTTACTTGTTTGGTTAGAGTCACGCCAAGATACTTTATATTGTTTGTGGCTATTGTGAAGGGTGTTCTTTCCCTAACTTCTTTCTCAGCCTGCTTGTCCTTTGAGTAGAGGAAGGCTACCAATTTGCTTGAGTTGATTTTATAACCAGCTATTTGCTGAAGTTGTTCATCAGCTGTAGGAGTTCTCTGGTGGAATTTTTTTTCTGTCGCTTAAGTAGACTATCATTTCATCTGCAAATAGTGATAGTTTGACTTCTTCCTTTCCAATTTGTATCCCTTTGACTTCCTTATGTTGTCTAATTGCTCTCGCTAGAACTTCAAGTACTGTATTGAAAAGATACGGAAAGAAAGGGCAGCCTTGTCTAGTCCCTGATTTTAGTGGGATTGCTTCAAGTTTCTCTCGATTTATTTTGATGTTGGCTACTGGTTTGCTGTGTATTGCTTTTACTATATTTAGGTACGGGCCTTGAATTCCTGTTCTTTACAGGACTTTTAGCATGAAAGGATGCTGAATTTTGTCAAATGCTTTTTCAGCATCTAATGAGATGACCATGTGGTTTTTTTCTTTAGTTTGTTTATGTAGTGGATTACATTGATGGATTTCCATATATTGAACCATCCCTGCATCCCTGGGATGAAGCCTACTTGATCATGGTGAATGATCATTTTGATGTGTTCTTTGATTTGGTTGGCAAGAATTTTATTTAGTATTTTTGCATCAATATTCATAAGGGAAATTGGCCTGTAGTTCTCTTTCTTTGTAGGATCTTTGTGTGGTTTTGGTATCAGCGTAATTGTAGCTTCGTAGAACGAGTTGGGCAGTGTTCCTTCTGTTTCTATTTTGTGGAATAGTTTGAAGAGTATTGGTGTTAGGTCTTCTTTGAAGGTCTGATAGAAATCTGCACTAAAACCATCTGGTCTTGTACTTTTATTGGTTGGGAGACTTTCTATAACCCCTTAAAACCAGACACACTGAACCTAATAGAAAAGAAACTGGGGAAGACCCTGGAGGACATGGGCACAGGGGGAAAGTTTCTGAACAGAACACCAATAGCTTATGCTATAAGATCAAGAATTGACAAATGGGACCTCATAAAATTACAAAGTTTCTGTAAGGCAAAGGACATAGTCAGAAGGACAAAACAGCCATCAACAAATTGGGAAAAGATGTTCACCAACCCTACATCCGACAAGGGGCTAATATCAAATATGTACAAAGAACTCAGGAAGTTAGACCCCAAAAACCAAATAACCCTATCAAAAAATGGGGTACAGAGCTAAACAAAGAATTTTCACCAGAAGAAATTCAAATGGCCGAGAAACACCTTAAGAGATGTTCAACATCATTAGTCATCAGGGAAATGCAAATCAAAACAACCCTGAGATTTCACCTCACACCAGTCAGAATGGCTCATATTTAAAAACTCAAGAGACAACAGGTGCTGGCGAGGATGTGGAGAAAGTGGAATACTCCTACACTGTTGGTGGGACTGCAAGATGGTACAACCACTCTGGAAATCATTCCGGTGGTTCCTCAGAAAATTGGGCATGACACTTCCAGAGAACTCTGTCATACCATTCCTGGGCATATACCCAGAGGATTCCCCTGCATACAATAAAGACACATGCTCCACTACATTCATAACAGCCTTATTTATAATAGCCAGAAGTTGGAAGGAGCCCAGATGTCCCTCAAAGGAAGAATGGATACAAAAAATGTGGTATATACATACACCGGAATACTGCTCAACAATTAAAAATAATGGATTCATGCAATTTGTAGGCAGATGCTTGGATCTGGAAAATATCATCCTAAGTGAGTTAACCCAATCACAAAAGAATACACATGAAATGCAATCACTGATTAGTGGATATTAATTAGCCCAGAAACTCTGAATACTTAAGGCACAATTAGCAAGTCAAAAGATTCCCAAGAAGAAGGAAGGAGAGGACCCTGGTCCTGAAAGGACTGGATCCAGTTTTGTAGGAAAGTACCAGAACAGAACAGAGAAATGGTGGAGTGGTGATTGGGGAATAGGCAGGGGTCGGGGGAAGAGGACATATGGGATATATGGTGAGGGGGGAACTGGGAAAGGGGAAAGCCTTCGGAATGTAAACAAAGAATATAGAAAAAAAGACTATGTGATGCTTAGCTATATATACTCTTGCTCAGGATAGAGTTAAGCTATCTTTCATAGAGTGATTGGCTTTATATTACTAAGTTGTAGAACACAGGTATATGTGTCTTATTGGCATGATTTAAATAAAGTACATAGGCTGGCACACTGAAGCAAATCATGACAAATTAGCATTCTCGCCGATGTCATTTGGGTTCTCTTCACAAATCTTGAGATGTACTCAGTCTGTCACCCAACCCTCAGGAACTGTCCATTGTCAATTAAAATGTTTTTTGAACATGCAGTTTTAAATCCCTCAACAATAGCAACAAATAGAGGCTTGTGTCCTTGTAAGCTTCATTGTTGTGAAAATACTACAAAATGTACCTCCCAGTCTTCACATGTGGCTACTGCTGGCATGGTATAGTATTTTATAGAAAACTATTGTTTTATAGTCAAAAGATGCATACTCTAAAATAATGACAAATATTCAGTGTGACTGTAAACTTCAGTCACTTATTATCATGATACAGAATGACTACTCTTCAGCACCAAATAGTACGAAATACTTTTCACAACTAATAGTGTGGTAGGTTCGTATCAGCAGCTTTACTACACACAAACATGGGCTACATTCTGTCATTGTAATGCCTACAATAATACCAGGCTATAGGAATATCTCACCTCCATTGCAGCTTTATAGTTCCATCATTGCACATGTGACTTATTATTGCTAAGTTCTGATTCTTCAGGATATGGCTCTTTATCCTATGTTCCTTTTCTCCTATGCTCTATCTTTTGTGTATGCTGTGGGTTTTAACTATACATTTTTTAAAATTAGCATTTATTTTTTCTTCCCTAATTATTTCTGAAATTAAGCTCAGGATGAAATAGAATAAGGCAGAAATGACAAAACCAAACATTCAAGAATACCAAGTCATGATTCTTTTTTCCTCTTCTCCTGCTTCATCACTTTGACTCAGCCAAAATCTCAGTAGAAACTCTCTGGGCAATCACAGGCCACCCCAGCCAGAAGACCATATATGACAGACCTTTGGACTGTCTCTACTCAATCCGTTCCTTCAGACCCAATCGTCAGGATTGCCCGCAGCACTGAAAAAAAAAGTTACCAACTACAGACTCTCCTCTTTCCTGTCCACACATACTGTGCATATCACAAATCTAGTGCCCTGGACTTTCCTTCTCTCCTACATACTGTATCCTGTCCCTGAACTAGACATTCACAATAGACTATACCTGCCAGATGACCATGAGGGCTCCCTACATACCCTCTCTACTTTCTCTGGGTTCCCTAGATACAATCCTCTGGGTTACACCTAGAACAGCAATAGAAGATCATCAGCCGAACTCCCCTTGCCCACTCTCTAGCCCAGCAAGCATTCCTACGAACCCAATGGCATAAATGGCCAAATAGACAACATACAATCCACACTCAGAAAATCCAAAGAAGAAACAGAAACATAAGAAGAAAACAACCACCCAACAAAGATAAACTCAGAAGTAAGAACCTAGACCTATAACCACCCCAATTCCTAATGCTTAGATGTCAGCATACAAACATACTAAATGACACACAGGGCAATATGATTCCACTAGAGCACAGCTATCCTACTATAGCAAGCCCAGAATATTTCAACATAACAGAAGCACAAGAAAACTCTTGAAAACCAACTATATGAAGATAATGGTCACTCATAAATGAGAAATGAATAAATCCTTTAAAGAAATCCAAGAAAACAAACAAACAATGTCAGGAAACAAATCAATCCCCAGAGAAAGCTAGTGAAACACACAATTGAAGGAAATGTCTAAATTTCCTTAAAGAAAAATAAGAAAAGCAACCAAGCAAAACTTCCCATAACAAACCAAACAAACAAGCAAACAAAAACAAACAAACAAACAAAACTCCAAGCAGTTGTATGAAACAAGTGAAACTGTTCAAGGCCTAAAAATTTAAATAAGCACAATAAAGAAGGGATTCTGAAACTGAAATTTTAGGAATGCAAAGAGGAACTGTAGAGGCCAGTTTCTTCAATAGAATACAAGAGTCATATTCGTCTTCAGACCTTAAAGATATGATAGAAGAAATAGATATGTTTGTTAAAGACAATGTTAAAACAAGCAAAAAAGGTACCCTATACAAAATATCCAGAAAATATGAGACAGTATAAAAAGATGAAATGTAAAAATAATAGAAATAGAGGAAGAAGAAGATACCTAGCTCAAAGGCCCAGAAAATATTGTCAACAAAACCATAAAAGAACCTAAATAGCAAAATGCGTATAAAGGTACTGGGCCCATAAAGAACATCAAATAGACTGGATAAGAAATGAAATTCTCCGGGCTCATGAGATGGCTCAGCGGTTAAGAGCATGGACTGCTCTTCCGAAGGTCATGAGTTCAAATCCCAGCAACCACATGGTGGCTCACAATCATCCATAATGAGATCCAATGCCCTCTTCTGGTGTGTCTAAAGACAGCTACATTGTACTTACATCTAATAAATAAATAAATCTTTAAAAAAAAAAGAAATGAAATTCTCCTCAGCATATAATAATCAAAATACTAAACATACAGAATAAAGAAAGGATAATACAACCTGAAAAGAAAATGGCTAAGTAACATATAAATGCAGACTTAAAGGATTATACCTGACTTACCATTGGAGACACTAATAATCTATAAGTCTGTTAATATTTTATGTAGGGTTCTTGAACACTTCAGCTTTCCTTTTAACCAACCAACTAGAGGTTGGGGAGAAAGAAGGTTAATAGAAAAAAGGGGGGAACCTTTCTTTGAACCTGTTTAAAGTAGGTTTTGGGGGAGCAATTCCACTCTCTGTTGTGAGTATAGTGCAGTCCTGTCCAATAGCAAACAAATAAATCAATAGTGGCCATCCAGCCCAACAGTAAATACCAAACATGAATTAATAGTAGCTGTCCAATCCAAAGCAAACACTAAATATGAATCAGCAGCAGCAGTTTGATCCACCAGAAACCTCAAAACCCAAGGTTCTACCAAGTTGGCAGGAGTCAGCAGACATTTGTCTATAGGTGCTCATTATGCTTTAAATGGCCTATTTGCTGTCTTACATTAAGTATTGGCACTTTCAAATGTCAAGATCAAGATCAGCAACTGTCTGTTTTTAGCGTCTGTCATGGCTATTTACAGCTGAAACCAAACTTTGTAGGAACTCAGTAAAGGCTTCTGCAGGTCCATGCATTACTTAGTAAATGAGGTGGATCTTATCTCCAGCTCCTCTATTGCCTACCAAGTTCTTAAAGATGCAACACAACATTGTTTAATTACAACATCTTCAGATTGGATTTGCTCTTGTAGGTCAGTATAATACCATTTACCCAGTAGTTGGTCTTGGCAACTCCAAGACCTTGTCCTCCACCATGACACCTATTATAATTGTTGTTCTGGTTCTAGCACAGTGGACACTAATTCCTTCTAAACTTGAGAAATAACTCTATATGCCCAGTTGCTTAATATTTCTTTAAAACATGAAGAATGCAACCCATACAATACAATAGCTTCCTTAAAATGCTTTAGATATAGCATTTCTATTGGATGCATGTCAACTCTTTATAAGCATGACCACCATCATTAGCAACCATATGCTGCATGGAGTCTGGGAAGGATGAAGGTGTCTTTGTAGCTCCAGACAAATCCTCTGGCTCTGTATTTGGCTAAATCGTAACCTGTTGTCCTTGTTCTTTTGGGCCTCTTGTCTCACAGAGGTGCTCTGGGCACTTAGCAGTGAAAGTTTATGGAGCAGGGCAGGGAAGAAGATTGCCTTCCAAACTTGTTCGCTTCCTTCTTTCATTGTATGGTAAATTCCTACTCTCCAATATCAAACCTGAAGACTGTTGTTCTCGAATTGCCTCTTTATTTCCCTAAGAAATTCAACCTCTATCCACACGCTCTCTAAGTGGTTAGCTAACTCTACAATCCTTTCTCACACAAGAAAATTCAGTGAAAATTCTGAGTTCTCAGCTTTCCTCCCAATCTTTCTCAAAACGATATATGTTGTGTACATAAAGACTTTGAAGCAAAACTAGAAAACCCCTCTAGGAACATAGCAAGAGATTACTCAGTGGCAGTAGCTGCTATTTTACTAACATCCTTAAACAATATTGCCAATATATCAAGATCTGCCTTTTTTTCTACTACATTAGAACCAAAGTTATCTATTGGGCAGCACCTGTAGGCTTAGATTTTTCTCTATACCTACTTTATTTAGGATTCTTAAACAGTTCAACCTCTTTTTCCTATAAACTTTCTTTTCCCCTTCTACTGGTTGGTAAGGTAGAAGGGAGGTTGAAGTATTTAAGAATCCTAAATAAAGTAGGTTTACAAATAAAACTGTTTATAAAATGCCTGGGCAGATGTCCTGCAGACTTTAAGAGATCTCTGAAGGCAACCCACACTACTATACCCAGCTAAATTTTCAATCATTATAGATGGAGGAGTAAGATATTTATTCTCATGTTTCATATTTAAATAATATTATATCAATCTTGATTTTTGTATAATTTATCAATTACTAAGGAGGTCAAATCTTTAACAGACGATGGAGAGGCAGGCTTTTCTGAGGCAGAAACATAAATATTTCCTGAAATATCCTAAAACAGGAAATATGTCAGAACAACCATCTGGTCAACAGCATTCCCAGTTCTAGAGGTTGGCTCCATATGAAAGACACTGTAGAGAGCCAAATTTTCTATTCTTGTTCTAAAACTTAACACATGTACAATGTAATCTTTGGTGTTATCTATTTGAAGAAATTTGGAGGAGTCGGAGTTTAGAAAATGAAAGGAAACCCCACACTTCAAATAAAATTTTAGGTATATAAATGAAACTTTTTTGACCTTTAAAATCTAAAGCTTCATAAAGCCTTCTGGCATCTGGGGCAAAAGTGGAGATTCATATTGTGTTAGGTGATTAGTGCAGAGTTATAACTACTTGTCTTATACTTTCCTGAAACTCACTACTATGAATTCTGAACTCAATTTATATATTGAAAGAAACTTTTGAGTCATAGACCAATAGTGTCAACACAAAAAAAATTACCTTGGTGTGTGTTAGGGTTTTATTATTGTGAAAATACACCATAATTACAACTCTTATAAAGAAGAATATTTAATATGCTGGCTTACAGTTTCAGAGGTTTAGTCCATTATCAGAATATGCAGGAAACATAGCAAAGTGCAGACAGACATGGTGTTGGAGTTGCAGAGAATTCTATATCTTGATCCCTGATAACAATCTAAGGCAACAAGGAGATACTGTGCACTAAACTGGGTGGACTTTGAGCATATATGACCTCAAACTCCACCTCTGGTGACATATTTCCTCCATGAAGGCCACATCTGTGGGACCTTGAAACGCAGCCTGTTTTCTGGTCCATGTAGGTTTAAACCCCTGAGGACCATCAGGTAATTCTTGAAGGGACAGAAGACCATTTGCCATGCTCTCAGACACTAGGCTTCTGACACGAGGCCCCAGCTCCATAATTTTGTGACCATCACTCACATAGGGCAACACCCCAATCTCCTGCTATTCTGTCGGAACTCCACCTCTACAGTTTCCTGGCAATAACCAGTTATGCTCACACACACACACACACACACACCCCAGTTACCTGGCAACAGCCAGGTAGGCCTGGCCCACTGTAAAAGGGGCTGTTCCCCCCTCTCTTATCCCTGCTTCCTGCTTGCTTCTCTTTTGCCCTCTTGGGCTCTTTTCCCTTCCCCCTCTCTTCACATGGCCATGACTGGCCTCTACCTTTCACTCGTCATAGCTCTTCGGCAACAATAAATGGTTTAAAACCATAAACTGCCTCTTCTCATCTGAACCAGCTGTGCTGAAGCAATGTGTCAGGTCTTCCTCTAAAAGAGTGGCATCTAGTCTCACACAAGGTGCCTCCCTGTGCTTCCAGACATGGTCTCCACCAAGCCAAGCCGAGCTGCCAAGCAAACCAAGGACTCCCATGTCCACAGGAATGGCTGGATCTTTCCTCCCTGCCCCTTTTCCTTTGGTCCCAGGCTAGATCCAGCCCTGTGGGAAACCACCCCATTCTCCACTCTTCTGAGACATCCAGTGGTGTCTGCAGAGCCCAAGACTGAGAACCTGTCATCCCTGGCCTCCATGTGGACCCTAGACCCACTAGCCTGATCCTGCTGGTTCTCTGAGGATCCTAGACTACTCTTCCCCAGTCCCAGAGCGGGGTCCTGAAGCTTCTCACAGCCAGATGCCTGTCTGGCAGTGGCATGGGATGTACACATCCAACTCCTTGCATCAGCCTCACCCAGTGACCCAAGCCCTGGCCAGATGAAAGCCATCATTTTAACCCCCACACACCTACTCCAAGGTGAAACTTTATAATAGTAGTGTTCCCTATAGGCCTAGCTTACAAACACATGAATGTATGGGGACCATTCCTATTCAGTCTACTACACATGGGAAGTATTCACTAAGGTGATCTAGTGGAGCAAGGCAATATTTGATCTATCTTCCTCTTAAAACATTCAGATCCATTAGAGAAAAGTAGAAAATCAGAATGCAGAAGGCCACTGAGTCATGTAGCAACAATCCATTTATTGTCACACATCACTTTTACTGAGTTATGTTTTCTGACTTTAAGCCCAATGTAATTTCTGACTAGCAGATAAGAATCATGAGTTTGTTCTACATGAAATGATTGATAATTTAGACCTGAGAAACTTTGTGTGTAATTTCTTGTTGCGGCATATTCCATGTCCAATCACATTGAGGCAGTGAGAGGCCTGTGATTGATCAAGAAAGAGGAGGTAGAGCTAGGAGTTGGGAGTCAGAGATCAGACACATGAACATGGAAAAGGAAAAGATGCATATCAAGATGGAATCAGAAATTAGATTATCTAAAGGTTAGAAATTGGGATAAGACTTTTATTATTGTAAATTGGTATCTTATAATTGTGAGTGTTATATACATAAATACAATTTGTTAACTATTTAAGATTAAAAGATGTGCTTTTCCTTTCTGTGTATTTGGAATGAGTAGGCGCTAGGTGGAAGTGAGATGAACATATTGAAACCACACCTGTAGCCCGGGGCCTCTGCTGAGCTTGGGTCACACAGAAAGGAACCTGGCCAGGACATAGTGTTACAAATTGTCAGGCCTGCAGATCTCAGAAGCATGGTGTGGTGCTGCAGCAGAGAATTGGCGCCAGTTGTGTGTGGGTGTATGTGTGTGGGAGGGGTGTTCTTTTTAAATAATTCCTGCTACAGTCTCTTAATAATATCTTAGGAAATTGTTACACTGAAGATACAAATAACTTGAGTGCTTTAAGTTGGACACAACCACCTTTAAAATAACAACTGAAGTTCATGTGCCTCCTAAATTGTCCTTTAGACTTGCTATACTTAGTCCAACAACCAAGTACAGAAAATTTAATGTATATACATCAACATCATGATTAAAAGTGAGGTCTTTCTACTTCTTAGACTCCCGGAAAAGTCATGGGGAAATGGAATGTTTTTCCCAAACACATAATTTCCCCAGCCTCTCATAATGGATGATTAACTACATTGAAAGTTCTGTTTCAGACTTGACTGCCTCATGAAATCCTGTACTGGAACTTGGTTCATTCCAGTTACAAATAAGGCTGTCATACTTTTGTTTTGCAATATGCTTACTTACCAACTAATTGTAGAAATTAAACTCTAATAATGACTTCAAATTATAGCTTTCACAATCCTTTTAAACTACTGCTTTCTATTGGCCCATTTCAGAAGATTCATGTTTTACTGGTGCCATAGGCTTTACTGTACATACTTATTTTTTTTAAACTTTTTAAGCTATTTTACTTACCATGTCAGTGCTAAGACATAAACTCTTGACAAGGACTCATATAAGAAATTTTTAGCTTGAGGATCAACTTTCCTTTCTATGTCATTGCTCTGTGACTTATTTCAATGCATGCCTAATAGCCATAGATATGTGGTATGTGTGGCAGCTCATATCATAGCAACACTCCTGACCCTACACTTTCCCTTAATCACTTGGCAATGATGCTCAAGTTTTTGTTGTTTTTTGTTGTTATTTATGTTTTTTCATAAAAGTTTACTTGGGCCAACATTGGAAAACAATCAAGATGTTCCTTTTTGGGGAGAGGCTGTTTCTTATTTTTTATGTTTGTTTTTGTATTTCTAAGAAAGGAAAATCTTACTTGATATGCCCATTTGAAAAAGCCTTAATAGGGGCAAATTGTATTTTCATTTTAAATTGACTATTTTCTTTATTTACATTTCAAATGTTTTCACTTTTCCAGGTCTCTCCTTTAGAAACCACCCATCATGTCCCTCTTCTTCTTCCTCTATGAGGTGCTCCCCCCCATCCACCCACTTCCATCACACCTCCCAGGCATTCCCCTATACTGGAGCATCGAAACCCCTCAGGCCCAAGGGTACAAGAAGGCCATCCTCTACCATATATGCTGCTGGACTGACCGGTCCCTCCATGTGTATTCTGTGGCTAGTGGTCCAGTTCCCAGGAGCTCCAGGGGGTCTGGGAAGTTGACACTGTTGCTCCCTCCATGGGGCTGCAAACTCCTTCAGCTCTTTCAGTCCCTTCCCCAACTCCTCCATCAGGGACCCCATGCTCAGGCCATTGTTTGTCTGCGAGGACCCACCTCTGTATTTTTCAGGCTCTGGAATAGCCTCTCAGGAGACAGCCATATCAGGCTGTATATGGAATGGATCCCTAGGTGGGACAGTCTCTGAATAGCCTTTCCTTCAGTCTTTGTCTCCATATTTCCTCCTGTGAGTATTTTGTTCATGCTTCTAAGAAGCACTGAAGCATCCATATTTTGGTCTTCCTTCTTGGGCGTCACACAGTCTGTGATTTGAATCTTTATGTTGAGATTGTATTTTGAGCAAAATTTTAAGCAATTTTGGTGCATTATTCCATTTAATCATGAAATTCTCATAACGATGTTGTCAATTAGAATGTGTATATGTCAGAAATGATAAAAGAGAGGCACACAGAGCTTCTAAGTGTTAAAACTTAGGAAAATCACAGCCGCTACTTCTAATGCCTGCATTATCACTGTTTAACTACATCTAAAATTCCAAATCAATCCAGTCATTAGCTACATGTTAATAATCATCTTTAGTAGATTTTTATTTAGAAATGTATTTTTATTGCTAAATTATGTGTGTTTTTAAATTTTGTGTAAATTGAATTCTGTGGTAGACAGCTAACATTTCTGAATAATCTGAAATAAATTCAGCTTCTTGCCATTGACTTCATCTTTCCAATTTCAAACCACTTCTCCATTTTACATAGTTTTGCCTTACACCTCCTCTCCACAATTTGTTCGTGTTTCCTGGTTTCACAATTGACACTGGTAAATTGTGCCAGTGAGTAAATTTCTACCTTAGCCTCCACAAACCAGAACCTAGGTGTTGCAGTGCATGAGCTCTTAGAAGGTGAGCCAAAGTAAAAATTAAGAGAGGTGCTATTGCCAGGTATGCACCAGCAATGCTTCACAGAAAAGGAGTATTCACACTGGATCATAGGATGTACGTGTAGTTTAACTTGTAGATGACGATGGTGATGGGTAGAGTACCTAGCCAGAATGCACACACTTTACTTCTTGATGAACCATGTGATAACAGTCCTGTGGAGATACAGAGTCACTGCCAAAATAAAATGCGTAACTCCTGCCTCTTCATTCTGTTTTGCTTTCTTTAATTATTGTTCTTGCTTACAACACAATGTAGAAGATGTAGCACAGATATTGCCTGCAGCTTCCCGCCCAGCTTGCGGTGGGGAAGCCGGAGGGTCACCCAGCGTGCCAGGTGCTCAGACCGGCGGCGGCGGCAGAATCAGGTACCCGAGACAGCCCAAGCTTAAGACCTTCGGGGACTCAGGCCTGGAGTGGGAGTTGGGCACAGAATAGCGGGTGCACTCTGCACTCTCACGGCGGACCCCGAGCTCCCTGCAGGCAGCTGCCATATTGCCTGCAGCTTCCCGCCCAGCTGGTGGTGGGGAAGCCAGAGGGTCACCCAGCGTGCCAGGTGCTCAGAACCATCCGGCGGCGGCGGCAGAACCAGGTACCCGAGACAGCCCGAGCTTAAGACCTTCGGGGACTCAGGCCTGGAGTGGGAATTGGGCACAGAATAGCGGGTGCACTCTGCACTCTCGCGGCGGACCCCGAGCTCCCTGCAGGCAGCTGCCATATTGCCTGCAGCTTCCCGCCCAGCTGGTGGTGGGGAAGCCAGAGGGTCACCCAGCGTGCCAGGTGCTCAGAACCATCCGGCGGCGGCGGCAGAACCAGGTACCCGAGACAGCCCGAGCTTAAGACCTTCGGGGACTCAGGCCTGGAGTGGGAATTGGGCACAGAATAGCGGGTGCACTCTGCACTCGCGCGCGCGGGGCGGACCCCGAGCTCCCTGCAGGCAGCTGCCATATTGCCTGCAGCTTCCCGTCCAGCTGGTGGTGAGGAAGTCAGAGTCAGCCAGTGTGCCAGGTACCCAGACCCAGCCGGAGGCCTAACCAGCCTCCCATCCAGCCAGTGGCAGGGAAGCTGGAAACCGGACCCAGCCAGCTTCCCAGCAGCTTGGGACCAGCAGGCGGAACCAGATAACTGAGATATCCCAACTTTAAGACCCCTGGGGAAACAGGATATCAGACAGCGAACCCTGAGCAGGAGCAGTGCAGAGCAGCCGCCCAACAGGCTGAACCAAATACCTGGGATATCCTGAGGTTAAGACCTCGGGGGACTCAGGCCACCTGTCAGCAATCTGTGAGCAAGACCCCCGCAGGACAGTGATTCAGGTATCCCAGTCACTGGGAAATAGCCTTACAACCCCACAGGAGGGTCAAGCACCAGCTAGTATCTACAGGACCAACTAACACCAGAGTTAACCAGATGGCAAAAGGCAAATGTAAGATCGCTACTAACAAAAATCAAGGCAATATGGCGGCATCCGAACCCAGTTCCCCAACAGCAATAAATATTGGATACCCCGAAACACCAGAAAAACAAGACTCAGATCTAAAATCACTGGTCAGGATGCTGATAGAGGAACACTTAGATAAATCTCTTAAAGTAATACATGAGAAAATAGATCAAAAGCTAGAAGCCATTGCAAGACAAACACAATTAAATCCCAGATATCTCAACACACCAGAAAAACAAGACTCAGATCTAAAATCACTGGTAAAGATGCAGATTGAGGATCACTTAGATAAATTTCTTAAAGTAATAGAGGAGAAAATAGATCAAAAACTAGAAGCCCATACAAGGCAGACACAAAAATCACTTAAAGAAATCCAGGAGAATATAGAGCAAAAAGTGAATCCCAATAAGGGGGAGAAACAAAAATCACCCAAAGAAATACAAGAGAACATGGGTCAACGAGTAGAAGTCATAAAGGAGGAAACACAAAAATCCCTTAAAGAATTACAGGAAAACACAAACAAGCAACTGAAAGATCTGAGCAAAACCATACAAAATCTAAAAACAGAAGTAGAAACAACTAAGCAATCGCAAAGGGAGACAATGTTGGAAATAGAAAACCTTGGGAAGAAATCAGGAGTCATAGATGCAAATATCAACAATAGAATACAAGAGATAGAAGAAAGAATCTCAGATGCTGAAGATACCATAGGAACCATGGATTCAACAATTAAAGAAAATGCAAAATGCAAAAAGCTGGTAACCCAAAACATTCAGGAAATCCAGGACACAATGAGAAGACCAAACCTAAGGATTATAGGGATAGATGAGAATGAAGATCTACAACTTAAAGGGCCAGCAAATATCTTCTACAAAATTATGGAAGAAAATTTCCCCAACCTAAAGAGAGAGATGCCCATGAATATACAAGAAGCCTATAGAACCCCAAATAGACTGGACCAGAACAGAAATACTTCCCGTCACATAATAGTCAAAACCCCAAATGTACTAAACAAAGAAAGAATATTAAAGGCAGTAAGAGAAAAAGGACAAGTAACATATAAAGGAAGACCTATCAGAATTACACCAGACTTCTCACCTGAGACCATGAAAGCTAGAAGATCCTGGGCAGACCTTATGCAGACCCTAAGAGAACACAAACTTCAGCCAAGACTACTATACCCAGCGAAACTCTCAATTGCCATAGATGGGGAAACCAAGATATTCCACGACAAAACCAAATTTGCAAGATACTTATCTACAAACCCAGCCCTACAAAGGATAATAGGGGAAAAATACCAACACAAGGGGGGAAACAACACCCCAGAAGAAACAAGATAGAAACCCCATCTCATCCAACCCAAAAGAAGAGAACCACTCAAATACAAATAATAATAACAATTCCCAAAATGTCAGGAAGTAATAATTACTATTCCTTAATATCTCTTAATATCAATGGACTCAATTCCCCAATCAAAAGACACAGACTAACAGACTGGATACGGAAACAGGACCCTACATTTTGCTGCATACAGGAAACACATCTCAGTGTCAAAGACAAACACCACCTTAGAGTAAAAGGCTGAAAGACAGTTCTACAAGCAAATGGTCCCAGGAAACAAGCTGGAGTAGCCATTCTAATATCAGATAAAATCGACTTTCAACCTAAAGTCATCAAAAGAGACACAGAAGGTCACTTCCTGCTTGTCAAAGGGAAAATCCACCAAGAAGAATTCTCAATACTGAACATCTATGCACCAAATGCAAGGGCACCCTCATTCGTAAAAGAAACTTTACTAAAGCTTAAAGCACACATCGCACCTAACACAATGATTGTAGGTGACTTCAACACTCCACTCTCCTCAATGGACCGATCAGGAAAGCAGAAACTAAACAGGGACACAGTGAAACTAATTGAAGCTTTGGACCAATTGGATTTAACAGATATATATAGAACATTCCATCCTAAAACAAAAGAGTATACCTTTTTCTCAGCACCGCATGGTACCTTCTCAAAAATTGATCATATAATTGGTCACAAGACAGACCTCAACAAATACAAGAAGACCGAACTAATCCCATGTCTCCTATCGGATCACTATGGAGTAAAAGTGGTCTTCAATAGCAAGAAGAACTACAGAAAGCCCACATACACATGGAAACTGAACAATACTCTACTCAATGACACCCTGGTCAAGGAAGAAATAAAGAAAGAAATCAAAGACTTTTTAGACTTCAATGAAAATGAAGGTACGACCTACCCAAATCTCTGGGATACAATGAAAGCAGTACTAAGAGGAAAACTCATAGCCCTGAGTGCCTCCAAAAAGAAACTGGAAAGAGCATACACTAGCAACTTAACAGCACACCTGAAGGCGCTGGAACAAAAAGAAGCTAACTCACCCAGGAGGAGTAGAAGAGAGGAAATCATCAAACTAAGGGCTGAAATCAATCAAGCAGAAACAAAGAGAACCATACAAAGAATCAACAAAACCAAGAGCTGGTTCTTCGAGAAAATCAACAAGATAGATAAGCCCTTAGCTAGACTAACCAAAGGGCACAGAGATAGTATCCAAATTAACAAAATTAAAAATGAAAAGGGGGATATAACAACAGAAACAGAGGAAATTCAAAAGATCATCAGATCCTACTACAAAGGCCTATACTCAAAACAACTGGAGAATCTGGAGGAAATGGACAATTTCCTAGACAGATACCAAATACCAAAATTAAATCAGCATCAAGTAGACCAGCTAAACAGTCCCATAACCCTTAAAGAAATAGAAGGGGTTATAGAAAGCCTCCCAACCAAAAAAAGTACGGGACCAGATGGTTTTAGTGCAGAATTCTACCAGACCTTCAAAGAAGACTTAACACCAATACTCTTCAAACTATTCCACAAAATAGAGACAGAAGGGACACTGCCCAACTCATTCTTCGAAACCACAATTACGCTGATACCTAAACCACAAAAAGATCCAACAAAGAAAGAGAACTACAGGCCAATTTCTCTTATGAATATAGATGCAAAAATACTAAATAAAATTCTTGCCAACCGAATCCAAGAGCATATCAAAACGATCATTCACCATGATCAAGTAGGCTTCATTCCAGGAATGCAGGGATGGTTCAATATACGGAAATCCATCAATGTAATCCACTACATAAACAAACTAAAAGAAAAAAACCACATGGTCATCTCATTAGATGCTGAAAAAGCATTTGACAAAATTCAGCATCCTTTCATGCTAAAAGTCTTGGAAAGAGCAGGAATTCAAGGCCCATACCTAAACATAGTAAAAGCAATCTACAGCAAACCAGTAGCCAACATCAAAATAAATGGAGAGAAACTTGAAGCAATTCCACTAAAATCAGGGACTAGACAAGGCTGTCCTCTCTCTCCATATCTTTTCAATATAGTACTTGAAGTTCTAGCGAGAGCAATCAGACAACATAAGGAAGTCAAAGGGATACAAATTGGAAAGGAAGAAGTCAAAGTATCATTATTTGCAGATGATATGATAGTCTACTTAAGCGATCCAAAAAACTCCCCCAGAGAACTTCTACAGCTGATAAACAACTTCAGCAACGTGGCTGGTTATAAAATTAACTCAAGCAAATCAGTAGCCTTCTTGTACTCAAAGGACAAGCAGGCTGAGAAAGAAGTTAGGGAAATAACACCCTTCACAATAGCCACAAACAACATAAAGTACCTTGGCATAACTCTAACCAAACAAGTGAAAGATCTGTATGACAGGAACTTCAAGTCCCTGAAGAAAGAAATCGAAGAAGACCTCAGGAGATGGAAAAATATTTCTTGCTCCTGGATTGGCAGGATCAATATAGTAAAAATGGCCATCTTGCCAAAAGCAATCTACAGATTCAATGCAATCCCCATCAAAATCCCAAATCAATTCTGCATAGATCTAGAAAGAGCAATTCTCAAATTCATCTGGAGCAACAAAAAACCCAGGATAGCTAAAACTATTCTCAACAATAAAAGGACTTCTGGGGGAATCAATATCCCTGACCTCAAGCAGTACTACAGAGCAATTGTGTTAAAAACTGCATGGTATTGGTACAGCAACAGGCAGGTAGATCAATGGAATAGGATTGAAGACCCAGAAATTAACCCACAGACTTATGGTCACTTGATCTTTGATAAAGGAGCCACAACCATCCGGTGGAAAAAAGATAGCCTTTTCAACAAATGGTGCTGGTTCAACTGGAGGTCAACATGCAGAAGAATGCGAATTGACCCACACTTATCTCCTTGTACTAAGATCAACTCCAAGTGGATCAAGGACCTCCACATAAAACCAGACACACTGAAACTATTAGAAAAGAAACTTGGGAAGACCCTGGAGGACATGGGCACAGGGGTAAAGTTCCTGAACAGAACACCAATAGCTTATGCTCTAAGATCAGGAATGGACAAATGGGACCTCATAAAATTACAAAGTTTCTGTAAGGCAAAGGACACTGTCAGAAAGACAAAACGGCAACCAACAACGTGGGAAATGATCTTCACCAACCCCACATCCGACAGAGGGCTAATATCCAATATATACAAAGAACTCAAGAAGTTAGACCCCAAAGAACCAAATAACCCTATCAAAAAATGGGGCACAGAGCTAAACAAAGAATTTTCACCAGAAGAAATTCGGATGGCCGAGAAACACCTTAAGAGATGTTCAACATCATTAGTCATCAGGGAAATGCAAATCAAAACAACCCTGAGATTCCACCTCACTCCAGTCAGAATGGCTAAGATTAAAAACTCGAGAGACAACAAGTGCTGGCGAGGATGTGGAGAAAGAGGAACACTCCTCCACTGTTGGTGGGATTGCAAAATGGTAAAACCACTCTGGAAATCAGTGTGGCGGTTCCTCAGAAAATTGGGCATGCCACTCCCAGAGGACCCTGGCATACCACTCCTGGGCATATACCCAGAGGATTCCCCTGCATACAACAAAGACACATGCTCCACTATGTTTATAGCAGCCTTGTTTATAATAGCCAGAAATTGGAAGGAGCCCAGATATCCCTCAAAGGAGGAATGGATACAGAAAATGTGGTATATTTATACAATGGAGTACTACTCAGCAATTAAAAATAATGAATTCATGCAATTTGTAGGTAAATGGTTAGATCTGGAAACTATCATCCTAAGTGAGCTAACCCAATCACAAAAGAATACACACGAAATGCAATCACTGATAAGTGGATATTAATGAGCCCAGAAGCACTAAATACTCAAGGCACAATTAGCAAGTCAAATGACTCTCAAGAAGAAAAAAAGGAGAGGACCCTGGGCCTGTAAAGATTGGATCCAGTATTGTAGACCCAGAACAGAGAAATCGTGGGGGGGGGGGGAAAGAGTGGGGAATAGCATGGGGGGGGAGAGGAATTATGGGACATATGGTGGGGGGTACCTGGGAAAGGGGAAAGCCTTTGGAATGTAAACAAAGAATATAGAAAATAAAAAAAAATGATAAAAAAAAAAGAAGTTGTAGCACATTTTAATGTTATAGTACAGTCAATCCAGGCCATGGCTTGCTTTCCAGAAAAAAAAAAAAAACCAAAAAGCAAAACAACAACAAACTAAATAGCAACAACAAGGGAACTAAGTTCAGACTATAGCTCGGTTAGTCAAGAACTTGATCTCTAAGTATGAGACTCTGAGCTAAGATACCCAGAATTCACCGAAACATGTATGTAGTAGTACAAGTGTATTATCCCAGTGATTGCACAGTGAGATGGGATGGGTGGGGACAAAAGATTCTCTTGAATCTAATGGGTGAGGTAGTAGAGAATGTGTGGAAGCAAATAACCAGATACCCCGCCTCAGACCAGGGAGAAGGCAGGGACTGGCATCTGAAGATCCTTGTTGCCTGACTTGTGTACAAACACTATGTCATGTTTATTCTCTCTCTCTCTCTCTCTCTCTCTCTCTCTCTCTCTCTCTCTCTCTCTCTTCTCTCTCTCTCTCTCTCCATATTAAAATCAATCAATAAACTATAGACACAGAGTTAGAGAACCTCTGCACACAATCAAATGATCTTGCTGGTTTTTCTGGGTTTGCAGAAGACATACATACTGAGTCACTGGAACTGATAGCTCTAATTCTGTGATACATGGATCCCTGCAGTTTAGTCAGGCTGATGAAGTGATAAAGTATAAAATAAGAAATAAAATGCTTTTTCTACCATAAAGACAGATGCCCTGAACTATCTTGAAGATAGGAGGAAGATAGAAAGTTATCAAATGAGTTTTCTGGAATGGTCTCTGGAGACAGGCACTGCTATAGGACCCTACCTTCTCCATATTGCCTTTACTTAGAAATTTCTTGTTTATTTTTAGAAACACTATGGGTTCTAAGACTAAATTTAGTTACCAGCTTAATTCATTACAATAATTTATTTACTAAATCTCTCATTTTAAATGAAACTTCAAGCTTGTCCAATGGTGTGTAGAGTCAATAAATATAATTAATACACTACCTAGTTTTGGGGTAGGATGAAACAAAACAAGAAAAATAAGATTATGTCAATCAGTATCAAGTGGCTGGATGCTGAATTCAGATGTTTATAATAACTGTGTTTGTTCTGGTTTTATTCAGTTGAACACCTAGTTAGCAACCCTCTGGGACTTTGAATTCAATTGAAGTTTGTGTTTTAGTTGACCCACTTGTGATACTTTTAGAAAAAAAATGTAAACCCTTGAGGTTGATAAAATTTATTTTTCTCTACTCAAAGCATGGTTTCATATCATCACCGTAGGGAGACATTGAGTACTATGATAAATGAATGGATTGTACATATCATGTAATGAAATAAGAATTATTTGGCCTTACAAGGTTAGGGGATGTCTTAGATGTATTCAATTTCTATAAAATTAATTTCTACAAAAATAAATGGTCTCTTGTCAGAATATGAACATGTTGACTGTGTAAGATATAGTTTTAGCAGTATAGAAATGAGATACTTGAAACTAATAGTGTGAAGTACTGTAAAAAAAAAATAAGTATGTTCTCCTTAAGGGTAAGGGAAGTTCCAGGCACCTCCCAACTAGCTATTCAACACTTAGTGGATCATGTTACATTGAATGAGAAACTTTGAGGTAAAAAATTATCTGGGTCAGCAGAAGCACAGTTGGCAGCTGTACAAAGAATGCAAGGATCATCATATGGAACAAAGGTACAGAGAGCAGGAGATGGAGAGAAGGCAGTGGAGTGGGCCAAGGAAATCACATTCCTCATCTCTGTCAACCCCATATTTTCTGACATTTGGTCTTATACAAGTTGTCAAATTCAGAGGCAAAGCAAGAAAAGTAGAAAAGGCTACTAACCTGTGCTGAGAAGAAAGCTGCTGGCAAAGAGGATGTCCCAACAAAGAGACTACTTGTCCTCCTCCTAGCAGGAGTCAATACAGTCACCACCTTGGTAGAGAACAAGAAGACTCAACTGGTGGTGTTTGCCCATGAAGTAGCCCCCATATAGCTGGTGGTTTTCCTGCCTGCTCTGTTGAAAGATGAGCATGTCCTACTGCATCATCAAGTGAAAGGCCAGGTTGGGGCTCCTGGTCCACAGGAAGACATGCAACAATGTTGCCTTCACACAGGTTAACTTGGAAGACAAGGGTCCTCTGGCTAAGCTGATGGAAGCTGTTGGGACCAATTATAATGACAGATATGATGAGATCTGCAGCCCCTGGGGAGGCAACGTACTGGGTCCCAAGTCTGTGGCTCACATTGCCAAGCTGGAAAAGGCAAAGACTCAAGAACTCGCCACTACACTTGGTTAAATGTACACTAAGTTTTCTGTACATAAATATAATTACAAAATTAAAAAAAAAACAAGGTGGCAAATTTAACGGAACCCCCTTGAAGTATGTATAATCAAGTGTTAGCATGAAGATAATGTTCTACTTAGTGTATACAGCAGAAATTAAAGAGTAGTTTTAATGACATTATAAGGAACCCTGAAAAATGCATTCGTTGATCTGTAAAATTTTGTTTAAGTTTGACTGACATTTGTTCACCAGACAAGCATGAAAATATCTTGGTTTAAAAGCCACAGCATCAGAAATGAAGACATAAAAAAGAAACAAAAAACCAAACCAAAAAATGAAAAAACAACAACAACTACAACAAAATTTGAGTCCATTAAAAGAATACATAGATTAAGTATCCATCTATTAACCTAAACACTAAAGAGTCTACATACTGAAGTCTCTAGATTAAACAGCAAAGGCCTTGATTCTCTGGACTGATGAGCTTTCTACTTTACTACATTTTTGCTCTAATGTGTGTCAACTTAATTTGAAGTGAATTAATGAAGAAGGGATATTTGAATATGCAGATGCTAGATAATGGCTTAGATTTGAATGGATATTGAATAATGTATTGCCACAGGAATGGCAACATGGCAAGATGCTCCCAAGAGTTCAGTAGTGGGATTTGCGTCTTCACAATAACCAACAGCTATCCTCAGCTATGAATTTAAGGACCCCTTAGGAAAGGGAATTTAGGACTGGAACTTGAAGCTAGCCAGCTACTCAGAGCTGATGAAGTCATTGACAACACCAGAAGAATATTTACTGCTGCCACTTTCCTAAACCAGTGTAATTTCTAACTCTATTCTAAATAATTATCATTACACTCACAGGACAGCATAGCTCTTACCCCTCATTTAAAAAAAATCCTTTGAGCAGCAAGCAATGCAGAGATCACTACAGAAATTCTCTACTAATCAAAAACAGAGAACAACTGACAATGAGTTTGTTGTCCCCAAATGAAACTTTTGCAACACATGACTCAGAGCTAAGGCTCAGGTTAGCATTGTGGAAGAATCAGAAAACTTCTAAGAGTCCAAAAACCAGGACATCAATTGTGATAATGTGTCTTTTAGATATGAGAGGGACACTATACCAATCATATCCAGACAATATGGTCTTCTAAACAAGACTTGTACAAGGGCAACACAGGCTGACAAACCAACATGGTTTGGGGTTTGGGGGACTATCACAAGCCCCCACTGATAGGTGAGGAGTTACAGGCAATTAATGGCCACTAGAAGATGGAAATCAGTTTTCTTTAGGAACCAGACCCATGATAGGCCATCCAATCCTAGAAGATTACCCCTAGACACCTAAATAAATGAGCAAAACTGAGTGAACTCTGCACTGTGTGTGTAGGGGGGTGTATGTAGCTATATAACAGTTATTAAAAATATAATAAATTTGATAGGGAGTAAGTGGGTACAGAGAAGGAACTAGAAGGCTCAGAAGAATGGTTCAATATGATATAAATATAATACAAATAATATACAATCATAAACTACTAAAATTTATTTTTGCACACAAATTATAGCCTTTTACCACAAGAAAATTCTTATCAGATAGAAAGACACAGAGTATACATTACAGGGGTACAGATTGACAGTCTGTGTATGCTATAAGGACACATATCATAAAATGGACCCTGGTGTTGGCAATCCTTTGCTTCTAGTCGTGAAATTTGATAATGTTAAACACCATTGAGACATGGCTGAACTTTTGGTCCTTACAGTTTTGTGAGGCTGTGAGCTGCAAAGAATGAAAACATGACCTTCATGAAAATCCCTTTCTTTCCCCATGTCTCATTGGCCATCGGACTTTAGGGGCCTAGGGCACATGTTATTCCAGTGGAGGTCACACTGATGACATTTCTATAGATTTTTATTTTTTTTCTTTCTCAAAGAATCAAAGATACAATACTAGGAAAGGCCTATTGCTCCTTCTTCAGTTCCCCCAGAGTCCTTCAGAATCGTTTCCAAAGTTCTTTCCTGATATGTCCAATCCAGTTTTAAATAAACCAGGAAATGAAGTACCCTTCAGAGCCTTTGGAGAGCTTTGCATAATAATACATTTGGCATGTATGATAATTCCTATAAAATAAGCATGCTGAAAAGGAAAAGTTACAGACTCCCTCTTTTTCCTCTCTCAATTATTGACTGAGCTATTTCTGCCACCTAAAGTGTCCTAATACTGTCTATGGTTTCGTTAACCATCCAGTTGGCAGATAGGATATTTTTCATTTTCATCTTCTGGTGGAGTGTTTGTTACAATTTAAATACACAGCACCTAAAATGTATCAAATAATAACTTTTGGGCTTTGATTTGGATAAATAGATTATGGGGACCAGGAAGAGAGAGAGAGATGGTCTATATGGGAGGAAACTAATCTTCAGTTGTTCAGTAAGTGTACATATTACCTTTCTCCCATGTATAAAGTCTGTGTTGCTGTTAAAAATGTGTGTTTTCTAAAATAGTTTGTGGTAAGTGGAAGGAAAGCAGTGTAATAGAAGTTCCTTGTATATGTGCTCATATGAATCCAGTTGGTCATCACAGGCATGTGTCCAAGTGTGCATAAGTATACTTATAGTTATATGTACTTATATATTTTGTTTCTTACTAAGGGAATGGTTCAATAGAACTATCTGCTTTAAAGGATGAGGCTGACTGATTACTGTAATTCATAGAGCCTTAATTAGCTGCACAAACCATTAGCTACAATTAGACTATTATAAAACACTTGATGCGCTATGTCAACCATGGGGCGTCATTTATTCTTGTGGCATGGATCAGGGATGGGGGGAGGGCAAGCACACTATACCACCAAGCATGCTAATAAAGAAGGATTTTTGATTTAAGATGTTGCCAATAGTGCCTCAAAATTAATCTCAATAGCTGTCTAATTTGTGTCGGTAGATGGTATATTTATTGTAAAATGACACCAAAGCTAAATGAGTTACCTGCAGCCCTGCAGCCAGAGTGTTAATGTCAGTGCCTGGAGATCAGGTTCCATATGCTGGAACTCACAGAGTTGCTGCTGCTGAATGCTCCCAGTAGAGCATTTGGCCCCATTTGTCTCAGAAATCTCTCTCAGCAAGCTGATTTCCACTTTGTGGTGTTTAAGTAATAATAATAATAATAATAATAATAATAATAATAATAGAAAAAGGACGAAAGGGAGAGACACTTCCTAGGATAGAAGAGGGACAAAGAGAACAGAGATGAGAAAATATGAGAGTGGGGGGGAGAGATAGTCTCTTGGAGTAAAGATTAGCTCTATACAGGCATAAGAACATAGGGAGAACTGAGGTGTTCATCAATTGTCCAATAAGGAAAACAAATGAACATAAGTCAATAGCGAGTCTGGTGTTCTTTGGGCACATGAAGATAAATAACACTGCTTTCTACTCTAAGACTGTTGATGATGACATTTCATATTTACATAGGATAGTAGCTTTAAATTTTTTTCATGTTCTTTACACATCTTCACCAAGTATGGGAGTTAGTAGTGGCTGCAAAAGAAACTTTGACTCGGGGACATGGGAGAAGTATGCTGTGTATGTTTTTGGTTTTTGTTGCAAAACATTGGGAACGCAACTGAGACTAGGTTGGTGTTTTTAATATAGAACATATGTGTAAGGAGTGGTTCCAAAGGTCACAGTGAAGTGAAGCAGGAAGATAAGGCAGAAGAGGACAGGAAGGAAGAGGAGGAGGGAGAAGAGAAGAAATAGAAAGAGGAAGAATAGACTTGAGGAGGAAGAGGAGGAATAGGGGAAGTTGATTAGTTTCTCCTGAAGTTCGCGGATCAAAAATTTTAAGTGAGGAATAGATACAGAAAATGTGGTATATTTATACAATGGAATACTAATCAGCAATTAAAAATAATGAATTCATGTAATTTGTAGGTAAATGGTTAGATCTGGAAAATATCATCCTAAGTGAGTTAACCCAATCACAAAAGAATACACATGAAATGCAATCACTGATAAGTGGATATTAATGAGCCCAGAAGCCCTAAATACTCAAGGCACAATTAGCAAGTCAAATGACTCCCAAGAAGAAGAAAGGAGAGGACTCTGGGCCTGTAAAGATTGTGTTAAAAACTGCATGGTATTGGTACAGCAACAGGCAAGTAGATCAATGGAATAGGATTGAAGACCCAGAAATTAACCCACAGACTTATGGTCACTTGATCTTTGATAAAGGAGCCACAACAATCCAGTGGAAAAAAGATAGCCTTTTCAACAAATGGGGCTGGTTCAACTGGAGGTCAACATGCAGAAGAGTGAGAATTGACCCACTCTTATCTCCTTGTACTAAGATCAACTCCAAGTGGATCAAGGACCTCCACATAAAACCAGACACACTGAAACTATTAGAAAAGAAACTTGGGAAGACCCTGGAGGACATAGGCACAGGGGGAAAGTTCCTGAACAGAACACCAATAGCTTATGCTCTAAGATCAAGAATTGACAAATGGGACCTCATAAAATTACAAAGTTTCTGTAAGGCAAAGGACACTGTCAGAAGGACAAAACGGCAACCAACAACGTGGGAAATGATCTTCACCAACCCCACATCCGACAGAGGGCTAATATCCAATATATACAAAGAACTCAAGAAGTTAGACCCCAAAGAACCAAATAACCCTATCAAAAAATGGGGTACAGAGCTAAACAAAGAATTTTCACCAGCCGAAATTTGGATAGCCGAGAAACACCTTAAGAGATGTTCAACATCATTAGTCATCAGGGAAATGCAAATCAAAACAGCCCTGCGATTCCACCTCACACCAGTCAGAATTGCTAAGATTAAAAACTCAAGAGACAACAAGTGCTGGCTAGGATGTGGAGAAAGAAGAACACTCCTCCACTGTTGGTGGGATTGCAAAATGGTAAAACTGCTCTGGAAATCAGTGTGGCCGTTCCTCAGAAAATTGGGCATGTCACTTCCAGAGGATCCTAGCATACCACTCCTGGGCATATACCCAGAGGATTCCCCTGCATACAACAAAGACACATGCTCCACTATGTTTATAGCAGCCTTGTTTATAATAGCCAGAAATTGGAAGGAGCCCAGATATCCCTCAAAAGAGGAATGGATACAGAAAATGTGGTGTATTTATACAATGGAGTACTACTCAGCAATTAAAAATAATGAACTCATGCAATTTGTAGGTAAATGGTTAGATCTGGAAAATATCATCCTAAGTGAGCTAACCCAATCACAAAAGAATACACATGAACTGCAATCACTGATAAGTGGATATTAATGAGCCCAGAAGCCCTAAATACTCAAGGCACAATTAGCAAGTTAAATGACTCCCAAGAAGAAGAAAGGAGAGGACCCTGGGCCTGTAAAGATTGGATCCAGTTTTGTAGACTCAGAACAGAGAAATCATGGGGGGGAATGATTGGGGGATAGTTGGGGGCCAGAGGAATTATGGGACATATGGTGGGGGGGGGAACTGGGAAAGGGAAAAGCCTTTGGAATGTAAACATAGAATATAGAAAATAAAAATTAAAAAAAAAAGATTGGATCCAGTTTTGTGGACCCAGAACAGAGAAATCGTGGGGGGGGGGATGATTAGGGAATAGTTGGGGGGGTAGAGGAATTATGGGACGTATGGTGGGGGGGTGAACTGGGAAAGGGGAAAGCCTTTGGAATGTAAACAGAATATAGAAAATAAAAATTAAATAAATAAAAAAATGCTTATAAAGAAAAAAATTTTTTAAGTGAGGATGAAACTGAAGACTCCCGAAACATCTCCCTAGGCAACTGAGACCAGGATTCATGTTTTGAAACCCTTAACTATACCAGTATCCAATTTCTTACTAATAGTCATGGGAAAATACAGCCAATTGCTAGGGTCAATCCAGGCACACTTGACTCAGTAGTTAGTAGATATTTCTGATGATGTTGGAAACAATGTTTTGAAAATCATCAGCTTTAGCCAACTTTACTAAGCATTGGCTAAATGTTACAATTACCTATGAATCTTTTCACAATATAATGGTAGGTTCTCTCTCCACTCAGGTAAGCAAACAGTTCTTCAGTGGAACTCAAATCCTATAGTCATCAAAGTCCATCCCCAAGCCATTCCTTTTGTCAACAGGAATACTGTTGTCTGGTCCTCTACATAGTCCAATCCAAACAGCATTGGTGGATGTGCAAGACACACATTCATGCTCTCTATATAACAAGCCTGATTACATTCATCTTGCAGCTTCAGTTTAGTTGCAAGAATATTAATTTAAACCAGTTAACTTTTTCTCATCCAAAAGCATATTTTCTTTTCATAGAAAATACTAAAAATTTAAAGTATCGTTAGTTATTGAGGTGGCCATTTTAATAAATTTATTTTTTCCCTTAAACTTTGGTCAATGAGTCAAGTGCCTCAAAATATCTCCTGCAATTTCAAATTGCAGATTGAAAAGTACTGCCTCAAATTATCTGGTCTGACACATGCAAGATGTAGCCAATATTTTGAGAAGTTGAGGATGTTATACCACTGGCTTGTGCATTCAGTACTACACTTAAACAAATTCAAGTACTGAAGACTTACGTTTTTGTGTTTTTGAGGTACACAGAAAGATAGCATCTTTTGCATGAGTAATGGTCCTTGTGAATAACACATGGTGTGTTTTCTTATGACCTTTTATAATAGAGAATTTGTTCATGTCAGGATTGTTACAATAACTAATCCTGTATGTATTAGGAAACAACTACAATGAAACTAATTCTAGATAGGTTAATAACAGTTTAATAACAGTTTGAATGAAAATTTCTGATCAGTCTGGAAATGTTTTTCCCTTGGCAATGTACTGAGTGAGGTCCTTCACATTTAGCAAGCCATCATCATCTCAGACTTCCTAGTGCCTTCACTTGGATCTGGGGTGGTGAAAGAATACAAAATGTCAGATGAGGAAGACCACGCATTCTTAAAAATGTGATCCAAAAACTGGCATCTCCAATTTTGTTCCCATTTTATAGGCCATAAAATAAGGCATGCCTTCCTCAACAACTGCATGAGTCCCCAAATGGAATATCACTCTGTGTATAGAACACCCAGAGAAATTTGTTGATCGTTATAGTTAGGTGCTTGAGTGGGGGTTGTAGAAATCAAGTACAAGTAGAGAGGTGGAGCCCAACATAAGAAAAGAGAGCAGAGAAAGAGAAGTAACTGAGGGATACTAACGAAACCCACTGGAAATTTTCAAAGGTGATGATAGATAAACCAATCTTTGTATTTCGGTTATTTGAATCATTATGCTTTTTCTTAGATTGATGTTCTAGAGCATCTTTCTTTGAAATTAAAATAATCACAGAGGAGGAATAAATGTTTCAAGGAACGTCATGCAGGATATGATTCAAAGATATACATACAGCTAAATATTTCTCTCAATTGGCTACTAATTTTCTGCTGTGCTCATTAAGGCAAAACTTGAACAAACGGTCAAATATCTAGAAATGTGTGTTTAAAAAATGTAATAACAAAATGTGTTAGTTGAGATCCTCTTCACTACTGGCAGAATTTTGAAAAGATTAAACCAAAGTTAAGGCGGTGGTGTGCTGTTCCCTTAGTTTCTATATGCTCAGCCTTTTTTCTCTCCTTCTGCTCCCTCCCTGAGTTTGTGTTTGCTTACTCCTTAGTTTTCTTCTTATTTTCTAGTATTTCTTTATGTTAACTCCCTTAATCTCAATCTGCTAACTCCCTTAACCTATACCTGTATAGTCCACTAGGGTCTGTTATATAGTTCCTGAATAGATTACAGCATAAAAATAACAGGATTGATATAAAGACTTGAAGATGAAAAGTGAAAATATTCTCAGGGATCAAGGCACTAGAATATATGAGAAGACAAAGGAATAGCAGTACCGTAATAAACAGACATGAAAAAAGTGATGTTTAAGTACCATAAAAAGTATTAGATGACATCCAGAGTTTAGCTTTCATTTCAAAATATTTACTAGGAAATACTATAAGGCAGAAATTAAGCCAGACGTTGAAGGTACAATGACCACACTGAGCAGTGACCTCCCAAACTTTCCAGTTCCTAGATAAGATTAATCCTATAGTTTTCCAGAGAAGAGTTTTTGAATACATTCCATTGGTTAAAGAAATCTGGAAGAGAGAGAGAGAGAGAGAGAGAGAGAGAGAGAGAGAGAGAGAGAGAGAGAGAGAGAGCTGTCTCCTCTGATTTCTGTTGATGTCAGTGAAACCCCTCATAATTCTTTCACAGAAACTTAAGTCTTCTCATCCAGTCTGCCTCACAGGTACATTGGACATAATGTATCTCCCCTGCTCTCGTTTTCGTACCTCTTCCTTATCTGTCTTCTCTGTCCTTCTCTCTAAATATATTTCATTATATCATCTATGTAGCATACATCAAAGAGTACATAGAATAAACTATTCATTTTTCTTTAATTTAAATGTACAACTGTAACAACAGTCATTTGTAAAGATGAGTACAGTCATTTAGCTCTGTAGGAATTCTGCATACTGAGAGAGGACGAGTTCCTTTTCTATGCATCCTCAAAAATATATATTGATGAATAGAGTGTGAAGAATCAGTTAAAGGAATAATTCACCTAGCAAAACTATTTTCTCTCTATATATATGTGTGTGATATAATATGTAATGTATATATACTTGGTCAATGTACAAGTTGATAAATTTCTATTTGAAACAAGTCAATGCTGCAGAATACCTGGAAAGGTGTTTCAATATTATAAGTCAAATAAATCAAAACTAGGCAGGGTTCAAAAGAGTTATGTGACTGCTATCCAAATTCAAAACTGAGTAAACTGAGTCTAGGATTAGTGATGGTCTGTAAACCTTGATTTCCAGAGTGGGAAAAGCATCCTCTATCCCAGAAGCTAGGAATAAGCTGTCATGGCAGGAATTCAACAAGATGTCAATTTCTATAGAAAATGCTGGAAGAAATATCTAGAGTCCCCATTCTGCTAATTGTCAATGGTATATACAGAATTTATTCTTATGCTAATTAAAATTTATTAAATAAATAATAATAGGAGGAAATAAATTTAAGAACAATTTTTGTTTTATTAATGTATGTGTGACAAAATTTCTTTAAATCCTAAGAGGTATTCATATAAGCAGAAGTACTAGTTTCCAGAAACCTTTAATTAGTCTCAAGGGTGGGTGAAATTTAAGCTCTAATACAGATGTAGGAAAGAATTAATATTCTACAAGACACACAAGTAGAATTCATGATGTAGAATTGTCACTGTCATTCTTGGTGATCTTGTAAATATGAAGGCGCCATTCTTAAAGGAATTACAAGTCTAGAGTTATGTAGTGTGTGTGTTTGTGTGTGTGTGTGTGTGTGTGTGTGTGTTTGTGTGTGTGTGTGTGTATGTGTGTGTGTGTGTGTGTGTGTGTGTGTGTGTGTGTATGTCTATATGTGTGTGTATTTCCCCTCAAACCTCACCCAAATGAGAAACTGGCAGTAAACAATAGTGGAACATGTCAAATCGGTCTTAATTTTTGGACTCTGATCAGAAATGATGCCACTACTTTATAATTACAGCTAAGAACATAATCCCAACTTCAAGACATAACATTTAGAAATAATACCCCTCCCTGGAAGTGGACATTTCAGCTGTAAATCCAGATTATTGAAGGCCACCTCACAACTATCACACAAAGTGGGCGCCTGTGTCGATGGACTTCAGAGATATTGCCAGATATGGGAATTATCAGTTCCTGCTGCACAGAGCCAGGCAATCTGCCACTTTCAAGTGCTAATATCTGCAGCTGCTGAGTGCAAGAAGGCCAGGTACAGAGGCGAGTGGAGGAAAATGCTGGGTTTTCTTTGTTTGTAAGACAGAACTCAGCCCTGATAAATTCCTTTAATGCAATATTTTTACTTCCTCTTGTTCTGAAAGAAAAAAGATCCCTCGGATCCAAATTTATCACAATCGAAATAAAAAATGTAAAAGATCAGCATAAAACATTTAACAGCAACAGTTAATAATGTATATGATAACATATTGCACTAATATATTGACAAATGTGGCAATAAAGTATTAATGTGATTATGTATCATCCAATATACCAGTCATCCATCCTCTCTTCTGTTCCAGTTTGAAAACAAAGAAAATGTGGGACTCTACATCAGAGATGGAGACTCCAAGTGTGATTTCAATTAAGCGCATCTCAGGGAAACTCTGCCCACAAGCTCCTAAGGAGGCAGGTTGTCGGATTGATTATGACAAAGAGCCTTCAGGAATGGTAAAAGAAGCCACAAGAAAATGACGTCCATATTTCAATCTAAATCGGGAAACCAGAACTGGCCAGCACTAAGAGAAGATATCTGAATGTTTTTTTTTTCTCTTGTTGTTTTTTGTTTTATCCACAGTTCTTCTTTCCTAATCTAAAACTCCCCTCCTCGCTGGTTCAGATCTTTTATCCATCTCGGGTTACAATGTGAAATGGTTCCTTTTATATTTGGATAACTTGAGCTACAGACCCCAAATACAGCCTAGAAACTCGGCCATTTCTGGCTGGGGAGGTAGTTTGATTATAGGATCAAAGTTCTTGATCTGTTGACTTTTAACTAGTACCTGCTGTCTTAGATGATCTGGGTGGTTTGATTTCCTGCTAAGACCTTAAGTGCCTGACTGGATCTTCCCAGAAGCAGGCCAATGCTCTGCATCTTAGGATCTTGCTTGAGATAGCCCGCCTTTCCTCTCTGCCTGCTTGTCCACATATTGGAGGTTTGCCTAATGAACTTCTACAATCCTGCAATCCAATTACTCTTCATAATTGTGTACATCTGTGGCCTCCACTGCTTCTTAATTTGCATGTATTTTACAGTGGAGACCTAAAGTGTCAAGAAGTCTCAAATCTTTGTTTAATTTAGAAAACATTATAAACTATGTCATTCGTTAACAAAAACATATTTCTTCTTATAGTAGTCTTTTTTTTTTCAAAATAATTGTGACAAGATAACAATGGCAAGCTTTTATGGGAGAAAAACTAGACTTAGTATTTGGTATAAAAGGTCAGAGAAGCTCCATCATTTTATTTACCTACTTTAAATGGGACAAATATTCTCCCAATCTTCAGGTAGAATATCAATAGTTCTGAAACTTTTGACTGGAAAGCCAATGACAATAAACTTGCATGGCTACTGATAAAATGTTCTCTCTGAATGGGCTGTGAAAAGCACAAATATTACTGTAGCTCTACTGTTTTGTTATTTTTCAGAATTAGGGAAGGAGTCAGAGTCAAACCTAATTACTCAAGGATGGTGTACTTCCCCATGCCCATGAACCGAAAACACAGTGCTTTGTTTATGGATAATACTTTTAGAGGGCTTCCTTTGTTCTTCCATTCTCCAATCAGCACTGAGTAGTTTAATTCCACAATGTCACAGAATCACTTAGAGTCTGTTTTTCAACCTGTTTGGTTTTTTTTGCTGGATATTGAGACCATCAAGCAGATGCAATTCCTACTGAGGAAAGGTGTCCCTCCATTAATCATCCCATAATCTCAGTTATTGCTTTTGCCCTTCTGACACGGATGCTTCCCCAAAAAGATATTGAACCAATAGTTTATAGCTATTCAGACGTTCAGGGAGTTCTCTATTTTACTGTTGAAATGACCTAGAGCTCACTGCTTTATTCCAAGGTGCCAACAAGGTCTCTTTAACCAATACAGAGCTGGCTTGGAGACTGTGTGGTCTCTTTCCAGTGTTTGGAAGATGAATGGAAATTGCCAGACTTCAAAGACATAAACAAAAGCTAAGGCAACCTATTTGTTCAGTAAAGAGAGAAAATGAGAGAAATATATTTTTATTTTTAATAGGTAAGTGCTTGTTAATTGAAAACAATCTTTTCAGTTATTTCTTTTTTAATTGAGTTGACTCTTAGTCAACCACAAGTCAACTTTTCTCCCAACCTACCAGAATTACGATTTAAAAAATAACTATTATTATTATTATTATTATTATTATTACTAATTTTTTTGTTTTTTTTCAAGACAGGGTTTCTCTGTGTAGCCCTGGCTATCCTAGAACTAACTCTGTAGACCAGGCTAGCCTGGAACTCAGAAATCCACCTGCCTCTGCCTCCCAAGTGCTGGGATTAAAGGTGTGTGCCACCACCACCCGGCTATTACCATTATGGTAATGGCAGGATACTACTGTTAGAGATGTGATATACAAAATATAGAGATGCTACAGGAAAGAGAGATGGTCATCTTATCTTTCTGTAATTTCTCGTTAATGTTACTATAGATATTCATATGGTTGCTGGTTCTTTGTATAGTCTGAGACAATGAAACTTGTGAAAGGTTAATTGATTAGCCCAAGATACCAATTAACAATATTGTGACATCTTAACCCTTCCCATTCTCCCATGTAGCCTGAATCTGAAACAACAACAATAAATGTATACTTTTTGCTCATTAGATTTTGATCAAACTATTTAGCATGCATTCACCTTAGTGTTCTGTATCCATAAAATTGGGAAGACATTGATACCTATTTCATGGGTAATGACACCTAATAAAGGATCATGTGTGGCACATGTTGGAGCATGTAATCTCACATGAGGTTGTTAGATGCATGGTAGCTCTTTACACCTTTCTTTGTTTCCAGAACAACACAGCTAATTATTCTAGATTCTTAGTGCACTTAGCACATACAGCCAATTTATTTCAACACTGCCTTCGAAGCAGACACCATCTCTTCTATCTGAATGCTCAAGCTAATAGGAATGTTATTGAGTAGAGTGTATAACTGAGAAGTCATGAGTAATCATTGGCATTAGATTTTTGGTAGTAGCTCAATAAATGGTAGTCTGTAATGATCAATAACTGAACAGTGTTTTTACTGGTCTTATAACCTCTATATAAAAATGTAATTTAACAGTATGCTTTTACACCTCACAAACCTAGAATACAGAAGAACATTAATTATCATAGATTAATTGATAAAATAAGTTAATATCTTAAGGCCTAGCGTGTATATTCATTACATTTTAAGCAGAAAAACAAAACAAACAAACAAACAGCACATGAAAGTAAATATTTTCCTTGAGGTCAATCTACTCAAAGGCTCACTTGGGGAAATTTTTACAAATCTAAAAGTTTTTATAAAGCAATGAGCTAACTCTTTGTTTCAGCTTAATTGAGTACTACTCTAAATACTGTTATTAATCAGTATCTTAAATGGAGTCATCCAAATGGTCAAACCTCTTCTCTGGGGAGCAGTTAAGAAAAACTTCACAGAATTTAGAGACCCCAAGTCACTATCATTTGCAGAACACTTATGTTAATAAGTAGATAGGTTAGAAATATAATTTAAATAATTTATTTTTTGTTCTCGTCCATAATTGATCCATGGCTACATCATCCACAAAGATCCATCTCCTAGAAGAGTACACAGGTATGGAGTCATTGGGATACTAAGTGCCGTTCTTCTTTTATTTATGGTTTTAATGTACCTTTGATTTTTTTCTTTAGTGAAGTTTGCTGTTATGTCTAGAAATGGGTTGACTGAATCAACATTCCTCATTTTCTAATGTTTTGTTCTTTTAAATGAAACACTGACTCTCAGATTCAGCATTGGCAGAAGACCGGTGGTCCAATTTAAAGAACTGAGACAATTTCATGTTTAGAAATGTGTCCTCACCGCCAGACAGCCCAACTGGCACGATGGAAAAAGAAATTCAGGGAAAAAGATCTAATTTTTGGGAGTCTTCCTAAGACAAAATGATTCCAATTTTTAGAAGATGGGGCAGAAATGTATGCTGTTATCAAGTGTTAACACCACAGACAAAATTGTTTCAACAAATGCTTTTCCATTGTATGACTCCTAAAGCATAGACATTTTAAAAATAAAGGGCAAGTCAGGAAGATTGCCATTGATGGGGACACTATGAAGGTTGTGGCCCATGGAGAAGGCTGGCTCAGTGTAGCTCTTCTGAGATTCTGTCTGGCTTGTGATAAGATTGAATACTGGCCATATTTTCCAGACTCTCCTTGGCCTTTCAGAATAAGAGTGTATGAGTCACATCTTAAACATAAGAATTTAAAACACAAAATCATCTGTTTCCTAGGCTTAGCCTTTCTGTGTTTCTAAATAAAAACTTGGATTTCATCTGCACATAAAGTAAAGAAAAAGTTTGGTGGGCAGCCGAGACAGTCACGCAAGTGACTAAGGATGCCAGGTCTATATTGCCTGAGTGAGGAAGAAAAAAAAATACAACAAAACCAAGTAATTTGAGGTAAAGGACATTTTAGCTTTGGGTCCTAGAATGGATATTTGATGTGAAATATTACTTGGCTGGAATTATCTGCATGATTAATTCTCTCTGTTTTCCACTTAATTTGTCAATGTGCACAGAGCTAGAGGCTGCTAGAATCTCAGGATTCCCTGTTGAAGGCCTGCTTGGAACAAATTCTCTGAATAATTCCTGAATTTCCCAGCTCCGTTTAGCTTACATGCAATCTCTGTTTTGTCTTGGGAACAATTATAGTGGAGATTCTCTAGGTTTTGCACTCATCTAGAAAAAGTATTAGGCAAAGAATGACCATTAATTTAGAGACCCATTTGCAGAAATTTCCACAATGCTGCTGATTTTTATTTTTAAACACTGTGTGCCCTTCCATGTTAGAATAGTCCATGAAAGTCTATTGGAATGATTGAAGAATTCTGAGAACATTGGTAGTGAAAGGGATTTTTATAAAATAGTCACTGCTATCCCTGGCTATGTAAAGCTCTCATTTCTTTTCAGGCTTAGAAGCTTCTCAATTCAGAAACATTGAGACCTAGAGCAGCAGATGATTCATTTAACACCCAAACCACCAATAACAAAAGAGTTAACTGTGGAGCTACATGTGCCCTCTATTGAGTCTGCTCTGGGTCACTGTCACCTCCTGAGATTGACCCAGTATTGGTCTCTACTTGACACACATTTCAAGATGCACTCAAGCATTGACTTCTATTTAACAGATGCTTCAAACTCAATCCCAGCATTGGTCTCTACTTAACACACAATTTAAACTGCACCCCAGCATTGGCTATTATTGAATCACACATTTTAAGTCCCACCCAGCATTGGTCTCTGTTTAATGCACACTTCAAGATCTATCATGTTTTTCGCAAGTGTTTTGTGTTTTTTATATCCAGTTCATTGTAGAAAATGTAGTTTCCAAATGGACCAAGGTTGAGCATTAATTTTGGTAGCATGAAAATATTAGGATTGTGCCAGTTAGATTGTGTTCTATGTAGGTGCTCTTTTGACAACTTTGTGCATCATCCTTTTTTCTACCCCTCTCTAACCCTTTTCTTCCACTCCTGCAATCCCCTCACATTAGATAGGAAAGAAAAAAAGTATAGAGAGGAAGAGGTGAGTTTATAATTAGAATATTTCCTGCTGATTAGGGGTACTGAGTTTGATCTTCACTGTGAGAATATTTAATTTCTTCTTCTCGTTGTTTCTATCTTTCTTTCTTTCTTTTTCTTTCTTTCTTTTTTTTTTTTTTTTTGAGCACAGGTACTTAATAAACACGGGCCAACCAATTGAAACCCACAGCAACCAACCAACAACCAACAACCAACAACCAACAATCCAAAAACAGCAACCATGCTACTCAGGGCCCTAGCATTTCTATACCCCCTGAAGAGTCCCCAGAATTCCCAGTGTCACACACTTGCAGAAACTATCTACAGCTAGCAAAATCATGTTCCTATTAGAGCACAAGGTAAAAAGCAGGTCCTAGTCAGCTGCAGTAGACAATTGACAATCGGAAACAGCCCCGTATCCCACACCTGGGATTAAAACAAAAAACATGTTTTTATAATTTTTCTGGTTTTGTTTTGTTTTGTTTTGTTTTGTTTTTCTAAGAAACCAAAATTCTCACTACAGTTCTATAGGCAATAAACACTCAATCATAATCACTGGATAAAAGTTACACTATCTAGTAAGAATTTGGGTGTCTGTAGATCTTTGTGACTTTTTTCTCATTTTCTGGTATCACTATGTTGATGAACTATGTAGATAATCAGCTATACCTTCAAAGTAGTAGTAGTTTACTTGAAACTAGACCTGAGTATACATCTACAACCCTTGCAGAAAGAGCTCTGTGGGAATCAATTATTTTTTCCAAGAAAGCTGATTACTACCAAAACAAAAATGATTTACTGCAAGTATAGTTTCCTCTACTTTTATTTATGTTTGTGTTTGGCTCATACACTGGCTGATTTTGTGTGTCAACTTGAGAGAGGCTGGAGTTATCACAGAGAAAGGAGATTCAGTTGGGGAAGTGCCTCCATGAGATCCAGCTGTAGGGCATTTTCTCAATTAGTGATCAAGGGGGAAGGACCCCTTATGGTGGTGCCATCCCTGGGTTGGTGATATTGGGTTCTATAAGAGAGGAGTCTGAGCAAGCCAGAGGAAACAAGCCAGTAAGAAACATCCCAGCATGACCTCTGCATCAGCTCCTGCTTCCTGACCGGCTTAAGTTCCAGTCCTGACTTCCTTTAGTGATGAACAGCAGCGTGGAAGTGTAAGCTCAATAAATCCTTTCCTCTCCAACTTGCTTCTTGGTCATGATGTTTGTACAGGAATAGAAACTCTGACTAAGACAGCTCATCAGTACTAGTATGCATACTACCTGTTCAGTGCTATATGATACTGTTAGAGGACAATAACATTATAATATGACAACCTCATATTCCACTAAATAAATGACATGAAGGCATTTACTGAAGACCAGTATCCATGACTTCTACTTTTTGAACCACCCTGGCTTCAATGATGTATACAATTTTCTATTTGCTATGATCCTGCTCCCTTTATCTGTAAAACAGATCCAATGCAAGTTAACAGTCATGATTACAGAAACCATGGGGTTACACAGGGATGGAGAAAGTAGGACTATGCTGTAGGAATTCTTGTTGAGAGTAAAAAAAAAAAAAAGGTGGGTTCTCACCAAAAGGTCAGGGACATTAGAGTGACTCGAGGTGAATACTGTAGTGTAGACAGTGGATCAAGACCAAGGTACTTCACTGATACACATTCCAAGAGAATCCTCTTGCCCAATAAATGATCTTCTTCAGAGGTTTAAGTAGACATGAGAGGAAGGAGCAATCCAATTTGGTAAGACCACCACTTTACAGTCATGAGTGGCCCTAAAATGTGGTTGATTTTTAGTATCATCAACAGAGAACCCGACTCCAAGCAGAACTCTTCCTTGAGAAAACAACAGTAGCTCATAGATATGCAAAAGCAAATCACCAGGAATGTAACATCGCTGATATCTCAAACATAACTTAAACAAAACGCCTTGTAAATTTTCTTTTGACGTGTATTTAAATAATGAGTATACACATGAGTGAATAAATGCATACAAGTACATCTACATATATAGAACTTCCTGACCAAAATGTTCTCTCTGTCCTTTATTTTCCTTCGGAATGCATCAACCATCCCCTATTCCCTCGTGTGAGATAAAGCATGTTTAACAAACAATGTTACTCAAACCACTTCTTAATCCTGTTGCCCCCTGTATAATCACATTCCATTACGACTTTTTAATCTTACACATTAAAGACTTTCTCATTAAAGCGAGCTCAGGTTAGCATTTTTAACCTGCTCTAAAAATGTTAGTATGAGCCACAGTGGGCTACCAGCTCAATAATCTTCCAATTGTCCCAAGCTCCAAATGGCCCATTGAGGTTCTATTTGTTCCAGTCTATTGCTTACATATGTATTTGTATGGTTTAAAAGAAACATTTAATTATTTACCTAAGAGACCCTAACAGCTGGTCTACTAGGTAAAACCAATAGGAGACAGTTGAATATTAGGCCCATTTTATTTAAATATATTTAAAAATGAAAACAAATTAAAAGCAAATCTCTTACCTTCCATTCTATGCTCCCCTATTGTGTAAACATAGATTGAAGGCACATGCTCTGCATATTAAAGTCTGTTATAAGGAGCACCTATAAAAAATATTACCTCTTGATTCTGGGTCAGAGATCATATTTATATCATATGACTTCAATGCTGTTTCATTACATTATCTTTTTTCTCCTTTTAAATAGCAAAAGCATAGTTAACATATTATGAATTCCTTCCAGACGCACAAAATTTTCTGTTCTGATTTTACTTACAAATCCAATACAATATAATAATAAATCTGAAATCAGATTTTTAAATGTTATTAATCAATACATTCATTGAAGTTAACTGTCTAGTCATTACTTTTAAAACTCCTAGAAGAATTTAGAAGTTTATATTAGTATACACAGAGACTTACACAAATGTAGTACCGGTTAATTTAAAGGCATCTTGTGGAAGTTGTCTTGATGGAGCCTCCAAATCAAACCAGGAGAAATAAAGCACCCCTAACTGAACCTGAATCAGTAATACACTGCTATAAAAATTCATTACCTACACAGACAAAGTAAGAGATAAGTTAATAGGCTAGGTTTAAAAGGATTCTAGTCTCCTCCAGAGGCACAGTGAGCATTCATAATTTTGTTTCATCATCTAAAATATAAGATTCTTGTAGACAAGAAAAACACCAATGCCAAGAGAGGCCCTTTGAAGGCTTGATACTCTAGTGTTGGGGATAGCCAGGCTGGAGAGGTGGGAGTGGGAGGGTGGGATAGGGGTAGGGAGGATGGGATGGGGGGGGTCTTTGAAGGGGAAACTAAAAAATGGGATAACATTTAAAATGTAAATTAATAAAATATCCAATAAAAATAAAAATATCGCAGTGTACCTAAATTATGTCTGTTAATTCCACATGAGAGAACTGAATATACCTCTATCATCAATGTGCCCTTAGAAAGTATGTCTCAACAAACAAACACACACACACGTACACACACACACACACACACACACACACTCACTCACACACACATACACTCACACACTCTTTACCTCAAATAGTGTACCTTTCTAACTTCATAGCAGATGAGAATGAAGATAAAGTTTTGAGTCTATTTGGAACTCTCCGCCCAGCATGGAAGAAAAGGGAGATAATTCTCAGGTGACTTCTTACTCCACCTACCTTTTCTTCCTATCCCTGTATAAGTCCAGATCACAAGGTTGACCTTGGGAACATACTGTTAAATTATTTCCCTGATGACTATTGGGTAGAAAGTTTGGTATATCAAAAATGATATGCACTTTGGATAACAGACCCAGGAAATGATCCATCCTGTCTCTAGCAGTGGACTCTGGACCATTCAGAGTGCTGACTTTTAACAAGGTGACTACCAAGGAACTTCTGGGGCCATTGCCAAAAGGATTCCAGTTGGACAGAATCATGAGTAGGGCCTAAAAGGAAGTGCTAAGTGATCCACATTTTGGAATTCTGGCATCCCCCTATCTTTCTCACATTGAATGTCCTTGCTACTGATTTACACCTGGCACGGGACTTGGCACTCAACACACAAGCTTGAGTAGCACTGTTTAGTGAATATGCATTTATTACTGCTATTGGATAAGTCTATTTATTTACTATAATAAACTATTTGGAAAATATATTGCAGAGGTGAATATTATAGCAATTAACCTTTTTGCAATCAGCTTTTGAAATGAACACTTAACATGTTTTGAATGGTCTTAAAATTGTTTTCCTTCATAATAGATGATTTAGTTTATAGAAAAATGGAAAGTAACAAAATCTTCCACTTCATGTTTAAGGAAATTAGACATTTTGTGATATTGGTGATGAGCTTGGCCAGTAGGTGACAGGAAGGATTTAAAATAGGATAACTGCACAGTGACTGATGGATTGTCTGAAGTGGCCATTACCATATTGATTGCAGGGCCATTGCTTTTACATCTTTTTAGAGACAGACCCCTAAAAGGATGAAAATATCCATTAAATCATTCAATCACCACTGAAAAAGTTGCCGGATTTTATCATATGTTTTCTCCAAACAAATAGTTTTCAAACTTCAAATGATCTTTCTTTTTCTCCTGTTTAGTCTAACACTTAACTTGGAAATTTTGCAAAAACATTTTTGTAAATGAAGTTTGCAATTTTGGACACTGGATACTTCCTCTAAGAAATTTCAACAAATCTGTTGTTAGTTTGATTCTCTGTATACTGTATTTTCATTCAATTTGCTCAAAACCAAGAAGGCAGAGATTTAAGAAAATCTAAGATTCAAACTCCTCTGTTGAAAAGCTAAAATAATTATTCTAACAATAAAATATCAATGTGGATTTCATGCCTTTGAAATCATAGTTGAAACTTAATGTTTCAAATTATTAGCATATTATATAAGTTGTGAATAAATAATTAAAACTCATCAGTATCCATTTTCATAAGTCTAAGATAGTAACAACATCAGAAATAGAAAATTATACTTCTGGTTACATTCATATTTTTTGAGCTTGGTAATAAAGCATAGAACAAATCAATATACCACTGACACATACATGAGGAGTACCTGAAAGATGGCATTTGGAGAACTATAACATCATCATAAATGATTTAAGGAGAATAAAAACTGATATCAATCATATAAGAATAAACAAAAGTACATGGAATGAGAGAAGCAAAAACAGCACTCATTAGTTTCTGTGAGTCAGAAGCTATCCTAGTTTGTCACTTTAATGTGTTGTTATGCTTTGAGTTGATCTGTGACATCTTTCAATTGATCTACCAAAAAGGTATGGACCTTTAGACTTTATAATAGTATTTATGTCAAAAATAATATCTTGATTATCTGTGTTATTTCACCAACTTTCTGCCTTGGTCTCATTTTTGTGTAAAATCGAAGACATGTATGAATTGAAAAGGTTTCAAGATTTTTCATGGTTCTATTATTGCTTCAAGAACTTTTTGGAGCACTTGTATTGACTTTTACATTAGCACACAACACAATTGGCTTTATAAATGTATATGCTTGCTACGTATTTTCTCCAGCAAATATTAGCAGTGTTCACATGATCTGCAGACATTGTTTAAGAGTCTTTCATGATGGGGCTAGGAAGAAGACTCAGAGGTTAACAGAAGAGGACCAAAGTTCAGGTTTCCAGCACTTGAGTGGCAACTCAAAGCATTCATAATTTGAGTTCTAGGGGATTTGATGCCTACCTCAGATCGCTACAGGTACCAAATACTCACATATATCATATACATACATTTAGAAAAGTACGTGTAAAGAGATAAGAGTGGGTCAATTCGCATTCTTCTGCATGTTGACCTCCAGTTGAACCAGCACCATTTGTTGAAAAGGCTATCTTTATTCCATCGGATGGTTGTGGCTCCTTTATCAAAGATCAAGTGACCATAAGTCTGTGGGTTAATTTCAGGGTCTTCAATCCTGTTCCATTGATCTGTTTGCCTGTTGCTATACCAATACCATGCAGTTTTAAACACAATTGCTCTGTAGTACTGCTTGAAGTCAGGGATATTGATTCCCCCAGAAGTCCTTTTATTGTTGAGAATAGTTTTAGCTATCCTGGGTTTTTTGTTGCTCCAGATGAATTTGAGAATTGCTCTTTCTAGATCTATGAAGAATTGAGTTGGGATTTTGATGGGGATTGCATTGAATCTGTATATTGCTTTTGGCAAGATGGCCATTTTTACTATATTGATCCTGCCAATCCAGGAGCAAGAAATATTTTTCCATCTTCTGAGGTCTTCTTTGATTTCTTTCTTCAGGGACTTGAAGTTCCTGTTGTACAGATCTTTCGCTTGTTTGGTTAGAGTTACGCCAAGATACTTTATGTTGTTTGTGGCTATTGTGAAGGGTGTTATTTCCCTAATTTCTTTCTCTGCCTGCTTGTCCTTTGAGTACAAGAAGGCCACTGACTTGCTTGAGTTAATTTTATAACCTGCCACTTTGCTGAAGTTGTTTATCAGCTGTAGAAGTTCTCTGGTGGAGTTTTTTGGGTCGCTTAGGTAAACTATCATATCGTCTGCAAATAATGATAGTTTCACTTCTTCCTTTCCAATTTGTATCCCTTTGACTTCCTTATGTTGTCTAATTGCTCTTGCTAGAACTTCAAGTACTATATTGAAAAGATATGGAGAGAGAGGGCAGCCTTGTCTAGTCCCTGATTTTAGTGGGAATGCTTCAAGTTTCTCTCCATTTATTTTGATGTTGGCTACTGGTTTGCTGTAGATTGCTTTTACTATGTTTAGGTATGGGCCTTGAATTCCTGCTCTTTCCAAGACTTTTAGCATGAAAGGATGCTGAATTTTGTCGAATGCTTTTTCAGCATCTAATGAGATGACCATGTGGTTTTTTTCTTTCAGTTTGTTTATGTAGTGGATTACATTGATGGATTTCCGTATATTGAACCATCCCTGCATCCCTGGGATGAAGCCTACTTGATCATGGTGGATGATCGTTTTGACCTCCACATAAAACCAGACACACTGAAACTATTAGAAAAGAAACTTGGGAAGACCCTGGAGGACTTGGGCACAGGAGAAAAGTTCCTGAACAGAACACCAATAGCGTACGCACTAAGATCAAGAATCGACAAATGGGACCTCATAAAATTACAAAGTTTCTGCAAAGCAAAGGACACTGTCCGAAGGACAAAACGACAACCAACAAAGTGGGAAAAGATCTTTACCAACCCCACATCCGACAGAGGGCTAATATCCAATATATACAAAGAACTCAAGAAGTTAGACCGCAAAGAAACAAATAACCCTATCAAAAAATGGGGCACAGAGCTAAACAAAGAATTTTCACCAGAAGAAATTCGGATGGCCGAGAAACACCTTAAGAGATGTTCAACATCATTAGTCATCAGGGAAATGCAAATCAAAACAACCCTGAGATTCCACCTCACACCAGTCAGAATGGCTAAGATTAAAAACTCAAGAGACAACAAGTGCTGGCGAGGATGTGGAGAAAGAGGAACACTCCTCCACTGTTGGTGGGATTGCAAAATGGTAAAACCACTCTGGAAATCAGTTTGGCGGTTCCTCAGAAAATTGGGCATGTCACTTCCAGAGGACCCTGCCATACCACTCCTGGGCATATACCCAGAGGATTCCCCTACATGCAATAAAGACACATGCTCCACTATGTTTATAGCAGCCTTGTTTATAATAGCCAGAAATTGGAAGGAGCCCAAATATCCCTCAAAGGAGGAATGGATACAGAAAATGTGGTATATTTATACAATGGAATACTACTCAGCAATTAAAAATAATGAATTCATGCAATTTGTAGGTAAATGGTTAGACCTGGAAAATATCATCCTGAGTGAGCTAACCCAATCACAAAAGAATGCACATGAAATGCAATCACTGATAAGTGGATATTAATGAGCCCAGAAGCACTAAATACTCAAGACACAAATAGCAAGTCAAATGATTCCCAAGAAGAAGAAAGGAGAGGACCCTGGGCATGTAAAGATTGCATCCAGTTTAGTAAAGAAACCGAGGGGGGAGGGGGAATGATTGGGGAATAGTTGGGGGGGAGAAGAACTATGGGAACTATGGTGGGTGGGAACTGGGAAAGGGGAAAGCCTTTGAAATGTAAACATAGAATATAGAAAATAAAAATAACTAAAAAAAAAAAAGAAAGAAAAGTACGTGTATATATAAAATAAAAACAAACACATTTTAAAATAAAAGTTTCTAATGAAACACAAGGTAACATTTTCGAATGATGAGAAAAAGAATTTTCCCTTAGCTTTAAAAGAAAAAGGTTTTATTCGACACTGACTTTATGATTTTATTTCTTTTGGGGTGAATCTGTTTATTAGTTCAGGCCTTTCATGCACCTCATTTTTGTCATTTTGCAGCCATGTGGTATTACATACAATCCCTGGTGTTTCAAAGGGACATTTCATTCACTCTTTCTCTTATCAGCTCTAGAAGCTCAAGAATTAGAGTGTTGTTTGTGTCTGTGTGACTGTCTCTCTGTCTGGCTCCATCTCCCTCTCTCTCACCCTCTCATTCTCCCTCCCTCCCGTGTGTGTGTGTGTGTGTGTGTGTGTGTGTGTGTGTGCATTTCCCCAAGGGTGGTTCAAGAAAGAATGATATGTTCTGTGTTTTTTTTGTTTGTTTGTTTGTTTGTTTTTGTCTGTAAGTGTGGCTGACACTGGCAAAGAAAATGAGGAGGCAGATAATTGACAGGACAGCTTTGGATTTCAAATGATTTTCTGTAGAAGGAGAGAGAAGTGGGAAGAGGGAAGTGAGGAAAAGGAAGAAGATGGAATAGGAGAGAGGAGAAAGAACAAGTGAGAGGAGAGAAATAGAGAAGGAAGTGAAAAAAGAGAGCTAGATGAATGTGCAACTTGAACATGAATGGAAAGATCACTCAGTGTCTCAGCGTTTTCTATGTCTGTGAAGAAACACCCTGACCAAGTAGCTTATTGCCAACTGTTTATTAGGCACTCCCTTACTTTTAAGGAGTGAGTCCACGAATCACAGTGGGCAGCATGACAGCAGGTAGGCATGGTGCTGATACAATACAGGATATCTGATCCACTTGCAAGAGGCAGAGAGGAGGGTAGGGTGGAGTGAGGTTGGGAGATAGAGTGCATGCTAACAAGAAATGACACTGGCTAGCTTTTAAACCTCAAAGTCCCCCCTCGTTGGCATACCTCTTCCAACAAAGCCACACCTTCTAAACCTTCCCAAACAATTATACCAACTGGGAACCAATATTCAGACATGTGAGCCTGTGGGGTCTATTCACACTCAATCTACCACAAACACAGGATGCTAATTTAATTTCTGTAAGGAACTGTATCTTACACTTTTCTAGATTATAGAGAATTATTTGGTAGAGGGAAAGGGAGCCCTCATTTCACCTGGAATCTTTGGATTCCAGAGGTTTTTCAATGGCTCTTGGCCTGCTAATGCTGAGTTGATAGCTACGCATACATAGGGTATGGTTTGGCTTCCAGTCACGCCAGGGCTTGCCACATTGCTCCTGCTCCAGCTTACCCTTGGCCTATATTTCAAGCGTTTTCTTTTCTTTGTTGCAAACAAAACAAAAATTTTTAAAAACATCACCACCAGAAATTTACCAAAGAATAATTAACTCAGAACCAAGTTTCTAAACACGGGGGCATCATGACTGTTAGCACCACACTTTCTAAGTAAGTTGGTCATTTTCTAGAAAATTTCTTTTCTGTTTATGACTGTCTCATAACTGCGTTAAGAAGAGTAAGCCCATGGCTGTTATCAGCTGCTGCACTCAAAGGCCAAGTTCCATCTGAGGCCTTGCACACAGGCAAAATAGACAGTGGTCATGATAGAAAAATCTGATGACTCTTGAACTTGTTATTACCAAGAATTCAGAATAGTTTAAAGACCAAAATGACTGTTATTTAAGTGTGATCCATGTCCCTATTTCTAAAACTGGATCTTAATAAATTGCTATCTTCTTACTCAGAAACTATTACATTCCTTTGCTTTACTGGGAACATTAACATGGAAATGCAAATAAACATATTCCTAGGTTTACTGATAAAAAAAGACTGTGAAGTCTGCCTGCTTTGCTTTGGACAGAATGGGGACCCCAGAAATTTCCACCAAATATAAAGGGAATTCCTGGAGTAGTGAAATGTTAGGAAGGTGTAGTGACATGTAATATCTTCATGTTAGAACACAGAAGTCTCTGTATTCTATATCAGAATTACCACTTTATTTTTTACTACATACAAGGCTATGGTTTAAGATGATACCTTGCCATCATAGTTAACAGGAACTAATATTGACTTTGAAACATTTCAGGAAATAGACCCCACATTTTTTGTATATTCCATGTCATCTATAGGATGAATCAAATCTGCATGTTTTTACAGCACAGAATTCGCAACATTGAGCTTCAAACTGAAGCCCCCACTTATAAAGTTTTCATAATTCCATGCTGCAGCAACCTGCAAGGGGATAAAGTTATAATAAAGTCCCAAGCAGCAGAGTTCTGTCCTTCAGGAATTCAGATCCTTGGAGGAGGCCATTATCTTCCTGAACCATCACCTACCACTCAAAACAGAAGGTACTGAGCACATACATAATGCCACACCAGGGGAGAACTGTCTGCTGGTCCCAAGTTTACCAATTCCCACATGTCTTCTTGTCCATCTGCGTGGCAGGACTGCAGTAAGAAGCCAATTATTTAAGAAGGCTTTTGGTTTTCAGTAAGGGATCTCACTGACTGCTGCACCTTAATTTATGCCTGTAGATATAATGGCCACCTGGTTAGCTTTGCCTACAAATGTCAACCCACAGGAAAACAGTTCTAATCCACAAAGTCTAACACTATTAAGCAAACAGGGGTCATGAGGTTCATTTTGGGTCTTATTTGACAGTTATTAAGATTCAGCCAATGTACATCTTTAGGAAACAAATGTTTCCTGTATTCACAGTGCTGAACAGCCTGGTGATGTGGGGCTTCAGCAATGGACAGTCACCAACTGCAGAGACTCCTGCACAATATTCGCGAAGGTAAAGAGAGGACCTCAGCTCCAGAGAATGTGTGATTAATAGACAACGTGAATAAAGATGAGAGAGGTAGGAATTATCAAAAACCTTCTTTTGATAATGTGCCATAGTTTTTATGTGATTTGTTTTTGCCAGTGTCTAGAAGGTTTGTTAGGAATACAAGAGGCAATCCAGTTATGTGCCTGAATCAAATAAATATAACAAGTAAAATACATGAGCTGCTGATCTAAAAGATAGAATCTTAAAGGAAGTGGCTCTTGTTCCCTGGATACAGGAGGGAAAGGTTTGAGGAAGTGAGAACTATAGTTCAGGAAGCGCTTGTGGAGCAGGAGTAAGACCTATGAGCGAACCCTTCTTAGCTCCAGCTTCAAGAGCTATAAGGCTGAACAACTAGGTTTGGGAGTTAGAATTTTGTTGCAAGGATGCTCCATCCTGTAGATGGTATATAGACCTCCAAAGTTAATGTTAGCATTTCTAATAAATCATAATGCTGGTATCCACGATATTAAGATAAAATTAATGTATAAATAAAGTAAAAGTCAGGTATTCTCAGGGCCAGATACTGCAGTGCCTGAAATGAACTTCAAGAGAGGGGATGCAGTTTCTTGCTCTTCCAGTTGGTTACACACACACACACACACACACACACACACAAACAGACAACTAGAAACTGTTTTCAATTTCTTAGACGTGCTTGTACTTTCTTTCTTTCAAGTACTATTTACATGTTCCCTAATTTTACAATAGAGACCTTTTAAGCATATCAATAGGTCAATAAATCCATGCTGATAATGGGGTGATACTTAACCTGCTGTTTGTGGGAGGTTTTCCTTGCATGGTGTGCTGTAGTGCTATAAGTGCTGGCACTGCAGAGATTTATGTCTATTGATTGGTACTCTTAGCATGTTGATCTGTCAAACAAATGCAGAGGCTTTGTAGACTTGTACAACCAGAATCTATTCAAATTAAGAATTAAGTAGGATGAAATATCTGATCCCCCCAAATTCAAGCCATTCCTCTTGTCTGCTGGCCCTCCCATGGTTCTAAAATTATGTTATAAAAATGACCAGGGTACCTCTCTCTTCCTATTTTGCTTGAAACATTTTCATAATCATGTTATTTTTTTTCTGTGTGAGATTAATATAATTAAACCATTTCCTTCACTTTTCAACCAACTTCCCCATATACTCTTCCCTTCCTTCATCTTCTTCAAATTCATAGAATATTTTATCTTTCAGTGATTATTGTAACATACATACACACACACACACACACACACACACACACACACATGTAAATATATCCTATTCAGTCACTATAATGTTACCTGTATATATGTTTTCTGGTTCACAACCTCATAAAAATCTACTAGGTTTGGAAAGTCTACTTTATCTATGTAAGGTGCACTGTACATAAATTCAGGTAGTTTGTGATACCTTCCCTCATACTCTCTTGGCTTTTAGGAGTCATTCTCATTTTGTCTTTTCTTGAGAATCTCCATCAGCACTGTTACAATCACATCTTGGATCTTCAGTGTATCTTGCTCACAGACTATGCGCTTTTTATGAACCAAAATCAATGGCCTTCTCTATCCTGCACCTCCCATTATACAAGCTGGCCAGATAGTAAGAAGGACTTACATTTAGAAGGTCTCCTTTCTTGAGTCTTCATGTGCATATTCATAGCATGAATGCTTTCTGACTACCTTATAGGAATTTGAAATCTTTAAGAAAGTCTTCAAATATTCAGCCATCTTTTGAAATTTTGCTGCTAGAAAAAATTCCTCATTTTAGATTGTCTCTTCATATGTTTAGCTGTGGATCTCTGCACCTGGTCCAATTGCTTCTGGAGGAAACCTCTCTGATGACCACTGTGAACTGTCTCATCCTGAATCTGAGATCACCTTCAACAAGTCTGTACCAACAAGCCTAGAACAATCCTAGTTTGAAATAAAATTGTTTTCTGTGTGAGGACTGGAGTAAAACCCATATATCTTCTGGACTGTGATGAGATCCTTTTCTTCATTCACAAACTCAGAGAAGCTGAGGTTGCCTAGCTGAGGCATGCAACAGACCACACTGGCCAGCATTCTAGCATGGGGCAATGAGGGACTCAATATTCCAACCCACAGTTATTTCATTGTTGGGGTGAGGGCTACTGGAGCAAGGATTAACACTTTGCTTTAGTGTTATTGCTATTGGCCACAAACCCATAAATATATAGTCAGCTCAGATTGGAGTTGATGAATTATAAAGGAAGGGAGGGAGGGAGGAAGGAGGGAAGAAAGAAAGGAAGGGAAGGAGAAAGGGGAGGGAGAAGGGAGGGAGAGGGAAGGAAGGAAGGAAGGAAGGAAGGAAGGAAGGAAGGAAGGAAAGAAGGAAGGAAGGAAGGAAGGAAGGAAGGAAGGAAGGAAGGAAGGAATACAGACAGGAAGAAAGAAAGAAGAAAGAAAGAAAGAAAGAAAGAAAGAAAGAAGGAAGGAAGGAGAAAAAAGAGAAATAAATAAATAAATAAATAGAGGGAGTTGAGAGAGAGAGAGAGAGAGAGAGAGAGAGAGAGGGAGAGAGAGAGAGAGAGAGAGAGAGAGAGAGAGAGAGAGAGAAGCAAAAGGTATGGTGTTGAGAGATTTGGGAGAAGGTAGGCAGGTAGGCAGTAAGGCCAATTTAGGAGGGCTTATGGGAACTGTGAAGAGTGATTATAACCAAATTATATTGCATGCTATGCATTAAATTTTTCAATAATTAATAAAAATATTATGTTAGAATTGATTTAAGGGTCGGAGAGATGGACCAGTGGTTAATAGCACTTGCTGATATTTCAGAAGATGCAGATTTAGTCTCCAGAATCCAAATATTAGCCCACAACTGTATGTAACCCTTGGGATCTGAAGCCTGCTCTTGGCCTCTGAGGGTATAAGGCATGCTGACAGTGTATATACACATACACATGCAAGAACTTCCATGTACACAAAAATAAAAATGCAAGTTTTTGTTTCTCCTTCCTTTACATGTTTTCAAATGTAAGTTGCAAACAACACATCTGGCTAGGTGAAGTGCATTCTGCATTGGGCCTAACTTAGGAAGAAATATGGACCAACTACACTTCCACATGAATTCCTGACTACAAATAATACACATGTTCATAAGATAGGGTACATATAGAATATCAGGAGTCATGAATAGTCCATTGTAATGCAAAGATGTGGCTCTAAGAAGAGAGACCAGGGCTACATCCAGCCTCCTCAGGCATCCTGAATCTCAGTGTGGTGCAATTCATGTGCACTACATGTCTTTGTCTCTACCTAAATGTGTCAACAATACCTTCAATTTGCAACACATATATAACTGTATATACACATCTGTATGTATGTGCAATTACTATTTATTTTCAAATTTATAACATTCAAATTTATTTATTGAGAGACTCCTCCCTCAATAAAAAATCTTCCCCACGTTTGTTCTGTTCCTATTCATTTATCTCCTTTCTTCTGTTTTGCTGCTCAGCCGAACGACATGCTGTATGTTATAAAGCAGGTTGCATTGGACTAAATAACTCATTCTACTTCAAACCATGTGTAAAATGCTTATTATTTGGGAGGGTTCCACCCACTAACAACTCTGGCTTCAGAATATATTGTTTTCAGAGCTCTTCTGACATCATTCAGCATGCTGATTGTACACAAACAAATATGTCTGGGCTTGATAAGACTAAATTGCATATAAGCTCAAGTTCTCTGTGCTATTATGTTTAAACAAAAATAACCATGTTATTTCCAGATCCAGTCAGACCACAAGAAAAGCTACTAGTTCTTGCCAAATAGCAAAGGACAGATTTTAAGAACAGAGGGGAAAAAGACAAAACTTATTTTCTCTTTTAGAACAAACCAAGCAGAGCATCCAATTGGAAAGCTGGAGGCATTGTCTGATAGACTGGATGGAGCTGAAGCCAGCTTGCCCATGGCTTCATTCCTTCTTGTCAAAAACAATAGCACTCATTAATACTGGACAATAGTAGCATTTGATTGAGAGTTCTTCTGAATAAAGGAGACAATAAATGCACACACATATGCACATACATATGCACGCTCACACTGTATTCATAAGTATACATATGGAGATGACTAACAGACTGTGGCACAAGTGGAGGCAGAGATAGGACAGATAGAGATGTAGAAGGAGTTTGCTCATAAATATGAAAGCCTGAAATACATCCTGGACTTGGTTTGCAAACTGGGAAGAGAAGAAATAAAATCTGTAGACCCAGTTGCATGTAATGCACCCCTAAACAGGGAAGCTGAATAGAATGTCTTCTATTCCAAAGAATGCCAATCTCCAAAATCAAACACACAGAGAAGAACAGGTCTTATTTCCTTCAGTCCTCTTTTTTTGTTTTCTTTTGTTTTGTTTTGTGTTTTGTTTTTCTATCCATGGTTTTAGTTGATTAGATGAGGCATTTCAATTTTGGAAGAGAACCTACACCAATGTGCATAGCCAGCTCATCTGTAAATAGTCCTTAACATATACAGAATTTGATCAAATATTTAGGAGTCTGAAGGTAATGACTCCATAGGTATTTGACATTTGAATACCTGGCTTCCTGTTGTTGTCTGTTTTAGGAGGATAGGGCATGTGCCTTGCAGGAAGAATACAGTACTGGTGCCACATATTGAAGGTTAGAATACCCATCACTACTACTGGTGTGGTCTCTGCCTAATGTTTGTTATTAGAGATTTCAGCTCTCAACTCTTTGGCCTACCTCCTGCTACCTCAGATTGACATCATGAATTCTAATCCCCTAGAACCAAAAGCCTCAAATAAACTCTTCTATAAGTTTTATTGGTCCTATAATTTTATCACAATAAAAAAAGCAGCTAAGATACCTATACCTCCTGCTACCTCAAATTGACACAGATGCTAATCCTTTAGAACCATAAGCCTCAAATAAACTCTTCTATAAGTTTTGTTGGTCATGTATTTTTATCACAATAGAAAAGCAACTAAGATAACTAGGAACCTAGTATTTGACACATAATATCCACCATCAGGTGGGATTAAACTGTCTAGTCAATGTAGTGTTGGAGGTAAGCTTAGGCCTAGACCCTTGCTCAGGACAGAGGCCATCCTCAGTTTCTTCAAGTGGTGATGTCATATTCTGAATGCAATTTTTATAATATATGCTCCCCAGGTGTCAACCTTTTTGGAGGAAATTAAGACTGACAAGTTTATTAATGTATGATTCAAGTACCTCCTATTTCTACACTTCTATAAGATGCTTGCTGACCCTTCATGCTTTCTCAAATCAAGCTTTCTGTTTGACTCTTCTCTGATGTCACTGAGCAGATGAATACCAACACAGCTTTCCTTTGGTTCCTCACATTGACAGTCACAGAATACAGTGGAACAAGCATTAAATCTGTCTACCATGTGTAGACAAATAATGGAGGATACTGGGGATGTCAGAGATGTACTAATGAAAATCTTGCACTGTACATGTGCTGGGGAGCAGATCAGGTAGACCTCACATACTATCTAACTACACTGTGAATTAGTTTCTCTGTGTACTTCATGTTGTCTTAGGTGTTGCAAAAAAACATGGACTCTGAACTTCGATGATAGTCACCCATTGTAGAAAGACAGAGAAAGATCTTACAGATGAAGTATAGGGTTCCTGGCTAAGGAAGAGAAAGAATAGGTGTATGGGAAGACTGAGGATCTAAGAGGGGGAAGAATCATGAAAACAAGTAGATGAGCTTGTTCCATAATCCTTTAAGAAGGACATTGTTCTCCTTCTAAAGGCAGAGATGGGGATCTTTGATCAGAAGACAAGGTCTACGAAATTAGATATAAGTGGAGATGAACACTTTTCTATAGGAACTTTAGAGTCCTGGTAGGCAGGCAACTGGGCTTCCCCAGGTTAATTAATTAAAATTAGAAAATGTGTTAGCTCCAGACACACATTACTATCTGTAAGATAAGCAGAAATTTCCAGACATGTTTCCTGAATCTAGGGAATTAGAATATCTATTTGGCCAGACTATAGGAATTGTTCAGAGCAACAAGAAGTCTGTCTCCACACAGCTGTCCTGCGACAGGTTGCTTCAGGTCCCTAGTGGCCATCTCTTGGAAGGGCTGAGGATTTCTGTCTCTTTCACACTGATTTTCACATTCCCTCTGCCAATAAGGTGGGCAATTAATGTTGCTTGTGACAGCTCTTCCAGTTTCGGCCCAGGTCTGTGGGATGATAATTCTCCTCAGAATACTGAAGCTTTCACTCTGGAATTATAGTTAACTGTGACTGTTAGAGGTAAAATCCTAAGAGATTATGTCTAACAATATTTCTAAAAGTAAATGCATGTAATATATCTAAATATGTCACCAACATGTGGTTTATTTAAAAAGAAATAAATATTTTATGTATAGTATTTACCTAAATTGGTGATAGAGGCTATTAGGGGTATACAAAAGATTAAAGAGAGAGGACTCTAGATCCAAGATACTGAATATGCAGCTTGAAGAGCCATGTTCGAGTTCAGTGCTTTGCCTTAGCTGAATAAAAAGCAAAAGAAGTTAGAGATGGGAGAACTCTTCAAAGGTAGAAAGCGTCCTTACCAGTCTGTGTAACACAGAGTTTATGCTATTCTTGATCCTTCTCTCATATATTTTTCTGGTATTGGTTCTTTTATGATATGAACCTTTAAGTGAGCAAAACACCCTGGACATCCTTTCCCTTGCAACAGCAGAGCCAGCCTGAATGTTGTTCTCCTTCTGAGACATAGATAAGCACAATTAGTTTGTGCCTCACGTCTAGTTATCACTCAGCCGAGCGAGCTGCAGGAGCTTTGCATTTTCACGTAGCATTCCTGTACATATCTCCTTTCTTAATTATTTCTACAGGTTCTAATTTGTAAACTGCCATGTGAGATCCAGAGCTGCATTCTGCCAAATAACCAGTATGATTGCAAAAGCAAATTATAGCTACACCCTGAGCTTTGCTCAAATGCAAAAAAAATATATTACAGATTTCCAGTGTTGCGGGCAGGAAACACCTCTAGAACAGTCTTCTAAGTAAACACAACAATTCTCACCTCCTGGAAATTGATATATTCAATTAAATGCTCAGAAGCTGGTAAGTTTTCAATAAATACACCTTAAAATTAGAAGTATCACTGTTCTACTCATGACGCTGGGTAATGAACCTAGGATCGTCCTTGTACTTAAGATTTCCATCCAGCAATATGCAACTTCACAACTCTTATCTGTGAGTTTAGAGAGCAATGCATCTCTCATTGGAATTAGCCTACAATAAATACTATTATTTTAACTTGATATTCCTTGTAGTAAAAGCTTGTTACTCAAAGCCATTAAAATAAGGAAAGGTTGGACTACGAATTGATTTAAATTAAAATCAACTCTTCACAGATTGACATAAGGACTAAGGTATATTAGGAAAACCAGTGCTACAAAGCATAAAATATGAATTATCTTATGAAATGATGATTAGTAATAGACCATAAAATATCAGTCACAGATGTGTTAGAATTATTTAGTATAAATATGCATTGCTGTTCATTCTGATATCTGTAGGCATATGTATATGTAGGTACACATAAATGGGCATATGTATTTCCCAGTTACAAATTAATTTTAGCTAATCAATTTCATATGTGCTAGATAAGTCTAATGTTCTTTGTGTTGGAAAAATTAAGGTCCAGTTATCACAAGTGCTTGAAAGTAATGGAATTGAATCGCACTGCCTATGAGTCTGACTTCATTAATTCACAATGCTTCACTCCCTAACTAGAGTGAATTGATGTTTTTTGTTGTAGTGTATTTAATCAAACACTAGAGAAGCAAGGAGGAGGATAGGGCAGAGGAAGGAAATGGAATGCAGGCAACTTTTACTTAATATTTTAAGTGTGGAGTCACAGCTGTCAATTCCCATTGACATTTTCCCATACTCTGCTTAATTAGTGCCTTTATTGCTATAAACTGAGTCTTTTTCTGCTTGCTAAGTAAAAACTGGGAGAGAAAGGCACTTAATCTTAGGTTTGGCTTCCCCACAACGAAGATACTAACCAGTCAGTTTTGCTAACTCTCTTCTCATTATGATCTGTTAATAAGCCAGCTAATTGCATGAGATCTAGAAGTTTGCATCCTGGATGAACCGAATGAGACACCATAACTCCACCATAGATGGGGCAATTCTCAACTTCTCTGTTATTTTCTTGCACAGATATCATTCATTTCTTTATATGTGTTATACATGCATGTGTGCCTCTGAAGTCATGCAGAATGGGTATGGTTACAGGAGGAAGCTGGACAAGGACATTATATTTTCTAGATACAGAGTTATAGACAGTAGTGAGTTGCTGGATGTGTGACTTGGAAACTAAATTCATGTCCCATGTCCTCTTAATAGCAGAGCCACCTCCCCACCATTCCCTGATACTTTAACAAACCCTCTTTGGCTACCACATCTTGGATGAGCAGAGTAAAGTATAGGGTTACTATGCAGACATGACAGGTTTAATAATACTGAAGATACTCAATGGAAAAAACCATGGACAGTTATGGTGGCAGAGAAAACATGCAAGTCATGCATGGCTCCTGGTATTTCACTATGTATTGTTATTATGTCTGCTCAGGGCACTGTAGATTGAGATTGAATATCAGTGATTTAGTCACATGAGGAGGAAAATGAAAAGCCCTGAGTATTAGGAAGACAAAAGGTCACTATTTACCCTGTCTACCCTGGCAAGAACAGGATGCAAAGACAAGTACAACTTCAGAGTTCGATGATTGAAAATGTATTAATTATTGGAGAGTATATGATATAATTACTTATAGACAACTATGATTGGCCACTGCAGTCCTTTACTTAAGTACTAAAGCAAATGGTTGAAGCTAAAATCATTGGACAAATTTGTTAGAGCCATAGCCGGGCCAGGAGGTATGCTGTGCAAGAGCAGGAATTTGTTTCAGTTCTTAGTGTGGTTGCAAATGGTCTGCAGTCTCCAGGGAATGGTTTGAAGTTCATGAGGGAAGGAAGTGGGCGCCAGAAGACAAAATACACTCCATGTATCTGGGAATGGACTCATTGCCTACTGTTAAGGTGTGCTGTCTTGGTTATGATATGAATAGCAGTTCTGTAGATAGACATAGAATAGGAAATGTCTTCAGTGTGGTTCTTGCACACAATTTCCCTGCTTCACAGGAGCAAAAATAGGTCAGCTATTTCATAGCAGTGTGGGCTAGTCTATGAGTACAAAAGAGGAAGAGGCTGGGTCTGTAATTATTGCAGGCACATTCTAGCATGTACTGTTTCTATTGAAAGATGTTACATCTCTCAGCTGAGAGGATTAACTATGGAGAATCCCAGAAAAACAGAGATAGACATTTACAGGCCACCATATGGTCTATTACTTAATGGAACAGGCTAATTCCCCTGGCCAAATTGTACAAGTTTCTATGTACACATACCTGAAAATGTCCAGTACACCTTTTAGTTATTCTACCCTGAAACTTCAGAAAACATCTGTTAGCTGAACTTTAATAGCTAAAACCAAAATTATAAATAAGAAACATAATGGGATAAGAATGCATTAAGAATTCATTTGAATGTTAAAAACAGATCATGATTTTTAAGTGTTGTGTCACGGGCTCTACTCAAGTGTCTACAGGGCAATGCTCTCTTTATTATTCCTTCCCAGTCTCTTTGCCTACTGCAACAGGACCAGGAACAGCCCAGAAAAGTGCATCTTGTGAGCTCCCAATGACTTCCCTGCTCACTCATCTCATTTTCTGGCATACAGTTTGTCTTTCCTATCTCCCCCATCTAACAAATGTGAAACCTCCAGGGTTTTCTATACATATCCTTTTTGAAAATCATTGTTTCTGTTTGTATGTGAGTGTGAGTTCCTCTAAAATACAGCCAGAACCCATTAGAATACGCTGTCAGAGTCAGCAGTAGGATTTTGTGTCATTTGCTTTTAGACTTGAAAAATAGCATTTTGAAAAAAAATATTTTTCATACAGGACATTTTTCTCCCTATTCGCTTTGATAGCACCACCTGCTTCGGGAAATATATATTTTCCTCCAACCACTCAAATGAACTAATCCATTTTCACTATGTGTCCTTTTTGGCAAAATATCTACAGAATTTGCTTTTATAAAGATAAATTCTGTTGCTTTGCTACCGTCTTTATTTCCTTCTCTCTCTTTATGAAAGGAAAATGATTCCTTGTTTTCTTCCTTGTGGGGAAATACACAGAGAAATGAGATTCTGCAGACAATTAAAACCAATGAGTAAGGCTCTGATTTTGGACAAATTTATTTTAATCTCTCTCATTTATTTTTTTACATATTATGTTGTACTTTCTCTGCTATATTTTACCTGAAATCATAGGTAGTAGAATTGGGGGGCTTCAGGACATCACATATTTCTTTTGGGGAATAATTATTGGTGCCATCAATGTGGAAGTCAATTTTACATGCTAGATTGAAGAGGTTGGTATCTTGTTATTTTGAATTTCATGTGCTCTAGTCACAGAACAAAAGCTAGGCAAGAATGGCAGCCCCAGAAAAGTGTTTCTTATATAGCACAGAAGTGTTAGGCATCAGCAGAGACTCTCTTGACAAGGTTGCAGACTAGCTCCTGAGTAGCCTTCTTGTTCTCTTTGTTTGCCAATTTGAGACTCTGTGCACGAGTTTCCTGGTCAAGAGGGCAAGATGTCAAATGAGACATACATTTAAAGATAGACCACTCTCTTCCTTGCTAACCTTATTGTGTTTAAGCAAATGGTATTCTTAATTTATGTTATTGAGTTGTACCAAAATATTACTCAGACCCATTACGAGCAATACTTCATGCATGTACATGTGTACATAGGTGTATGAGCATCTTTGCATATATACATGTACATTTAAAACTTCTTGATATATATACCATACTTTAATGCATTTTGTTGACAAAGTTAGTTTAAAATGGATGCTTTTCATACAAATACATACTAAGAATTCAACACCAGATTTGAAACTGTTTCCAGAGTCCTCCATGACATAGAATCATCAATGCACAGGCATTTGAATGCCTTATAATTTGTCATTTCAAGTTTGTGCTTTACAAACATCAGGTGGGTCCACCTGTCGTGTAACTTTAACACTAATACTCAGCTTTTCTCTATTATGATGACATGGCAAGTAGCGACCGTGAAATAGTTGCAGATTCTTTGGAGAGGACAGTAGAAAGGGAAATGGTGAGGAACATACTGAATTAAAAAACACTGTCTAAGTATTTACTGCCTACTCAGCCATTGATGCATGCTGCCATTTTTAAATATTACTACCTTGGGCAGTAGGCACTATTTCTAAGCCCCTTGAAGAAACAGAAGAGCTATGAAGTCTAACCAACTTCCTCAAAGTTACATACCAGCTAAATGTCAGGCTCAGGTTTTAAACACAGGCAGTGTGAACACAAAATGTGGGGCTTTATTTGCTTCTCTAAACAGCTTCTCTTTTCCCGAGTTCTTAAGCCAAATTCAGTACAAGGCAGACTGACTTCCAATCAGGATTTTCAAGCTAATTTCGACATGGGTACTCTTAATCCTCTACTGGACAATTTCCTGCCTACTGGCTCACCCGGTCCTGTTGGCAAATCATGAAGCAGGGCTCAGCTCCTGTACACACAACTGGTGAGTGATGGATGGCATTTTCAGTTGTGACAATTGGGGCATGGAGTGGATTTCATCAAGAACCGGAAACCTGTGCTTGCCTTTGTTTCCAAGAGTGAGCAATTCCACGGCTTTAGGTAACTTCTCTCTTCTCTTTCAGGCTTATTTCGCTCATTTAACCATTGTGGAAAACATTCCAAGTATTTGGAAATTCGCTACTATAAGTAAGTCATCAAAGTAGTTAGAAAGATGCTTGATAAGGAAACAGGGAACAAATCCTAAGTCGTACTTTTGAGACAGGGTTCCTTCATATAAACCAGGGTTCTGAAGCATCAACATAGTCACCAGAGGGGTCATAAGATGTCTCAGGCAGTAAAGCACTGCATGTAAAGCCATGCGTATGTTCAACTCTCAGAACCCATATAAAAGCTGGGTGTGGTAGAATGGTCCTTGAACTCATGGTCGTTCTCTTTTAGCCTGCTAAGAGTTAGAATTCCAGGAGTACTCTGGATTCATAGATTCTTATCTGCTTTGCCTAGCACATAAGAATCCCTCTTAACTTTCTGTTTCCAAGATATATTTTATTTCTGTCAATTTGAATAACAAAATTGGTATAACCTATGTCCTCATCAACAATTAACAATCAACTCACTGCTCATTAGTTAATGTTATGAAGTGTGGCACATTGGGTCTACATAGAAGCATTGCTGTTTTCATCTCCTGCGTGTAAAAAGCCACTCATTTTGGCAAGCAGAACTTTAAATGCTGGTGTGACCCATTTCCTGCAGTCCACACTGGTTCTTTGTTTACCTGGGACTGAATTCCACTGCTTTCTGAGATGTAGGAACCATTTTCACATTCTGTATGTCACACCCTCTAAGCTCCAATTTGGATTTTCTGAAGATTAAACACACAAACACATACACACACATACACACACACACACACACACACACAGAGAGAGAGAGAGAGAGAGAGAGAGAGAGAGAGAGAGAGAGAGAGAGAGAGAGAGAATAGGATAGGATAGGATAGGATAGGATAGGATAGGATAGGATAGGATAGGATAGGATAGGATAGGATAGGATAGGATAGGATAGGATGCTAGTTTTAGAAAGGAGCTGCTGCACGCACAGAGAATCACAGCCTTGGGGAAAGGTCTCACCATAGGCTATTCTTAGAACTGAGATGTGAGTTTGTAAATGGAAAGTGAAACTCCAGTGCATGTGTGCCGTGCACAGTGGAGGTTCCTAGGATCCAGGGAGTAAAAGGACTCAGAGGTGTCGCCTCAGATGGCATATGTTCTCCTGATCCAAAGGAAGGAATGCAGTCATGCTCTTTGAGCTCTGGAGTTGAGGAAGGAAACATCTGAAGCAGACAGTTGCTGTGATGCTGAAATGAATAGGAGTCCTTTTGGTAAAATTTTACTGAGCCAAAGAAGAAGGAAGAGGTAGAGAGCCCATGAGGTGGCTGACATCATAACTCGTGTCTCAGTGACCATGCTATGGACCAACTCTCAGGTCATCTCTGATCATCTGTAAAATGAGAAAAGTGGCTCCATGGTATACTTCTTTTTATCCCCCTAGTACTAAAATAATTCATGTAATCTATAGACATAGTTGAGTCTTTAAACCTCCATTGAGGTTTGTATTTATCAGGATACATGGAAGACTTCTGATGTATTACTTAAAACATTCATGATCTTTTCTTTTTCAGATGAATTCAAAATTCATTCTGAAATATTGAAATAGTCATCGTGGAGGACATTGAGATGACTCAACCAGTAAAAGATCTGCCATGCAAGCATAGAGACCAGTGTTCAATCCCTAGAACCCATGTAAAAGCTGCATGTGGTAGGTCATGCTTGTGACTCCTGCACTCTGGAGAAAGAGGCAGGAAGATCCTGGGGGCTCATTGGTCTGTTAGCCTTTTTGTGACCTCCAGCCTATTAACAGATCCTTTCTCAAGAAACAGATGAGCAACTTGTGAATAGCAGCATCCAGCTTGATTGTTTTTGCCTCAGTGTGCAAGGACACACATGTGTACAACTCTGTCCCAGCAAAAGTCATGAAAGTAGGGATAAGGTTCCCTTTGAGAGCACTTGCCTAACATCCTCAAGGCCCAAGACTAAAACCTCAGGCCATGAATTGCAGAGAAGTCATCCTAGAGTTGTTATAGCAAGACTCTGCTCTAGTTTGCTTGGGGATCCCAATTACAAAACAGAAAGCAAGTAAGTAGTTTACATAGAAGGCAGATGAGTGGTTACTTTCAAGCAAAAGGAGAAAATGTCATCTGCAGAAACACATGACTCAGAAGTATCAACACACTGCTATTGATCTGCCTGGTGATATGCAGACTGTTAAGTTCATGCACTTTTCTGTACTTTCTACTTTTAATGCTTATTTTTATTTTATAACTATGTATTTGTGCATTTATTTATATGTTGGCAAACAAATGCATTTAAGAGTCATGAATATGAAGGCCAGAAAAAGATATCAAATCTGGAGCTGAAATTACAGGTTGGGAGCCACTGTATGTTGTACGGGGCACTGAATACATGTCTGAAAGAAAATGTATTATCTGTAGTGCCGACACATTTCTACAGCTCCCATGGTTTCTAGTTTTTAAATTTTGTTTTAGATCAAATAGTCATTGAAGAACTATGGGTATAGCTAAATCAGAAAATGCTTGTCTAGTATGACCAATGCCCACCACTGCAAACTACTTAGTCATTACATGGGGGGAAATAGTCACAAAATTTAGGATTCAGAGACTTAATGTTCAATATTACAGGAATTATACATAAACAGAATGCCAATATGTGATGTTATATGTATCCCTTTATATCCCCTGCTTCAAGCAGTTTGAACTTCTGAGATCCTTAGCTATATCGTCAACCTTATCTCTCTGGGTCTTATATCTGAATATGTTGACTTCTATGCTTATTTTCACTGAGGGTCTCCCCTCTTATCAGTTTAGCTTAACAGGCAAACTATAGTATGCACATGTTTCTTACAGGTCTAAATGTGATAATAACCACAATGTTATTATAGACATATAATAAACACAGAATGGTAATAACCCTCTTAGACAAAATAACTTATAATTTCAATATTTCAAGACTATTATCCACTTCCATTGACTTTTACCTATATACTTACTAAAGATGTGATGGATAGGAAAATAGAGAAATTACCCAAAGATTCTGGACAGTTTTTAGTTTTTAGTTTTTAGATTCTGCTATTGTAAAATAGGTACTCTGAAAGCATCTGTTTCAAAGGAGAGTTTGGAGTAAAATTGCTTACATGCATGCACACTGTATATATACATACCATACATACATATTACACAGATATTATGGGCACAGTACATATTATACACAAACCAAATATAATACATACTACTTACCACCAATGGCATGCACAATGGATGGACTATTTTAATTGTGATTTTGTGTTTAAATGAAATGTTTTGTTTGAGGCAGACTCTCTTTATGAGCACTAAGCTGACTCTAACTTGATCTCTCTCGTGACAGATCACAGGAGGTTCCAACTGTTCTGAAAATCAGATGTTTGTGCCTAATTTTTCATTATTATTCACTCAAGTGTATATACTGGGGAGAGAGAAATTTTATATATATAAAGGTAAAATCCAGAGCATCCTACAACCTAAAATAGCATCTTTAATATGTTCTAGCTATAATGAATCATTGTGGCCCATGAACAAACACTTGGCCTAAAAGAGAGAAGTGGTATGTCCTCAGATGATGCTTGCCAAAGCAATTGAAAGAAAGTGGAAAATAAACCAAAATTAATCAGTATAAATATTAATTTTGTAAACCAAAAAGCATCTGTCTACTGAAAACCAAGACCTAAAAGAAAAACCAGGCCATGCCATCATTCAAGCTGAGAACAGACAAAGGTTAATCACAGTTTCCAGAACTAGAAACAGTGGAGGGGCTTTAGGATACACCCAAGGAAACCAGCAAAGGCCTGTTCTTTCGGCTTTCGTGGAGGCAGACAAGAATAAGAAAGTATTTTGGACACCTTGATTATTTTGGTACTAAAACATGAAGTACATTGCAAAACCACAGTTATATATAATATATATATATATATATATATACACATATACACACATATGTATATATATATGTTGATCAACACAAAAAGAAATCATTTTATCACTCTTTATAAAAGTGTAGATAAGAATTGTGCTTTAAAATATTCACTTTCAGAGGAAAAAATGCCATTCTGATATTTTCCTCAAAATAAGTGCAGGAACTTAAAAGAATATATCACAGTGATATCATGGCACATGGAAGAAATGACAGTCCTTGAAACTCATCTCCTCAACAACCACAATAACAATAAAAATCATTCTCTTCTCTTCAGGTGTTATACAAATCTGAAATGGCATTCATGTTTTTCTAAAGGAAAAAAATATATTCAGACCTGGAGAAACGATCCTGTAGATACAGTGCTTGTTCTGAAGACATGAGGAACTGAGTTCAAATTCTTGTTTTAAAAGGGGGAAAGGCCAAGTAATGTAGATAATTTCTGTAATCTTTGTGATGCTAAGATGAAATAAGAGGTTAATAAGGGAGAATAATTAGACACAAATGGATCAGCTACTCTGGCTTATGCAGCAATAAACGACAAAGAACTCTGTCTCATTTAAGGTAGGTGTGGATCTACACTTTCCACTATATACTAGTGGCACACAGCCATCTACACACACACACACACACACACACACACACACACACACACACACACTGTAAATTCCCCCTTACTAGCTGATATTTTGCTGCCATACAGAATTGTCTCTAATCTTGGACAGATCTTATAGGATAGATTTTCCCAATGTTTTGTAGTCAAATGGGACTATTAGAAATTTTACCTTAGTTTCCACACATATTCTTGTGATTCAGGAAAAGTTATGAAAGCCTAGACTAGAGTGTTAACGGTCAGTCTTATCTTCTACTGTTAAAGGATGACTTGATATTTTCTATCTTAGTGAGTAGAAGGATGACTTTCCTAACAGAAGGATCATACATTTCACTTCTTAGTAATCTCTGCCAAATATCAGGCACAGCTAAGGAACTTAAAAAACTGTCTCTTTAACATAGTGATTGTCATCCCTGGCTGCACTCAATTGGAGTTGCCAAGATTCTGATTTTATGGGTGTTGGGTGAGGCCCTAGTATCGGTAATTTTTAAATAGTTCCCAGTGATTTTAATATGCAGCTGGAATAGAAAATAGCTTGTCAGATTTTCTGTAGAAGGTTTAGCTTTAATGTCTTGGTCTTTCAAATGACTTTTCACTAAACCTCTCAAAGGCTGCAGTGACTTTTCAAAAGGTAGGAACCAAAAATGATAGCAGGCATCCATCATTATCTTAAACATGAAAAATGAGAAAGACATGTACAGTCTTACTGGACCTCTAAACCAGTCTCAAAATAAATATCCGATAAATACATTTATCATAAGGATTCTGTTGCTTAAGCATGGCAGGTAAACAGGGGTCAAGGGAATGAAAAGTAAAAGAAAAAGTCATACCAGCTGAGCCGAGAAAAATTCCAATCAAGAGAAAATTGACAAAGCAGTGTCACAGAGTTTATACCTCCACTGTTGGGGAAAAGTAACTCTTGGAATCTCAACTCTACTCTGCTAGTCTGCATTTTCTAGAAAAATACAATTGATACAATGCATATATTTTACCAACAGGATTTATTAGTTTGATTAGGAAGATTAAAGCTGGAATTCCAATAATGGACCTGAGGAATCTGGAGACGCTATGACCCCCACTCGATATTTGGTTCATGAAACTGGGATCCTCAGCAGTCTGGGAGCTGAAGGCCTGAGAGATTCCAGGAAACCCTCTGTTCTGCCATCCATGTGAAAAGGCCAAACAGGTTGAGCACCATTGCCAACTAATATTAACAGCACGACATCAGGTTAGATGTTTCTGCAGAGAAGGTAGACAGACCAATCACCCAGCTCACACTCAGATCTTAGAAAAGGTCTGCTTCCTGATGTTGCCACTCAATATGCCAGAGCACAGTGGACTCTGCCCCGGTGAATCTTTCCAGGAGACACATTTACCAGCTCCAGACCTGCATAGAAGTTACTCTCTTGTTTGAATCCAAACCCAGTGAAGTGCACAATTAAAAGCAGTCATACCACCTGCCTCCCAATCTGGTACTTCATCTTCTTTGCACCCTCTATCGGTTATCTCACCGGAATTCCTCTTTCATAGTGGCACTTTCCATATCGCACTTCCCTAAGCATGTCCTCCCCTTTTCTCCCAATTGCACCTTTCACAAAGTACATTGGGTTGTAGAAAACAAACAAACAAACAAACAAACAAAAAAAAAAAAACAAAAAAAAAAAACAAAAACAAAAAAATAACAAAAAAAAAAAAACAAAAAAACCCAAAAACAATATCCCACACAGAAATACAAAAGAAGGCCCAAATAGAAGATGCACTGAGAACATAGACTGCTAGTTTTCCCTCCCTGAATTTTTCCTATTTCCACTTTCACTTTTGTGTTCCTTTTGTGTTCGTGACTACTCTTTTTTGCCATGTGGATAGCTCCTCTTCCAGGATGGAAAGAGAAGGAGCACAAGTTGTTATTATAGCTTTGAAACAAGAGCAGCTAATTCTCCCTGCTTCCTTTTCATGAAATATATTAAACTTCCTAATGGAGACGTCAGAGTACACATATACACATGCCTAGTGAATTCTAGTGTCACAGGTCGCAGAGAATTTACTGGATGTGCTCTATAAGAATCCAAAAGTAAAGAGGACTTATGGGACATATGGTGAGGGGGAGAACTGGAAAGGGGAAAGCCTTTGGAATGTAAACAAGGAATATAGAAAATAATTATAAAGAATCCCAAAGTGTCTTACATTTTATTTTTTCTATTTACTTTGTGAAAAGATGATAAAAAGAAAAAATACATATGGTAGGAAAAGGGAAGGCATACCTAGTTTTAGATGTGAAGGACAGTCTTAATTATTTACCACCCATTCTGGGTGGTACTATACCCTAGTCATGGGTCCTAGGCTGTACAGAAAGTGTATGCACTGAGCATGAGCATAAAATACTCTCTGCTTCTTGAACATGTAAGCAGTGTGATCTGCTTTGCCAACCTCTTCTTACTATGACTGTGCCCTCAAACTATGAGATAGATATTATCTTTCCTTTCTGATGTTTTTCAGGGTACTTTTGTAACAAAAAGAAAAACAACAAAGACCCTGGGGTACAAACAAAAATACTACTAACTAAATACTTCTGTAACTACTTTTACCCTTTAGCCCCTTAAAAGTGCTTTTTCATATATATATTCGGCAGTATAAATGCATGTAGCATTAAGTAATTTACATTTAGTAATCTTTTAATAAACATTCAATTTAGAAGTAACCTGAAGTCACTGTGGTAAATATGGTTGTTGTTTCTGGCCAGGTCCATTCTGAATGGTTGAGCATTCTTTGTGAATACCAAGCAATCTAAGCAACACCCTTAGATGATGGTTTCCAATGGTTTGGCATCAGCATTATAAAACTCTGGATAGGTTGTACAAGTTAGTAAAAAAGTTAACTATAATCTACAGTGTATCCTTATACCTAGAGGTAAGTGTATCTTTCCCCTTCATCAAAAAAGTTTCCTTTTGTACAATTTTGACCACAGTTGCTCAAATTTTAGAGATCCCCTGATCTAGTGTGCTCACTACTGACAGTTGCAACAGCACAATTTCTTCATATAAGACTCTGGAAATGTTACAATAGAGTCTGGAAAGATTGTACGAAGATGTATAGAAAAATTTCTGCTCTGAGGTTGGGTCTCTTAGAAATGACAAGGAAATTTCACTTCTGACGTCACAATAATATGGCTGCCTACATAGCACTTGAACTATGACGATACCAATATCCACACCAATGTGGGATAAAAGCTCTAATGATTCAGCTGACAAAAAATTAGTTGTTATTAGAAATGAACTTCCTCATTGGTAATCATATATCGAGTGGTCAACCCTGAAATTATATGCACACAAAACAAGCAACACTACATGTATTCAGGAGTATTTTCATATATATTGTGTATATACATATGAGTAACAGTCAAAGATAGGGACAATCAACTTGAAAGGAAGTGGGGAGTATATAGACAGAGGGGGAGTTTGTGAGTAGGGGATACAAGGGGAATTGGAGGCTAGAAAGGAAATAAGAGAATGGTATAAATATGTTATAATTAATATTTTAAAAAACAATAAAAATAGCTCAAATTATGTTCGCTGAGGTTGATGAGACTAGAAATTAGAATAGGCACTGAATCTACCAGGTACAGGTACATATCTATGCATGCAAAGAAAAAAAGTGTTCCAGGGGTAACAGACTGAGAAGAGAACAAACTATGAGAAGAGAACTAATTCAATGCCGTTCTAGTTTAGAAACATACTGTGTCCAGCCAAGTGCAGAGCACTCATGGCAGTGTTCTAGAGACACTTCCAAAGGGAAGTATGGCTTACGTTATCATGGCAATGAGGGGTCAAAGGCTAGAGGGTCAAGAACTGATGAATTCATGGTAACAGAATTACATGAGTGTTAATCAATGAGTGGGACTTATATATGTCAAGGAAGTTGTCCTCAAGGACATCATGGTAAGAATGGTTTTAGGCAAAAATCAGAGACTTTAAGAAGCGCTTAGATTGTGTGTCGTCCTAGAACTTAGATGAAGTTTGGACTAGCAATAAGAAACTTCCAGAAGACCGAAAAGTGAGAAAAAGAGGGCTAAACATGAGGTAAAAAAGACTTCTTCTAAAAGCTTGGACTGAAGTTAGTTTTAGTATCTTTTTCACTAGAATAGAGCCCTGGATCGCTGCACAGAATGATCATTGACGTCGGCATGAGCTCCAGATGGTGACAGCGGAGAGATAGCAGTAACGGCTGTGAGACTTTCAAGTCTGATTTTAGGATATTTGGCACATCTCTGAACGTGCAAACACACAACCAAGTGTTTAAATTGCCATTTTATATCTTTAATTTTAAGGAAAAAAAATGGAGTCTGCAGCAGGAAATTTTAGAAGTAGTATGAGGGGTTTGTCACAGACAGAGGATATTAGCCTGGCATAGGTAACTGATGGACCACAAGTTGCATATTTTAAGTGAATGTTCACTGGATCATTTAACTTGGCATTTACAACTTGTGTTGAAAATAGAAACTTTGCTCGGCATGCGAGGTACAAGAATTATCTTCCACAGAGAGAGAAAGAAAAACCGCATCTTGGCAAAAGCAGGAGTGCACCAAAGTCCTGTGACTTTGAGAAGGTTATAGAGATACTGACAATGTCTCTGATTTATCGTGAGCTTTAGAAGGGCCTCAATAAAGTTCCACATGACAGGCATCCATTGAAAGCAAGGGGTAGGCATACCCAGGGTACAGCAAGGTAGTGAATAAAAATGAGGTCTGGGGGGTACTGGAAATAGAGGTACTGCTGACAGCTGGAACTGCATTGCCTTTTAGATAAGTCTGGTAATAGCTGAGCTATTTTCTTGTAATTGTGTTAGTTTTTGGAGTTGAGACCAACATCTTTGAATGTTTATTGTGAAAGCATTGCAGAAACTGGATGAACTAGGTGCTTAATAGCCTAGATAAGATTAATTTCGAGTTAAACTGCCCCTAGCCTGGTTATGTTTTTACAGATTGCTGCAGTATTTGATCAGGAAGGAGGCAGACAATAAACACTCTCAGTGAACCAGTGAGCTTGCTTGTTAAACCATAGAAACAGTTCCAACAGCCAAGATGCATAGAAGGAACTTCAAGGTAAAGGGGAATACACATCAGCTCAGGAAGTGGGTACCTGGTTCCAATCTCAGTTTTGATCAACCCACTAAATGACTGGAGCTAATTTTGAAGCTACAAATGCACCAATTGGAGGAAAGAAATAGAGGATTTCTGAGGCCTCTTTCAATAACATCCTAATGCCATTCTGATGTTAATCAGAATGCAGAGGTTACATATTTAGTCAAAGCAACCAGGCGATGCCTGGATGATTCCATTTCACGGTTAGAACAGCAAGAAGCCTCCCCCAGTCCCCAACCCTCACAATGAACACAGAGTAGAAATAACAATAAAAGAATTACCAAATATTCTCTATAATTTAAGTTATTTTTACTAAATTATGGTGCATATTTTTTTGGATGTATGCTCTGGAGTGAATTAATACTCCTTGCAAGTAGAGGGAAAAAAAAAGGAGATGTGAGCGTCTCAAGAATATTGGATACATAAAAGCCAGAGTATGCATAATGGTCTTGCAAGAGTTCTTAAATCTCTGCATATAAACTGTTTAAAAGTAAATTAAAATTATCCCTTAATGAAATACAAATCTGAAGTCACTTGAATAACTAATCATTTTATGACCCATGCAGTGAATTTTAAATGCCTACTTCTACCTGATTATTTTAGATATGTCTGTGTTGTAAATTAAAAGCTACATAAATCATTAATGTGTTGATACAGATCAGTGAACTGCTTATACTATGTGTGATTCCTTAGGACACACAATGTCTGATCCACCTCCCTCCCTTTCAATTATAGGGCAGCCAGGCACTTTTCTGTTCTTCCTTTCTAAGGTCTCTTTTGGTGGAGCTACATGATAGCAACTTCAACAATGTTCCTGTAATGTTTCATGCTTGGGGTCAAAATACCTTCATGCTATAAAACAAAATGGACCCCAAAGTCAATAGTGCAGCCAGACTGCAGGCAGAGAGGCATTTGTTCATTTGTTAAAATCTGTGTTCCTGAGAAGTAAGTAACAACAGATGTGTAATATGTTAGGTTCATGAAGCCATTCTACCTTACTGGAGAAGAATCTGCCTTTCTGAACTTTGAGTTATAGGCTTTTTCCTTGCCTACTAGGAGGGCCCACATTTTGCTCATCAATTTAATTATACATCCTTTGGAGGCCTTCTCAAGATCTGTGTATTCTGCGAAGCAGATCAAGTGTATCCATAATTAAAACAAGTGCAATTCATGTCAGAGAAACTCTGCCAAAACGTGTATAAAGTATCTGCTGTAATAATGAATTTCTTCTAGGTGCTATAGATAAATGAAGATGAGTAAGATGCAGTCCCCAGAGCATAGCAGGGTACATCAAAATAGACAAAACTAGTCAAAAGCTAGCATATGCTGTGAAAGAACACCAAGGTGTATCATGAGGGAGGAATTAATAAAGATCTCACAGGATGAGCAAGAAATTGTTGTAGAGACATGGGCAGGGACAAGCAACAGCAGATACCTTTTCTGCTTCAGTCATAGAAGTAAATGCAACTCTTCTGCTGAAAACACACACACACATACACACACACAGTATGTGTGTGGTGTTTGTTCAATTTGGAAGTATTTAAATTGTAATACACTAAAAGATTTTTGGCAAGGGAAGCATTAACCAAATTGGAGAGTGTCCTGGCCACTTTGCTCATGCTTGGGCCCCCACTCCAGAGGACCAGTTAGGACTAAGGGAGGCCCTAATCTCAGATCTTCTCAGGGAGCAGAGATTGTGACTCAGCACATTGCATGCCTAATGAGTCTACTCTTCTTTATCCAGTCATTATCAGAGAGGCTTCCTCTTGAAACATATGGGAACAGATGGAGAAACCCACAGCCAGACATTATGCAAACAGATAGCCTAAATTGGAAAATCTCCACCAAATCACTTTCCTCTGAGTTCAGGAAATCCTGCAAAGCAGGATAGAGAAAGATTGTCAGAGCCAGAGGTTAAGGACACCAGAACAGGGCACTGGAATCAACTAAACAAAGGATACCTAAGCTCACAGAGACTGAAGCAGAATCACAGGGCCTTCATGGGTCTCCTTCAGGTCCTCGACATTTATATCATAGTGATTAGCTTAATATTTTATGAGACTCCTGAGTGTGTGAGTGAATGAGTCTCTGACTGTTGTGCCTGCTCTTATGATTCTTTTCCTTCTGTTGTGTTACATGAACCAACTTTTTTCTTCTTCTTTTCTTCTTCTTCTTCTTCTTCTTCTTCTTCTTCTTCTTCTTCTTCCTCCTCCTCCTCCTCCTCCTCCTCCTCCTCCTCCTTCTTCTTCTCCTTTTCCTTGTCCTCCTCCTCCTCTTCCTCCTCCTTCTCCTTCTCTACCTCCTCCTCTTCCTCCTCCTCCTCTTCCTCCTCCTCCTTCTCTACCTCCTCCTCTTCCTCCTCCTCCTCTTCCTCCTCCTCCTCCTCCTTCTCTACCTCCTCCTCTTCCTCTTTTTCCTCCTCCTTCTTCTTTTTCCCTCTCCTCCTCCTCCTCTTCCTTCTCCTTCTCCTTCTTATTAATCATATTATTCGTTTGCATTTCAAATAATGCCACCTTTACCTGTTTCCCAAACCCCTCATCCCATCCCCCTTCCCCTTGTCTTTATGACGATGCTCCACCCACTCACCCATTCCAGGCTCACCACTTGCGCATCCCCCTATACTGTGGCATCAAGCCTCCACAGAACCAAGGGCCACCTCTCCCATTGATGCCTGATAAGGGTATCCTCTGCTACATATGCAGCTAGAGGCATGGATTCTTCCATGTATACTCTTTTGTTGGTGGTTTAGTTCCTGGGAATTCTGGGTGGTCTGATTAGTTAATATTGTTCTTCCTATGGAGTTGCAATCCTCTTCATCTCCTTCAGTCATTCCCCACCTCTTCAGTTGGGGTCCCTAGGCTCAGTCAGCTGGTTGGCTGTGAGTTACTGCATCTGTATCATTCACGGGCTGGCAGAACCTGTCAGGGGACAGTCATACCAGGTTTCTGACAACAAGTGCTTCTTGGTATCAGCAATAGTGTCTGGGTTTGGTGTCTGCAGATGGAATGGATCACTAGGAGGAGCAGCCTCTGGATGGCCTTTCCTTCAGTCTCTGCTCCATTTTTCTCCCTGCATTTCCTTTCTACAGGAACAATTCTGGGTTAAAATTTTTGAGATTGGTGTGTGGCCCCATCCCTCAACTGGGGGTGGTACCTATCTACTGAAGGTGCTCCTATTGGTTCTATCTCCCCTTTATGTGTGTATTTCAGCTAATATCATCCCCATTGGGTCCTGGGAGCCTCTTGCATCCCTAGTGTCTGGGACTTCTAGTGGCTACCCCCAGTTCCTCATCACCCACTGCTCTATGTCTTCATTCAATTTCCTGACCGTCTGTACATCTCTCCAGTCTCCTCTCATACCTTATCCTGCCACCCTTTCCCCTCTTCCCCTCCTTTACTCCTACCAATTCCCTCCTATCTTCTACCTCCTGGAATGTTTTCCCCCTTCTAAGGAGGACTGAAAAGTCTACACTTTGATCTTCTTTCTTCTTGAGCTTCATATGGTCTTTGAGTTGTATCGTGTGTATTCCAAGATTTTTCCCTAAATCCATTTTTCAGTGAGTACATACAATCTCTGTTCTTTTGTGTCTAATTTACCTTACTCAGGATGATATTTTCTAGTGGATACCACCCATTTGCCTGTGAATTTCTTGAACTCATTCTTTTTAATAGCTGAGTAGTACTCCACTGTGAGTACATAAGTTGTTAGACTTGCCCAGATGAGACATGAAAACATTTTCAAATGATCCCTTCCTTTTTCACTCATCAAGTGTGCATAAGGTTCTATTCAGTTATCACATGTTAGACTCAATCCTGAGCAGCATAAAATCCCTGCTGGAATGCTTATGTCCAAGTGGATTAAGAAATGAAAAATAAAGAAGCAAATTATTTTCACATCATGTGAAGAAAAATAAAGGATTATAATAGTCCACCCTGGGATGGTTGTGGAAGATGGTTCTGAAAATATGTTATAGAGAGAAAACTGAAAATTACTGCAGCAAGAGGAAATAAAGCCAGCCAATCAAGTCCTTTACAACAGGTCTATTTGGGGTATTTAGGAAAGTAAAAGGGGGGCAAGCATGCAAATTAAAAGTTTAGAAGCAAGAAAAATTATCTTTTTCTTACATGCCTTGAATTTGCATATAGGAAGTCACAAATGAACCTAAAATAAAATAGTTCAAGAAAAAGGAAGAAGGATCAACATATAAAAAACAATTAAATCTTTATATAATCTCTTTGAAAATGTAAAAAAAAAAGTTACAACATAATCAAACCATTAATCATATAATAAATATATGGAATATATATTTAACAGTGAATTTTTAGCATAACAACCACTAAATACTTTTGAAAGATGTTAAAAAGGATCATCTAAGTGGAGAGACATGGATTGGAACAACTAATTAAATTGCTAACAATGTAATACCTACAGATTACACACAATGGTAATTGATATTCTTTGTGTCTTTTTAGAGAACTGTGCAGAATGATCCAAAAATGAATATTCAAAACAAGGGAACCTTGATAGTCACAATAATATCAAATGAAAAGCAGGATAATATCAATTTTAAATCAGAACTGTAATAATCAGTATTAGATTATGTGAGCAAATATAAATACTTATATACCTCACTTTAATGTGAACTGGTTTTAATAACTACAATAGTAAGGAATGGGTAGATTTTTATAAATATTCCTGAGAAACTATAAGGATGCAATATAACTAAGCTCAACTCCTACCTACACTACATAAAAAATAAAATAGATCCTTGATCAGAATACAAAAGCTAAATAATCATCTTATAAAATGGTGTAAAAATATTTTCTTGTTAACTTGATTTGGTTACACATAGGCCTATCCTAAGACCATATGTGACAAAGGAAAACATAGTTTTATTTCATCAAAATCAATAATACCCAATTCCAATATCACTATAAAACAAAACAAATATATTATGCAAGTCAAATTTCAGTTAAGTGAAACTCTTCAGCCTGCAGATATAATCTATGATTTCAAAGGATGAGAAGAATGGTTTCCTGTAGGAGAGACAGGTACCTCTCACAAAGAGCTGTCAGTTGTGATGAAGTTCCTTTGACCATGACAGGTGCATGTGATCTTAGTATGTGATTTCCTCAAAATACTTTATGGTTACATTAAAATTCCTTTTTTTTTATTCCAGTAGTATATTGATCCAGAAACACAAGAGAAATCTGTAGCTATTAAATTTTAGTTGACAGTCTCTTGTTTTCCTCATTTTTCTAATTCATTTTTAAAAAATAAGATTTATTTGTAGTTTAGAATTAACTACCAATGTTCTAGCCTTAACAAATAAAGTTCCTGAAGCAATAAGGAAAATAAATTAGATTGTAGGAAAGAAGAGGATAACCTCAGAGATGACAATTTAAGATTATCTTTTCTAAATGTGCCTATTTGAAAGGTTTGAAAATATAACAAAAATGATTAAATATTATTTCTTTGTATCACATTAAATCTGAGTGTAGTCAAATATATGAAACACAAAAAAGTATTCTATCATAACGCTAATGGAAGCGTTAAGACATTGGCAGTAGCAGAATCTTGAAAAAGTAGAGAGAGGGACATGAATGAGCCATGACTTTGATTTGATTCTGGTGGGATTGCCAGCTGGTACAAGCACTCTGGAAGTCAGTATGTTGGTTCCTTGGAAAATTGCACATATTACTACCTGAGGACCTACATAAAGCCCTCCTGGGCATATACCCAAAAGATTCTCCAACACAAGGACACATGCTTTTGTCCTCTGGCAAGGCAAAGCCACCTTATGTGGATGGGAAGCCACTCACCTCATGATGACTAGGAACGAGAAAGTTGAAGATGAGACAGGAGAGAAAGTCAAGAAAAGAAAGGAACAGAAGGGAAGGAAAAGAATACTGACAAGATTAGTTCTCGAGGCCTTCCCCTGTAGTCTGACCCAATAAGGCTCTATCCCATACTATGTGCACATACCCCAACCATCTACTCAGCTATGAATTTTTGGGTGGATCAATCTATAGCTGCAAATACAACCCTTGTAACCCCATCATCACAGAACACTACTGAACTAGTAAGCAAAGCTTTAGCACAGGATGGTTTGGAGATGTTTTAGAGCTAAACAATAATTCTGCCTAGTGTCTTGAACAGCAACCATCTTGGTTGAGATGGACATAATGTGAATCTGTGTATACTGCTAAGACTGCCTTCCTACCACACCATGTACCTATTGGGTTTGCATGAAATATTTGTTCTATTTTGCCTGTCAGTCTCTAAGTGTTTGAAGAATTCTGGTTCTCCCATACATTGGGATTCACAACCAACTTCATTTTTCACATCCGTACCTTTTACAGGTTAGGACACTTAAAACTGTATCAAAGCCAAGAACAGCAGAAGCAGTTGTACGGGGTAGTTTTCTGTCAGCTTGATGAAAGCCAAAGTCATTAATAAGAGGTAACCTCAGTCAAGAATAAGTCCACTCCAGATTGCACTGTGAAAACCCATGTATTACATTTCATTGCTTTGTGATTGAAGTAAGAAGGCCCAGCTCATTGTGTCCATACCAGCCTTGAGTAGGTTGTCCTAGTTGCTTTAAGAGAACGAGTTAAGCAAGCCATGGCAAGCAAGCCGGTAAGCACTACATGACAATCAAACCAGTGAGCACCATTGCACCATGCTCTGTGATTCACTTTCTACCACTAATTTCCTGCCTCGAATTTCTGCCCTGACTTCTCTGGAAGACAGTTTATCAGCCTGAATATAAAAGAAACCCTTTCTTCTCCATGTTCATTTTGGGCATGAAATCAAGCAATTCCGACTTTTCAGCACAAACCTCATATCCTGAGCAATAAAAAGGAGAAGAAAATAAACAGAGCTTTCCGTATCTGTGGCCCCAGAATTGAAGGTAAGCATGTCTTGCTTTTATCTGATTCTCTTATGTTAGCAAACCTCAACACTAGTACTTAATATCTTCTGTGTGTTGTCGAAAGAGATTCTGTATACACAGAGCTTATGCAAAGCAGTACAAGCAAGCTAGTTATAGGTGCATAGAAATTAGAAAAGGGCTCCAGTTATTGGTATTACTGACAGAACATTATGAACTCTTCATTATAGATTTAAAGTCTCCAATTTTCTCATTTCCAGCATTTTAAAATTCAAAATTAGATCATATTTTATTCTTGCAGGGTGTTTTTTCAATAAATTCAGCCTTTCTAGATTGCTTTCCTTTCTGCTTCTCACATCTGGTTGGTTATGTCTTCAATTAAATTGCATTCCAATTTATCATAGAATAGTAATAATAATAAAACTTCTGTAGATCAAACAAAGCTTCCCCAAGGAGTTATTTCTCTTACACCCAATGCTAGCACAGAGCTCACTCAAAGCACTGAATCAGGACTACTATGCTTTAGATAGAAGATCTGAAATTCAGTTCATTTTTTTATGAAAAAGAAAATTGGAAAATCATATCATTTCAAAGTCTCTTTGTTTTCCTTCCTTTTATTCTTTCTTCTTTCTTTCCTTCCTTCCTTCCTTCATTCCCTCCCCCTCCTTCTCTCCCTCCATACCTCATTTTCTTATTTAGATCTGTATTTATTCCTGTTTCTATTTTACTTTAATTTGTGCATTGCTGCCCACATATCTGCAGAAGCTAAAATATGGCTTTGGATTCCCTGGAGTTGGCATGACATCCAGCTGTGAGTTGCTATGTATAAGGGGATGGAAATTGCACTCTGGTCCCCTGCTAAACCAGAATCCTCCCCTTCACTTTTTGAAGTTGTATATTTTATGTGAGAGCTTTTATAGATCTATCCAAAGGAAATAATCATAAATACAGAAAAAAACCTTGCCAGTTATATATCTTTTTATAAGTAAATATTCTTTTTAAATAATGTATTTTTCCATAAAATATTTTTTCTACCAGATTCTATAAATGTATATATGTATACAAATATATATGAAAACAAAAATATATTAGAGAGTACTATGTTTTCTGAAGAACCGTCAGACAGATTTCCAGAGTGGTTTTACCAGCTTGCAATTCCACCAGCACTGGAGGAGAGGAGTGTTCCTCTTCACATCCTTGCCAGCATCTGCTGTCAGAAGATGCTCAACATGTCATAAGGACACATACTCCTTTATGTTCATAGCAGCCATATTTATAATAGCCAGAAGCTGGAAACAATCCAGATGTCCCTCAACAGAGGAATAGATACAGAAAACGTGGTGCATTTACACAATGGAATAGTACTCAGCTGTTAAAAACAATGACTTGATGAAATCATAGGCAAATGGATGGGACCTGAAAATACCACCCTGAGTGAGGTAACTCACTCACAAAAGAACCCATATGGTATGGGTATGTACTTGCTGATAAGTGGATAATAGCTCAAAAGCTCAGAATACCCAAGATTCAATTCACAAACCATATGAAACCCAAGAATAAGGAAGGCTAAAATGTGGACGCTTCAATGCTTCTTAAAAAGGGAACAAAATGCTCACAGGAGGAAATATGGAATCAAAGTGTGGAGTAGAGACTGAAGGAAAGGCCATCCAGAGACTGCCCCAGCTGAGGATTCATCCCATATACAGCCACCAAACCTGGATGCTATTGTGGATGCTGAGAAGTGCTTGGTGACAGAAGCATGTTCCTGCTGTCTCCCGAGAGGATCTGCCAGTGACTGACATCCAGAGGTGGATGCTCGCAGCCAACCATGGGACTGAGTGCCAGGTACAGATGGAGGAGTTGGAAAATGGACTGAAGGAGGGGGGTTTGCAGCCCCATGGAGGGAACAGCAGTGTCAACTGGCCCGATTCCCCAGAGTTGTTGGGGACTGGAGCGCCAACGAAGAGTACACATGCAAGGATGTATGGCTCTGGCTAATTTTGTGGCAGAGGATGGACTTGGGAGGAGAAGCCCTGGGTCCTGAGGGTATTTGATGCCCCACTGAAGGGGAATGCCAGGGATGGAAGACAGGAGTCAGTAGGTGGGGGAGAACCCTCATAGAGGCAGGGGTAGCGGGTGGGATAGGGGGTTTCTGAAAGGTAGACTGGAAAGGGGAAACATTTGAAATTTTAAAAGTAAAAAAAAATTAGATAATTTTATAATAAGCTACTAATGTGGGAGAAAAGCTGACTAGAGAGAGGGTCTACAAACAATTTTATTTAAATAAAAATAAAATAAATATAGGTTCCAGAGATCATCAAAAAACTACAATAAAAAAGTGAGTTACTCTGAATGACTTAGCCATTATCGCCATCCCACTCTTCTTCTTTTTAATTTATTTTTATTTCATTGAAATAATCTCATAAATATTACCTTGCATTTGACCACTTTTCTCTGTTTGACATAGTGTGGTAGGTCATTGCAAACAGGATTTTCTGGGATAGTTGATTTTGCTGCTTGTTGGCTTGTAATGAATTCTGAAGAGACTTACCTCCCCACATGAGTTCTTTCCCTATTCATCAGATATGACTTAGTGGGCATATGGTCCAGATTCCTTATTCTATGTCTCCTACTTTTTTAGATATTAGCAACAGTCAACTCTCAATACAACTTGGTTTAACCAGCAAGATACTGAGTTTTAAAAAAAGAAGTCATAGAAGTTAAAGTTGTTTAAATGTTTGACTGTATGTTGGGAAAATACCACTTTGGCCAGAAAAAGACATGAATGGCTATCTTGAACTGCAATCTTTATATATGTAAAAAATAACTAGTAGTTTCCCAAATTATTTCAGTGATGAGAAATGGGTACACAAAATAAATTTCTTCACCTAAAAAGAACACCACTATGTTAATGTGCACAAGTCTGTCTATGTGAAACTTCTTTTTTAAAAAAAAGAAATGGATTGCTTCGAGTTTTTCTCCGTTTACCTTGATGTTGGCTACTGGTCTGCTGTATATTGCTTTTACTATGTTTAGATATGGGCCTTGAATTCCTGTTCTTTCTAGGACCTTTAGCATGAAAGGATGCTGAATTTTGTCAAATGCTTTTTCAGCATCCAATGAGATGACCATGTGTTTTTTTTTCTTTGAGTTTGTTTATGTAGTGGATTACATTGATGGATTTCCGTATATTGAACCATCCCTGCATCCCTGGGATGAAGCCAACTTGATCATGGTGAATGATTGTTTTGATGTGTTCTTGGATTCGGTTGGCAAGTATTTTGTTTAGTATTTTTGCATCGATATTCATAAGAGAAATTGGCCTGTAGTTCTCTTTCTTAGTTGGATCTTTGTGTGGTTTTGGTATCAGGGTAATTGTGGCTTCATAGAATGAGTTGGGTAGTGTTCCTTCTGTTTCTATTTTGTGGAATAATTTGAAGAGTATCGGTATCAGGACTTCTTTGAAGGTCTGATAGAATTCTGCACTAAAACCGTCTGGTCCTGTGCTCTTTTTGGTTGGAAGACTGTCTATGACCCCTTCTATTTCTTTGGGGGTTATGGGTCTGTTTAGACGATCTATTTGATCCTGGTTTAATTTTGGTATTTGGTAACTGTTGAGGAAATTGTCCATTTCCTCCAGATTCTCCAGTTGTGTTGAGTATAGGTTTTTGTAGTAGGATCTGATGATTTTTTGAATTTCCTCAGTTTCTGTTGTTATACCTCCCTTTTCATTTCTAATTTTGTTAATTTGAATACTGTCTCTGTGCCCTTTAGTAAGTCTGGCTAGGGGTTTATCTATCTTCTTGATCTTCTCAAAGAACCAGCTCCTGGTTTTGTTGATTCTTTGTATGGTTCTCTTTGTTTCAACTTGATTGATTTCAGCCCTGAGTTTGATGATTTCCTGTCTTCTACTCCTCCTGGGTGAAATTGCTTCTTTTTGTTCCAGAGCTTTCAAGTGCGCCATTAAGTTGCTAGTATATGCTCTCTCCTGTTTCTTTTTGGAGACACTCAGGGCTATGAGTTTTCCTCTAAGCACTGATTTCATTGTGTCCCATAGATTTGGGTATGTTGTACCTTCATTTTCATTAAGTTCTAAGAATTCTTTGATTTCTTTCTTTATTTCTTCCTGGACTAAGGTATCATTGAGTAGAATATTGTTCAGCCTCCAAGCGTATGGGGATTTTCTGTTGTTTTTGTTGCTATTGAAGAACACTCTTACTCCATGGTGATCTGATAAGAGGCATGGGATTAGTTCGATCTTTTTATATTTGTTGAGATCTGTCTTATGTCCAATTATATGGTCGATTTTGGAGAAGGTACCATGGGACTAGACAAGGCTGTCCCCTCTCGCCATATCTCTTCAATATAGTACTTGAGGTACTAGCTAGAGCAATTCGACAACAGAGGGAAGTCAAAGGGATACAAATCGGAAAGGAAGAAGTCAAACTATCACTATTTGCAGATGATATGATAGTTTACTTAAGTGACCCAAAAACCTCCACCAGAGAACTCCTGCAACTGATAAACAACTTCAGCAAAGTGGCTGGCTATAAAATCAACTCAAGTAAATCAGTAGCCATCCTATACGCGAAGGATAAGCAGGCCGAGAAAGAAATTAGGGAAATGACACCCTTCACAATAGCCACAAATGATATAAAGTATCTTGGAGTCACGCTAACCAAACATGTGAAAGATTTATACGACAAAAACTTCAGGTCTCTGAAGAGGGAAATTGAAGAAGACATCAGAAAATGGGAAAATCTTCCATGTTCGTGGGTTGGCAGGACTAATGTAGTCAAAATGGCAATCTTGCCCAAAGCAATATGCAGATTCAATGCAATCCCCATCAAAATCCCAACTCAGTTCTTCATAGAGCTAGAAAGAGCAATTCTCAAATTCATCTGGAATAACAAAAAACCCAGGATAGCTAAAACTATCATCAACAGCAAAAGAACTTCTGGGGAAATCAATATCCCGGACCTCAAGCAATATTACAGAGCAGTGGTATTAAAAACTGCATGGTATTGGTTCAGTGACAGGGAAGTGGATCAATGGAATAGGATCGAAGACCCAGAATTGAACCCACACATCTATGGCCAATTGATCTTCGACAAAGGAGCTGAAAACATCCAGTGGAAAAAAGATAGCCTTTTCAACAGATGGTGCTGGCTCAACTGGAAGTCAACATGCAGAAGAATGAGAATTGATCCACTCTTATCTCCTTGCACTAAACTCAACTCCAAGTGGATCAAGGATCTCCACATAAAACCAGACACACTAAAACTAATAGAAAAGAAACTGGGGAAGACCCTTGAAGACATCGGCTCAGGGGAAAAATTCCTGAACAGAACACCAATTGCTTATACTCTAAGAACAAGAATAGACAAATGGGACCTCATAAAACTACAAAGTTTCTGTAAGGCAAAAGACACTGTCAAAAGGATAAATCGGCAACCAACAAATTGGGAAAAAATCTTCACCAACCCCACATCCGGCAGAGGGCTATTCTCCAATGTATACAAAGAACTCAAGAGGTTAGACCCCAGAAAACCAAATAACCCTATCCAAAAATGGGGTACAGAGCTAAACAGAGACTTTTCACCTGAAGAAATTCGGATGGCTGAGAAACACCTTAAAAAATGTTCAACATCACTAGTCATTAGGGAAATGCAAATTAAAACAACCCTGAGATTTCACCTCACACCAGTCAGAATGGCTAAGATTAAAAACTCAGAAGACATCAGGTGTTGGCAAGGATGTGGAGAAAGAGGAACACTCCTCCACTGCTGGTGGGAATGCAAGCTGGTACAACCACTCTGGAAATCAGTATGGCGGTTCCTCAGAAAACTGGGCGTGATACTTCCGGAGGACCCAGCCATACCACTCCTGGGAATATACCCAGAAGATTCACCAGCATGCAATAAGGATACATGCTCCACTATGTTCATAGCAGCCTTATATATAATAGCCAGAAGCTGGAAAGAACCCAGATGTCCCTCAACAGAGGAATGGATACAAAAAATGTGGTATATATACACAATGGAATACTATTCAGCCATTAGAAACAATGAATTCATGAAATTCTTAGAGAAATGGATGGAGCTGGAGAACGTCATACTAAGTGAGGTGACCCAGTCTCAAAAGAATACCCATGGTATGCAGTCACTGATAAGTGGATATTAGCCTAGAAGCTTGGATCACCAAAGACACAAATCACATATCAAGTGATGTCTCACAAGAAGAAAGGAGTGGACACTGGTGCTAGAATGGAACAAAACATCATTGTGGGAGTGTACAAGAACAGTAAAGTGGGAGGGGGTGGATGCGGGAGCAGGGGGAGGGAAAAGGACATGTGGGACCTTTGGGGGTGGGGAACCAGAAAAAGGGAAATGAATTGTAAATATAGAATATATACAATAAAAAAAAGAAATGGACACTCAAATAAATCACTTCCCCTAAAAGTAATACCACTATATTAATGTGCACAAGTCTATGTGAATCTTCTTTAAAAATATGTTTCTTAGAGGATAAAAATAGTACATTCACTTTCTTGTAAGTGACTTATCAAAAATTGAAATTGTGAGAGAAGGTGTGTGAGCCACTAATGGAGGTGACATGTAAGGAAACAGTGGAGGTCCAGAGCCCATTTCAGACTTAAACTGGACTGCACATGCTGTTTGCACATTCATTCCAAGAAGAGTTGCAAAGTTCATTTGTGTTTATTTTAATTTTGGTTTGCTTTTCTAGGTTCTCAGAAATGGCAAATTTGAGAATTTCCTGAACTTTACGCAACTTACAGAGTCTTATTTCCTGAGCTAGGGATACTGAAAACATGGTAGATGAGTACTGTATCACTGAGCTAAGTCTTTAATCTGGATCTTTCCTATGGCATTTTAGGTGTAATTTCCAATGAGTGAATATGGTCTAGTCTAGATAAACTTTGGAGTTGGAGAACTGAGAACTTCCATTGTTCATGCTTCTGTTAATAGTGACCAGTATCATGACTGGTACCTTGCAGAAAATCAACCTGATACATTGAGATTATAAATCTATCATAGCAAGGTACTTTGCAGTATTCAATCTGCAGAAATCTTTTTGGTGGCACTTAAAGGAAGGTGACAATTCAAAATCCTCTGTCTTGAATATATAATCCATGATTAATTACACTCACGTGTGGCAGATGAAGGTAATCTCAGTAATGGCAAAGCTAATGCCCAGACTGAACAGTTCTAAATTGTTAGCAGACCACAGTCCCTGTTTGTGAAGAAGAGTTATATAAGTCAGAATTTCTTCAAGTTAAATAAACCTTCAAGTTCTTGTCCTCAAATACCATCATTACATACATAGGATAACCAAGACACAAGTAAAATGATTTCCCGCAAATCAATGTAATTCAGTGCAGAAGAGGAGACAACGTAGACTTCTAAACTTCCAACTAAAAAGCAGAACTTAGCAGTGCAGCAAAGTATAGATTAGTGAGTATGGATGATACATTGGATCTCTACTGAATTTTTAGGAAGGTACAAACAAAATGCTTTGTAGGAAGATTGTGATCCAACATGGGAAAAGGATGCAGGGAAAAAAATCTGTATCTATAAAAGAACACTTATAACAATTTAGTTTGTGATGCTGCCTATACAGAAAATGGCATAGGCAGTGTGAAGAACAGAAAAAGAAAAAGGTAAATAGAACTAGGTTGACCTAGGTTTAAATGTTGGCTTAGAAACAGAGAGTTCTCAACGGGTCCAGGCACTTACCATCAAATGATGTAAGCCTGACAACTTCAGAACAATCTCCAGAACCTAAGTAAAAGTGAAGGAGAGAACTGACTCCACAAATTTGTCTTCAGACTTACACACATGCTCTGTCACATTCACATCAACACACACATGCCTGCATGCCCACTTGCGCATGCTCGCGCGAGCGCGCGGGGACACACCCTATGTATACACTAGTTGTAATATATTTTAAATTAAAAAATATTTTTAAAAATTAACTGTGATTGAGTTGTACGCAGAGATCAATCGAGCAGGGACCTGTGAGGTTATAAGCAATGAACACAGGGAAAATGAAAACAATAGACAAGCATTAAGATAAAGTAGACTTGACGGTCTTCCAAGCTGAATTTTTCCCACTACCCTTGGGAGGAGTTATACCGTCCCCTGGATAGAAAATGACTGGCATCTGGGCAAATCCCTCCATCCTTTGCAGATGACTACCCTGTTAGAGACTGTTAGGGCAGGAAAGAGGGAAGGTACATTTTTAGGGAGTGGATTATTTGGTACTATTTAAGGTCTAGAAAAAGGAGGCTATTCTAGTGGTGAGGGAGCTGGTGACATAACGCCTCTCTGAGAATTCTGGCTTCCTTGTGGGACCTACAAACCTTAGTTAATTCTAGACTACTAAATCACACTGTCTTCATCTATCTGTGGCAGTAGAGAGTAAAGAATATCTCCTGAAGCCAGCATCCTTTTGCAAGAACTATGCCAGAAGTGATCTGAACAGGAAGCCATGGCGCTGTTCTATGACCTTCTTGAACCATCATTCTTGGATGTTCTACACATCACTAGCAGTCTCATTTTCCCTTCAGTTGTGACTTTTCCTTGACCATGTTTTCAGTGGGTTAAAAACCCATTTCCATGTAAGTAATCCACTAGCCCTTTCAATTGTTTTGGGTGGCAAGGCTGACAAAAAATCAGAAAAAAAGGGGCGGGAGGGAGAGAGAGAGGGAGAGAGAGAGAGAGAGAGAGAGAGAGAGAGAGAGAGAGAGAGAGAGAGAGAGAGAGAGAGATTTTATAAAGAAAACTACAGTAAATGGAGAGAAAGGTGATATGTAACAATAAGGAAATGCAAGGGACAGGAGGTCATAAAAGCAAATCAAAACTAGCAAGCACAGCAGGAGCACTCACTGGTGCTACCCAAAGCCACCTGCTACAGGATGTTTTTGCTTGCTAAAGTGGCCTGCTTCTGTGTGCATCAGAAAGGGCCTTCTCACCCAGAATTCAGACATCTGTGGTTCCAGGTCAGTGGGCTGGAGAATTGAGTTGAATATTGCAGAGGAAGTGGAAATTTGGAGTGTTTTTGTCTGATTAGGTCTAAGGTGTGGTAAAAGAGAAAAAAAGAAACAGAAAGCCTTGCTTCTGTTAACTTTATAGTGATAGCTGTGAGATACTTGTGACAAGATTTTAGTCGTTTGGGAACTTCAGGTTTGGTTTCATTGGAGTTGCTGGGTGGCAACAGATTTATCTCAAGTTTTTTTCGTTTTTGTTTTTGTTTTTGTTTTTGTTTTTGTTTTTGTTTTTGTTTTTTGAGACAGGGTTTCTCTATGTAGCCCTGGGTCTCTGTAGACCAGGCTGGCCTCGAACTCAGAAATCTGCCTGCCTCTGCCTCCCAAGTGCTGGGATTATAGGCATGCGCCACCACCGCCTGGCTATCTCAAGTTTTCAAAGAGTCACTAGATTATTTGTTCTATTCTGTGAACTGATAAGGGATCTGGACTTTTTAAAATTCACTAATTTATCCATTATATCATGAAAACATGCCATAAGAAGAGATGTTTCATTTAAATACTTGGAAGAATGTACTTTTCCTAATCTTTGTGTATTTCCCTATGTTATTGGGAGTCAATATTAAGCTGTTAAGAGATCTTTAATTTATATTTGTTAAAGTGAAATATCTTATATAAAACAAGTTAATCCATTTATTAGTCAATCATTATTTCATATTTATAGCATGCTTCAAGCACCGTGCTAGTGCCAGGAATTAGTGTCTGGCTAGGTATATACCATTTTGCTGGCACACTCAATTTTCAACAATAAATATACTACTGAAGGTTGGGTGGAAGTTTTAGTCTTAAAATAGAGCCTGATATCTGCAGTTGGATGGGAGAAACCTGAGGAAACCCTTTTGTTACATAGAGAATATTTTAAAGAAAAAATGGTCATATTCCAGTGTGTCTTCCCCACCAACCTGGGCATCCATCTGCTAGCACTCCTGAAGCAGGAACACCACCTGTATTTTTTCCCTACTTTGTGGGTGCTAGCATTTTGATTGGCTTTAGCGTCTACTAATCATTTTCTTTCTCAACATTAAAAAAATGCTGAATGGCCAAACACTCATCAAAAATATCAAAAATGTTTTCATTCCTGAAAATCTTCTCTAAATGCTGAAGTGGTTTGATTAGCTTAGAGTGGCTTCACCATCATTTTCTATATCCACTTAACTTAAGGGTAACTTTTAATGACATCCCGCCAAGAGCGTATAGAATTTTAAGGCAATCAGTGTTTTCTCCTTCCTGTAAAGAGAGGAAAAAATTAATCTAATTTATGCCACATATAAAGACTTTTTCTAAGTTCTATATTTATGCTGTTAAGAATGTGCAATGTATTTTTTTCCATTTATGCCATGCCATCTTATACTTGTAAAAACCACACCTTTATTTAAAATAATATTTTACCTGTTATTTAGACCTTGGGCAGTTGTAAATTGGCAAATTATTTAATATTCCCTTCTGGAAATGAGTACAACCTTACTCAGACCAACTGATGTTGGAGGCTTCTTTAGCTTCACTTAAGAATTGGTGCTAGGATAACAGGGCAGGGAGGCTGAGCCCTACTATTTCATGAAACAATCTCATGTGTACCTGCTCTGCCCCCCAAAGCTTGGCTGAAAAAGCCCCCTCTCTATCTTGTCTCCTCCTCTTCCTCCTGGAACTCGGAAATCCCACCTTTTTTCTTTTGCCCAATAATTGGCTTCTGCAGTCTGTATTGACATAATCAAGAAACAGTTAGGGGACCAAATTTTAGTATCAGCTCCTTCCTCTACATGGGTTCTTTAGACACAGAGGATCTAAATTAATCGCTTTATCAGAGTGATGACATGGTAACCTATGGTGCTTCCTGTTTCTCTACACTGCCCTTCCCTGGTTGTTATCACTCTCTGTTTCATAGAGTACTTAGTCAGAATGCCAGGGCATATTCTCCTGTTCTTAGTGTATATTTTCCTGATGACTAATAATGTAAAATGTCATTCCTGGTACTTGCTAGTCAGTTGTACATCTTCCTTGGTGATTTGAGTAAAAGAGTCACTAATCACTATATGGTCATTCATGTTTGAGTGTACCACCTCATCTAAGAGAGACCTTAAGGTCAGGTGAAATATCAGCTGCTTATTTTATTAAGAAATGAAGAAAGTAGTAAGAGACCCTCTGCGATAGAGACAAAAATAGATTTTTAAACATCAAATGTATTTTTGCAGTCATTCATTCTAAAAGTAAGGGGAAACAAATCTATGGCCAATCCTAAGAAGTTTAGAAAAACTTGTGCATTCTGTTACAATGTTAGGACTGTCAACCACTGCGGCTGCTGTTCTTTTCTATCTTAGCAAGAGAAGAGGAAGATAAGCCAAAGGCTGGGTACTTAGATTTCCACTGGTACTCTGTTCCAACCAAATCCTTACCAATTTAATTACAGAAAATAAAATCAATCCACAACATCTGCTTCAGAATTCATGAATTTGCTAATATTTAAAAATCATTACATGTATTACTTATTCATATTCTTATTTACTTTTTGGTGTGTGTATGTGAGTGTGTGCATGAGTGTGTTCGTGCATGTGAAATATTTGTGTGTATGTGTATGTACTTGCCATGACACTTTTGTGGAGATCAAAGAAAACATTTCTGAGCATTGCTTCTCTTCTACCACTTTGTCCCAGATTTTGAAATCAGGTCCAGAGACTTAATAGCAAGCACCTTTGTCCCCTGAGCTTCTTGATTACCCAGCCTTGTGAATTATTAACAGTTGGGGAAAATAAAACATTATTTGCTCTAACTGAAAGAGAGGGTTTGCTTTACTCTTCAAAGAATCCTCATCCTATACAGAATTGAGATGCCTGGTTCATAGGAAAAGACTGTAGAGACAGGAGCTGACTGAATACACTGGTCCATCCTTGCCTGAATGGTCAGTTTTGCTTAACATTAAACAAAGCCACGGCTCTACAGAGACCTGCTATATAAGCCCATCCAGGAGCCAGTGCCATTTCCTCATAATCCGGCAAATCTTCAGATAACAAGAGTTGTTGAATAAACTTTACTTTTAAAATGGCATATTCTACTTTTAAACTCCAGCTCCCCCCAAAAGGTGGAGTATTCACCCTATGCCGCTCCAAGGCAAACAGTGTGATTGGGAGCACATTCATAATTCAACACGGTCAAATGCCAGGGGCCAAGGAGATAGCACAACATGGCTGTGAGGAGTGGGCTGTCACTCATGGCTGATTCTGCTCCTTGCAGCAAGCTGTATAATTGGAGAAGCTGGGAGCCGTGACCCCAGCTCTATGTTCTGTTCCTATAATATATTCCCATCAGTCTGACCAGTATCAGGTACAGAGCAGACTTTTGAATGAAAGTAAAAATGATAAATTGTAATTTTCCAGGGCTCTGGAAATATTCGACTTAAATTGAGCAAGAGGGAATGAACAATTAGGGAAGCACATCTGTGAACCAAAATTATAAACAAACTTAGCTTCTCTGAACCTTGCTGCTGCTTTGTGGGCAGCACTACTGTGAGGCTGATATTATATTACACGGACTGCAGGTGAGAATGATAGCAGAAGAATCTTGTAAGTGAGAAGTTTCAGTCTGGTGACTTGAGTCTTGGGGTGTTTAAGTTTCATTGTTGCTGCATCCCAGCAAAGTGGGCTGTGACAGATTATGCGGAGGAGTGAACTGTTAAATGACCTAGTATCCCAGATTTCTAATCTGTAATATGTTGGATAAAAGCCATCATTTTCCCATTAGGCTGCAATGGTGATTAAATAAAACACTGTGTAATTCACTTACCTTAGTGGACAGCATGGGACAAGTCCATTTTAGCCTGTTCTAGCAAGGGTAAGCCGTCATAAACCAGTCATCAGCTTCGAAATTCCCACTATTTCTATATAGTAATCTCTTTGTCCTACTTCCTTTTGATTGCAGTCTTCAATTCACAAGCTCTTGCAGCATGGTATGAGAAAGGCACATACATATAGGATCACTGTTTTAGTGTAAGCGGCATACACAAGCCTCCACACTGATGTCACACAAGTGGAGGGAAAGATAGTAAAATAGAGAAGAAAGGTTCCAGACATGCCTGTTTACAGCTTTGGTTATTTTTCAAACTGTACACTACATTGGTCACAATGGAGGGAGCAATGGAAGGGCAGGGGACATAAAGGGAAAAGATAGGAAAGAAGTTGAAGAAGTTTGTAAGACCCATTTTGTACAGCTAAGTTGATGGCATTGTGTGTAAAGGACGTAAGAGTAGACCTACAAACCTAAATGTAACGACAGGGTCTTTGGCTTAGATTACAAGGTCCCCTTTGGAGTGGACTTGCAGGCATCTATGAGCGCACTAACCCCATAGGTGTGATCTGAGAACTTGGAAGGTGTTTCATTTGCTTCCCTAGGAGCTGACATGGAAGACACGAAACACAAGACCATACTTAGCTTAATCCACTATTCTAAATTTAGCTTTTGCACTGACCTTGTGTTCTGGGCAGATAGTGGTGGATATTTCCTTCCATTAATAGTGTTAACTGATCCACTCATGGAAGTGGAGCTGGGCTCAGTGTAAGTACAGGCTGTGAATCTGGCTTCTCAGCCTTTAGGCCACTATTGACTACAATCTTCCACCACAACCAGATTAATGGGATTTGGAACAACTATAGTAGGTTGCAGTAATTAATCAATTTTATTTCACTTTATATACTTGAAGTTGAGGCTTTTTCATTTAGCATGCAAATTTATGCAAATTAAAATTCAAATACATGCAAACAGATATGCAAATATGTGTCCCTAGATTTGCTAAGGAAAAAAAAATCTGGTAGCCCTACTGTAAATTCCTAAAATATAGTGGGGGAAGGGACAGGGAATTTGAGGGAGTCTTGCAGCTTGATATGCCTTTTCATTTGTTAATATATGCGAGTTGAAAATGAAAATAAAAACATGTTTTACTTCAGCTGCTCCCTGTGTTATAAAATAGAAAGCTGAAAATCTGCAACAATAACAGGAACAAAATCTGTGAGTTTCCTGCTTGAGATAAGAATTTTAAAGTTTTATTTATTCTAGAATCCTCTGCCTTTAGGCATTGAGCCTCTTAAGTGCCACTTCTTACTTTTAATTGATCAGATAGAAGCTGTAACTAACCACAAGGGAAATGCCTTAGCACCCGACTGCAGAACATGCATGGTGTGAGTTTGTTTAGCTTGGAGTTGTGTAGAAGCAGCAGCAGAATGTGAAGCATGGGTAAGCAGGAGAAAATCGGTGACAAAATACTTTTGATTAATTTGTATTGAATAAAAAATTTCATTTAAAAGGGTCATTATTTCCAAGTGTTCTCAAATGGTACCATATTATAAGCGCATCAAAGAGGAGCCCCCTAAATAACAACTTAGACTGGAAACCATATCTAGCAGGATAGGGCTTTAATGCACAGGAGGAGAGCAGGAAGATGATTTTTAAGGTCTTCTTTATGCATATAGTAGGCTACATTAGACTTTGTTTCTCACTCTCACACCATTGTACAAAGAGCCCCCTCCCCCAAAAAAGGCATGATTAGGACCTTAATTTAAAATAGATTGGAAGTAGCAGGTAGTGTCTGATAGTTGAAATGTTGCTTATTATAGTATTAGCAAGTGAGTCTGATCATTGAAAAAACAGTAAATGGATAAGTGATAAATACCAGAACAGGAGTTGGGCCAGGACCCAAAGAACTGAATTACTGCTGGTTCTGTATCTCCTACAGCATACACTTGGCTATACGGTAACGTGGCCTCAATTTTCCCATCAGTGAAATAAGATAGCAATAATGGTCTGACCTCTCTCAAAATCTCACTGCCTTTCAAATGAAAAACAGCAAAGCACTAAAGAGATGTTAATTACTTTTAGAGAAGTTTATCTATGGTCATTGCCATGTTTTTCTTGCTGAGAACTCTTTAAACACTAGGGACTCTGCTAAAGATTCAATATGATCAATTAAAGATTAGAAAACTCCAAATAAGAATCTTGAAGGCTCAAGACAAATGATTTTGGAAAAGGCATGACATAGGGTTATGCCTGGGAGACTTCACAACTCACAGCACAGTGAAAGGAGACCTTTCTCAAATTGTAGATCATATTTGGCAATGTGACTATTCAGTATCTGAATTGAATAAAGTTTCTAGTTCTTAAGATTGGGATTCTTACTGTCTATGAGTTTCCATCCTGATACTTGTGATAAAAGGGCCCCCTTTTGGATTTAAGATCAAGGTACACTGGGTGGGTTTTCATGTCTCTGCTTCTTAGCACAGGCGCAGGAGACTTCTTATCAAACTTTAGATGCATCAATTTGTGCTAGAAAATATCAGTTATTTAAAGTCATTTGAGAGAGAGAAAAAAACAAGCTTTACTTACTTAATATTCACCCTTTGAATACTTTTGGGCATTCAATGAAATTCAGCCACAGAAGTCCATTGAATGTGAAACTTCAGAGTCCAGAAAAAAAAATGAAGTCATATTTATTTTCATCAAAGGGGAGTGAGCATAGAACAGCTTTCTGAACTCAGAATAGTGTTTGATAAGACCACCATTAACAAAGTCTGGATCAGATGGCTGTTTTGAGAAGACTGGCCATCGGAACTGGACTCGGGAAAATAGGCAAGGCATAAGTATATGCCTGTGAGTTTTCTGAGGAAGTTATACCCTTGGTGAGCAACCATAAAAGCAGCATCTATGAGACAGACCTGCTGAGCTGTCTTGACTAGTACTGGGTTATGATGGACAAAAGAAAATCCATACAAGTTGAAACACATTCAAATTGAAAGCTTTTATTCTACATTTATAACTAGAGTAAGCATATTTGCTTTCAGTACAGAATGAAATAGGAGAATCTTAGATGAGAAATACTATAGTGGGAAAGGAATGTAGGTTAAAATTTGTCCTGTCATGGGGAGGGAGTGACAAATGCTAGGCAAAATTCTAGACAATAAAAAATGCCAAATCTGGCCGAGCGGTGGTGGCACACGCCTTTAATCCCAGCACTTGGGAGGCAGAGGCAGTCAGATTTCTGAGTTCGAGGCCAGCCTGGTCTACAGAGTGAGTTCCAGGACAGCCAGGGCTACACAGAGAAACCCTGTCTAGAAAAAACAAACAAACAAAAAAAATATGCCAAATCAAACCTTAGAGAATGGGACTGTCTGCCTCTACATGGAGATGTGATAAAATCTTATAGAGCAATGGAGAAGGAGCTTATGGACAAAAGAGTGAATGGCAGAGGCATGTTGGTCTTTGCTTTTGTAGTGCCTTGATGTAGGGACACAAGAAGAGGCAGGCACTATAGCACTAACTTAAGTGAAACTTAATCATGGTAGGTTCTCAGGGAACAGAAGACTTTCAAGAGAGCAGAGCTGAAGAGCCTAGATGGATTTTCCTTAGTATCTAATGTAAGAGTGAAGCCAAGACTGAGCCAGGGATATAGCAGTGAGAATACTAGGCATAAAGCTGGAATCAACGGTGTATGGCCACTATGGTAGTTTCATGCAGAGGATGAGCCAAGCAGATTGCTGGCTTGTCATACTGTAAGTGGAAGAGACAGGTACAAAGTGAGGTTGCTGGTTGGGAGTGGGTAGAGAACAGAGGAAATTGTGTGATTGGTAGAGTTTACTGAGATTTCAGCTTTCAACATTGAATTCAGAGTTTTGATCTAATCAATTATGAAATCCAGTTTTGTAGACCCAGAACAGAGAAATCGTGGTGGGGGGTGGATGATTGGGGAATAGTTGGGGGGGGGAGAGGAATTATGGGACATATGGTAGGGGGGGAACTTGGAAAGGGGAAAGCCTTTGGAATGTAAACAAAGAATATAGAAAATAAAATAAAAACAAAAACAAAAAAATTGAGTATGGTAGTATTAAGTATTGGTATTTTGATTTTTGTGAATGAGAAAATAGGGGGCCCTTAAATGAAATATTCATTTTGAAAACAGATTAAATGAGTTACTTGTATGCCAGTAGAGGAAGGAAAATGCCACAGTGAGTCAGACCTAAAATTGCCATTTTTACTAGCCTCACACATAAATTATCAGGAAAATATCATCCATCACCTTAAATTAATATGAATTTGCATTTTATTTGATTTGCATTTATTTAAACAATTTGATGCTTGATAATTCTGTCTGGGCTAAATTTGTAAGGCATACATGAATAGATTAAGATTGTAAAATCTGTGGTTATATAAACATATTTCAGGAATTTGAAAATATATGTTTTGCCATATATGTGTATATGTATGTGTATGTGTGTATATACATATGTGAATGTGTATGTGATTGTATATGTATAAATATGTTTGTACATACTCTTCACATATATATATGCATACACACACACACACACACACACACACACACACACCTTTAGCACCCTAGTATCATACATGTACATACATGGAGAGCTTTTCTGCTTTGAAAGTTGACTTTGATTTGCTTGGTTTTTATAAACTGTTATGATACTGAGGTGCTGAAGATTGGAAATTGAAATGTGCTTGGTTCCATTTGACATATGCTATAAATACAAATACACTTTTGGTCTCATATACTATTTGTTGGAAGATTCAAAAGATCAATATCTTTGTTATTTACTGCATATAAAAATAGCATTATATTAGGCATATTACATAAACTATGTGAAAGTTCCTCTGCTTTGTACAAAATGTTACCGGTAAAGTAACCAAATTACATTTTCTTTTACTTGTATTGTTTCACATTTGATGGAGCTTGTATGTTATGTATGCTACAAGGCGCCCAATCCTACTATGGGTGCCTGATCCCTTTGTTACTTGCTTCCATTATTTAGCTAAGAAAAATTGAACAAAAATAAGAAATAGTATCCTAGAACAACCTATGTATTCAGGTGAGGTGGACTTTCAAAGATGCTTCTGTCGATTGACGAAGCAAAGATAATTTGGGTAGCATGGGCATTCTCTATCATGATATCATCCCCCCAAAAAAATGTGAATGGAGAAGCCATAGAAGATACCAATTAATATGGCAATTCCAGTCAAAGTTCTAAGACTAAGGGACCAGTGATCATTCTACCTTAATAAGAACATCAAGATCACCCTACTGTTAACCTGCCAATGCCCCTGTAACATCACACAAAAGAAGGCATAAAGAACTGAAAAGCCAGAAAATAGGAAAGATCTCCCGAAACACTGCCAAACATGGTAGTGTCATTGCAACCAGAAACACACATAGGCTACGGATACCCACACAAGATAGGGCCCTTAAACTTGCCTCCATGGCAGGGGACGTGCCCATGATGACTTATATCTTCACCAGGAGCTAATGACTGTCAGTATATGTTGGAAGAAAGGTTGCTATTTTTTCCAGTCTTGTAGCAAATGGGGGACTAGGTGGAAAAAAATTGGTTCAGGCAGGCAGGAATGAGGATCTCTGAAAGGAGTGAGTATTGAAATCATCATAACATTGTATATATGACTGTAACTATAAATATGAACAATTTTTATTTAAAAAATAAAATAAATACAATTTACATTTAATACTCAAAAAGAAACAAAACAATAAAAAAACATGCTGCAACAAGTGCATTATTAATATTCCTTTATAAGTTTTCATGTGCATGGAATAATGGGAAGGAGCCAGCCTGCCAGGTCTTTCTACAAAGCTTTCTCTTGAGACTGTTCTTGCTTTATAGTGTCATTTTACTACTCGACATCTCAGTCTCATCTGAGATGTCATACCTGACTCATAGTCTTCGGGCAAACCTGACCTCCACACAGTTTATACTCATGGAAGGTGTAGCTGGTTTTCTGTTTGTGGAGGGCTCATTCCTTTGAATTAAGCATGTGCTTAATTGAAATGTGCTTTAATAGATGAGACTTCATGTCTCTCAAATACTTAAAGACTTAACTTTCTGTAGTATCAATATATAAATAGTTGACATAACTAAACTATAGCTATTTTATAAATAAATATAACTAAAATAATATGATTTTCACCACTGACTGATTTTCTGTACATATTAATAAATACCCATTTTCTGTAAGATTTAAATTGGGCTGGTAAGACATCTTGTGTGAACTTCCTCAGATATGGGAGAGGATATTACGCTCTGTGTACGCCCACCTACCTACCCAAGATGTGTCAAAATAAGTCCTTCTTCCCTCCTTTAAGTTGCATATATAAGTTATTTCTTTATAGTAATGTAATAGTAACTAATACAAATGTGTTTTGGTTAGATGAGCAGAAACCTTCTAACATGTTTTTTTCATTGAAATATCCAGTTACCCCCTTTCTGTAGGAAAATTGCTATCAGACAATAAAATAAGTCCTTTGCAAATAAATGTATTATGTTCCCTATATATTGTAAAGAGAAGCAGCATAAGTTTGTATGAGTCCATTTGGGCTATAGCTTAAACAGAATTAATATTCTTATAATTCTGGATACCGAGAAATTCCAGGCCAAGTGTTTGTGGTTTAAGCATAAACCTCTCTTTCTGACTTGCAGCTGGCTGTTTTTCAAATATGTGTTTGTAGGAAAACAAGTAAGGAAAGGTATTTCTGCTTACCCATGTCTTCTGAGGACAACAGCTGTATCAGATTAGGAACTATCATCAAATACCACGGAACCTCACCACCAATTAACAGCATTTGTCTACAGATATGGCCGCAATGAGGAATAGAATTCTAATATGTGTATATGCACCCGTGTGTGTGTGTGTGTGTGTGTGTGTGTGTGTGTGTGTGTGTGTGTAATATATATATATACATATATATGTATGTGTGTATATATATATATATATATATATATATATATATATGACATGAAAAATGTCCAGACTATGTTATCTTACCTATATACTACTACACTACAGGTGAAACTTCAAGAAACAGTGGGAATGGAGGAAAATTAAGTCCTTAAAGAGAGCTTGTCCCTTTGAGATAATACCCAATATTATCTAAAATTAGAAATAAATGAATAGAAATAAATGGATGTTATCATTCATCGAAATCCTGCTTCAGAATGATCTTAAAAACTTTTCACATGGTTCTAAGAAGGACCCAGGTTCCCTAGATCTTAATTTCCACGTTGAAAGCATTGATGTATTTGCACTTTGGGTCTAGTTGGTGAGGAAGAACAGGAAAGGTAAGGACGAAATGGGGGAAATGTGTTAAGGCTTGCATATGTACAGAAGCTAGGGATATAATATACTGGACAAGTGTTAAATAATTCCAGAGCTTATAACACCTATATGACTACTCTTCCAGGCAGAAAAGATAGTGATTTTGAAACTTCTGTCTTCTTGATGAAGTACATGGGAATCTTGACATGAGTTTTTGCAGTCTGTTATATACTTTATTCTTCTTCAGTTTGCACAGGATATAGCTTATTACTTGTAGAGATATTCATCATTTATTTTGTTTCTCTGATAGATGAAGGATAGAATAGAAGAAAAATGCAACGAGTTTAAGAAGTTTCTGATGGAGTTACTGGATAAGACAGAATTTATAGGCATTAACATTTCTAATGTGTTCTTTTCATTGGTTTAAAACTACTACATTTTGGCATGTGCATATGTGCTGTCAATGTATGGTGGTATTGCCTCTTACAATCTTGGATAGAATATTTGCTCTTGATCAGAACAGAAATGCAGGGTAATCATGATATTTTGTTTGAACACAAGTACCACACAGCAGTAAAATTCCCTCTCCGGATAAAAGCCTCTATGACTATGGAAACACTATCAAATAACACCACAAGAATAAGACCATTCTACCTACTACAACTATTGGTAGTGCACTTTTCTGAGAACCTCAGATATTTTCTAATTAGAATAAGGAGAACGAATCTGTCATTTTTAATTGCATAGACAAATATAAATATCTTCCCTTTTTCAGGAACTATTTATTTTTATTTGTTTGTTTGTTTACTTGCTTGTTTGCTTCGTGGGTCTCTGTATGGCCAGAGGACAGCTTGTGGGATTCAATAGTTGTTTCCTTCCTAGTACATGGGTTACAGAGATCAAAATTGAGTCATCAGGCTAGGCTACCCCTATAATGACTTGCAGAATCATCTTGCTGGCTTCTGAGAAATATTTTGGTATAAGAACTTAGCACAGAAACTGGGACACATGATGGTTAGTTTGAGTTGACCCCAGCTCACTACTTTAGTGATTACTGTTGTTGGGGGCTGTTCCTAAAGCTGTAGTCTGACTATGTAATCCTTTTCCGAATAGAGCTACATTGCCTGGGCTCAGTGGGAGAGTATGCTGCTAATCCTATGGAGACTTGATGCACCAGGGTAGGGAAACATCGAAGGAGGACACCCTCTCAGAAGAGAAAGGGATGGCATATGGAGGGCAGACGTTAGTGGGGATGGGGGGCAGGGGGAATTGTGAGGAGGTGACGGTATTTGGGATGAAAATAAATAAATAAATAAATAAATAAATAATGCCAAACCCCTGATTGCTGTGCATTGGCCTTCTTGACTCAGATCAGTTGGTACAGATAGGAGTTGTATGCTGGTAAACTAATATTAAGTATCCATTTCTTCCTCCCTCTCCTATGAAGCCTTTATAACATAATCAAAATGGCAAGGATGATATTTATACAAGATTTTCTCAAAGTTAAGATTTTTCTTAAAGATTTCAAGGAAGCCTGTCATCTTACATTCACAATTTTTTTTTCCTGGACAGACTTCCTATTGTGTTGCTTGCTATTGTTGATTGGAGAGGCTAGAAACCAATTCTCAACCAGAAGTTGTATGAGTTTCAAGTCTAACAGTATGAATGTCAAGACAAATTCAAAAGGAAATCTGGTGGCTAGTGAAGTTAATTTGGCTTTAAATTATCTCTTTGCCCTTGGAGTGTCAGGTTCTCATGATCAAAGCAATGCAAAGAAACTGTTACCTAGAGACTGGAGGAAGGGAATCTCTTGGAATTCCTCAGAATAAAATTACGAATCCCAAGTCTTTGAGATAGACCTGCTTTTCAGTAACACTGCAATGAAAACTTCTCAATTTCATTTTGATGGCGTGTTGAATGGGACCAACATCACCTGTAGAATGGCTTAACCTATTCTGAATTTGTGCAATCTTGTTGTATTTGTATTTAAAACACTTTCAGTATGCCATGTCCATCTGACTGACATTAAGGTGATGCAAAGTTGATCTCACCTGCCCAATGAAAGCAAGTTACAATTTTTGATGAAAACATTTGAGCTTGGCCAACATCAAGGATCTCTATAGTAAGACAGAGTCAGTAAAAATCTAAATAAATAGTTGTTGTTTCATGAAGAAGTACATATATGGCTAGCCTTTAATAGAGTACCACGAAAGATTAAAAAAAAGCTCACCTGTTGAGAATAGCTTCCAGACATTCAATGGACTTCATGGGGCCCAAGGAATCCTCCAAGAATATATATATATATATATATATATATATATATATATATATATATCAGGAATATATATTCAATATATATATATATATATATATATATATATATATATATATTCCAAGCTCTTCTTCATTCATGTTTTCTGCTACTTGTAAATAATGCAACATAGAATCTGTGGATATTCTTCTGTATTCCTTCTCATTCAGTCCAATGAAACTCCTTTCAGGATGAATAATTCTAACAATTTCTATTTTCTTAATTACATAGATTTATTTTGTTTTATTTTATGTGCTTCAATGTTTAGTTGCATGTATTTATGTGCTTCATATGTGTATGTTCACAGTCCCTGTGGAAACCAGAAGAAAGGAGCCAGATGCTAAGGATATGGAATTATACATAATTGTGAATAACTATCAGGTGCTGAGAAGTGAAACTAGGTTCTATGAAAGAGCAGCATTTGTATCTCCAAGCCAACTCACCAGCTTCAAAACACATTGTTTTTTTATCCAGAATTATAGGCCTATTAGGCTGTCTACAACAAATAGTCAAAAAATATTTATTAAAGAAAGGTAAATGATCCTACCAACGATATCTCAAAACAGAATATTAAACAACACAAAATAGGAATTAAGATTCAATTAAGAAATATCAAATCACCACAGAAGGCTCAATCACCAACCTAGACAAAGATATTTCATAGAATTTTGTTAATCTCTAAATCAAAGGAAACTATACTAAAATAACAGTTGCGAAAGACATGTTTCAATGCTTGCTGAGAAATGGCCAAGGATATTCTCTATTTTGGGAATAACAGCTTCTCTTCACTAAAGCCTGAGTTATGGTCTGCCTTTTACTGACTCTTATAAAAGGAAAGCACCTTGGGGCAAGAACTTTGTTGTTATTCAGCACTGCTCATGCTAGACAAATTGTGCTGAGTAGATGAGCTGATGACACCTTACAAAGAGGAAAAAAAAATAAGTACTGGGTCACCTTTGCTAATTCATCTAATTGCTCTATTAATAATTAATTTTAATTTTGTTTAATTAAAGTTATAAAGTGGGATGAGCTAAAGACACAACGTGATTGGTTTAAAAGAAAGGAACTTGGAATGTGGGCACCTAGGGGACTCCAGGGGATGCTCACATCCAGAGTCTCAGAGCGTGTGCTTCCTTCATGAGTTCCTTTGGCAATGCGTTCAAACTATGCTTAACTTTATAATCAAATCACAAATTTTAAGGATATACTTAGCTCAGGAGTTAAAAAATAAAATTCTGATTTGACTGAAGGATGAGAGGGCTCTTCCATTCACATGCTTCTGAAAATTTATAGTAGTTTCTATGTCTAATTATAAAGAGGTCAGTCACACTGAAGTCAGCTGAGGCAAGATGAATGTCACAGGCAATAATCTGTATTCGAGTAATCCTAGCCATTTCTGAAATGCCCTTATTTAGCCATGCTCCCCATATACATCATCTGTTAAACAGACCTAAACAAGTTCTTAAATTATCAGCACTTGAAAAAACACATTTGCCTTCTTAAAATGCTATGCCTGAAGTCTAAATAATTGATATGTTCTATTTAGATATCACCCCCCCCCATGATTACTTCTTTTTCTTTGTTACACATCATGTATTGTTTCAAGAATATCATGATGTTACTACATCCATTTGATGGACATACTTGGATAAAGAAAGGATAGAACACAAGAAAGACCCAAAGAGGCAGTTGAATGAGTCATTTGCTTCTGAAAGATGTGATCTCTGGTCCTAGCCAGTCTGATGTCCTGCTCTTACATAGTGGAACATCCATTCATGGAAAATGCTTTCCAGTATGCGCCTGTACTCTCTGTCAATTCCAGAGTGTATGTTGCTTTTCTTTGTGGGCTGTTAACATATTTAGGGTCATTGTATGGCCGCCAATGGCTTTCTTTCTTACTTTTGTAGTTACATTTGCAAGTTGACATCAAGACAGCTGAGGGAACAACTTGAAAGGAAAGAATCTATTTCAGCTCCTAGTTGAGGAGACATTAGTCCATATTGTTAAACCATGGGGGCTCAGGCAGTGCATCACTGTGATATTAGTCTATGCCAGAAGAGGGTAGAGGGCAGGAGGTTAGAAGAGGAGAGGAATAGAAGAGAGGATGGGCTGAGCAGAAAATGGAGCCAACAATAATCTACTTCTTACAACCTGGCCCTATCTTCTACTTTTCAGAGCCTCTTAAACAGCAGCAGTTAGGCTAAAACTTTTAAACTAGAAGTCACTTCGGAAGACACTATATCTAAGTCACAAAATTTCTCAGTCCTTTTACTGACCACTCTCTAATGAAGATATGTAAGAATCACAAATACATATCCGTATATCCTCAGACTATGTCATGGATACACATGCACAAATTTTAAATTTTCGAACAAGAGTATGGAGATCCAGAAATGTCTGGTTCTAGATCACACAGATTTAGAATGCACATGTATTTTAGACACAAACTGTTACATTATGTGGCTCCAATGGCACTAACTTGTTTAGTGAATTCTCTGGATTGATTACTGTTTGATATACTGGTTTGTACCTGTGTAGATATAACAAGTAGAGACTCTAGAGGCAAGGTGGAAAATAAGCTTTATTTGATATTATATTCCTTGCCCAGTCCTGCTGAGTCATTTGGCCTTTCTTTGTTGCCCTTTGTTTCAGAACAAACATAGAAAGAATGGTAAAGGAACATAAAATAATATAAATTTAAAACAGAAGTCCTTGAATATCTACTCCAGCCCCAATATCTTTGAACCTATACGGAAGTAGTTGCTGCTCCCTATGGAACTGAAGGAACATTCTTAGAGGCTTTAAATGGACCTGAAAGTAGTCACTATATTCAAAGTCCAGCCTGAGGACAGAGCAGGTTTTTTCAATCAGAAAAAGGTGCTTTTCTTCTAAAAGGTATCAAAGCAGGGACCACCACCAACATATAGACATTTGGTGAAGTTGGCCCCATTGTTTCAGGAGGAAATGATTTTTTTGAGGCATTCTTTGTACTAAAATTCTTTTAAAATCTCACCAGTTTTTCAGAGCTTGCCCTTTAAAAGAAAGAAAAAAAAAATAAAACACTAGCGCTCTAGCAGCTGTTTTCAGGGTTGCAGGCTTTGGACAGCAAGGCCCTTTTCAAATGCTCTCTAACTTTTTGCTGATTTCCCGGTAGACTTGATCTTAATCACAAGCCTGATTTGGCACAGTGGGTTCTGGATAAAGAGCAAGCCAAAGCAATATATGAAGAGAAGTAGCATCCTGTGCATCAGAGTGTTAGGCTCTTCACTCCTGGACTCATTTCAGCAAGTTGAATACTCTATTTCGAGGGCTCAGAGCTTTGAGTTAATTTCAATACATTCATGTAAGTAACTAAGAATTAGTTATAGGGACCTTGCAAACACAAGATGAAAAAGGACATAAATGATAGATAGATAGATAGATAGATAGATAGATAGAGAGAGATAGAATGATATTTAGGAACAACAGCAGGTAAAAGTATCTTCTTTGTGAACCTGATGGCCTGAGTCAATCTACAGATCCTACAGTGGAAGGGTACAATTAAGAACGGATTCCTGAATGCTGTCCTGAGACATGTAGTACATATTTGCTATTTCTACATTCATACCATACATGTACCAGAGAATAATAATTATAAAAAAAGAGAAAAAATCCCTGAAGAGAGTACATTTGTCTCTAATGAGAGTATGCTCTTGTAGGGACAATAGCTATCCTTGCTTTTTCTTAATGACTAGACTTTGGGAAAAAATGGCTTATTGTTTCTAAGGGAATATAGAAGGAACAATTTCTGAGGGCAGTAAGTGTTGAAAGTTCTTGAAAACCACAAACATCATCTTTCATCTCAGGCTGTCCATATTGATTTTCCAAATCAATCATTCAGAAAAACATATTGAATACCTGTTAAAAACACTGCCTGGCTTCTGAAATTATGCTTAACACAAGACCTCTGATAGTTAAGTGGTTGAGCCAATCAGTAATGAATAGTTAAATTCTTAGCAGCATAGTACAAACCAAGGCTGGAATAGTCAGAAAGGCTGAATCACAGTATCTACAATTCAGAGAAGGTACATGGCAATACCAGAGAAACAGAGATGAGGAGCCACATATGTACTGAGGACTTACCATGCCACTGTTGTGTGTGTTGGGGGGCATGTATGCATACACATACATACACACACACAAAGTTCAGGACTTGGACAGTTCATTTTTCCTGGCAGAAACAGGTTTTTGAATAAGGGTAATATATTATACAAAAACATTCTGTGCACAGAACTTCACCCTGAAGAACTATTTTTGGTAACAGAATCTATTGGAAGGTCATACTTGTGGTAAATATCCAGAAATAGGAGAGTCGGCTTCTGATTAAGAAATTGGAGGCTCCTGTTTTGCATTTTCTGTTTAGTTCTATACCCCATGATTTGATTGGGTTGTTTGGGTTTTTTGGAGGTTACCTTCTTGAGCTATTTATATATTTTGGATATTTGCCTTCTATCAGATATGGAGTTAGAGAAGTTTTTCCCCCTATCTTTAGGCTGCTGATTTATTCCATTGACTATGTCCTTTGCTGTATAGAAGCTTCTCAATTTCATGATGTCCCATTTATCAACTATTGATCTTAAAGCCTGAGCCACTGGCATTCTGTTTAGGAAATCTCCCTACCCCCAGCCCCTCACCTTGACCCCCTTGCCAATGAGTTCAAGGCTCTTTCCTACTTTCTCTTTGTGGGTGAAAGAACTGCAAGTACAAAAATAGAGAAAAGACTTGGGTAGTACAGTGACTAGCCCAGCTTGGAATCCATCTCAAGGTGAGGCTCCAAGGCCTGACACAATTACTGATGCTATGATGTGCTTACAGACAGGGGCCTAGCATGGCTGTCCTCTGAGAGGACAAACAAGTAGCTGGCTGAGACAGATACATCCATCCATTGGACTGAAGTGGGAGGATCGCTGTGGTTGAATTAGAGAAATGCTGAAAGAAGCTGAGGAGAAGGGTGACCCCATAGGAAGACTATCAGCCTCAACTAAGCCAGACCCATGTGATGTCTTTCTGGTCTGGTCTCAGTGATATAAGATGTACCTAACCCTCAAGAAATTTTAAGCCCCAGGGAGTAGGGAGACCGAGTGTGGGGCATCCTCTTGGAGACAGGAGGAGGAGAATGGGATGAGGAACTGTGGAAGGGGAGATGGAGAGAGGGCAATGCCTGGATGGTAAAAAGTAAAAGTGATAATAATAATGAAGAAAGAGGAGGAGGAGAGATGGAAAAGGAGGAGGAGAAGGAATGAGAAGGAGGAGGAAGGGGAAGAGGAGGAGGAGAAGAAGAGGAAGAAGAAGAGAAAGAAGAAGAAGAAGAAGAAGAAGAAGAAGAAGAAGAAGAAGAAGAAGAAGAAGAAGAAGAAGAAGAAGAAGAAGTTAACTTAACTACAGGAAGTTGAAACAGAAAGGAGGTATTAGATTATTTAATATATTTTCTTTTAAGGAAGTGTGACTTTAGGCAAGAAATGTGAATCCTGATGTTTCTTTTCCTTACCATCTGCTCCTCTTTACACATTTATAAAAATAAACAAAAGCATGCAAATGAAGACTCTAAACAATATGAATGGCTCAATTTCTAAGAAGGTTTTTTTTTTTTTTTGAATTCAACATAAAGAAAGAATCATAAACTTAAGGACACTACAGGGAAAAGCAAGCAGTATTATAAATCAGCATGTTTAAAATTAAAGTTGCAATCCAAAACTGACTCTCAAGGCATTTATTTTTGATGACAAAGGTTGCTTTCATGTTCTTAGCTTGAGAACACCACTGAGCGTATAGTATATTTGAAATACTCCCTCACAAAGCAAAGGATTGTACATTATTAGGGAGTGGGACTAAAATTCAGACACTAGGCTAGTTATCTGGCACCAAGAGTAAATGAAAACTGACCCTTCCGTGTTAATAATGGGAGAACTAATAGCAAGTTTTGCTATAGAAAAGGAATGAGGCCACATGAAGAACTATTAATCCATTTTTCTTATTCACAAGAGATGGTATTAAATATCAAGGTATATTTGAAGGATTTTCTATCTGCATGTCATACCTTCTCTTTAATTTGAGCCACACTTACATTAAATATTAAGCTGTATTATTGATTATTTGCCAAAAAGTCATGTGGATTAACAAACATGCAGTTCTCTTAGGTCTTATCTCTTAGAGAGCTAATCTTCAGGATTTGAGATAAGAATTTCATAGTACTATTAAGTGTTAAGATATGCTTTTTAGAGATTTATTTTTAATATTTTAAGATATTCCTGTGTGTGTGTGTGTGTGTGTGTGTGTGTGTGTGTGTGTGTGTAGATGTGAGTGCAGTGCCTGTTGAGTTATTCAGGCTTTAGATCACTTGTACCTTTCTAGTATGAAGTTGTGAGCCATGTGATGTGGATGCTGGGGTTAGAACTCAGGTCTTCTGGAAGAGCAATATATGATCTTAGCCACTGAGCCATTTCCCCAGACTTAGAGCATATATTTTATAGTTTGTATTACATTTACTTATATTTATTTATAATATGTGTGTGCATGTGTGTGTGTGTGTGTGTGTGTGTGTGTGTGTGTGTGTACACTTCTCAACCATGTTTCTGGGTTAACAGATGGAGGCCAGAGGAATTTTATAGGAATAAGTCCTCCTACTGATTCTCTTCTACTATGTGAATTTCAGGTACTGAACCCAGTTTGTCATGTCTAGTGTCAGGTGCCCACAGAGCCAGCCTTGGAGTATTGTTTTTAAGTCTACTTCTAGAACAATTTAAAATATCTTATATTACAACTTTGTCAAATTCCATATTGAGGGTAATCTGAAAGATGCTCAATTTATTGTTGTTAGAGATATCAAAGGGCTGTATAATCTTCTGGTAAACATTTTGAAAGTAATTCTGAGTAGGGGTCGCTAAGAAAGACTGTCTGAATGTTTTTCCAAGAAATAGTAAATAACTTTACCTGAAGGTCATTGAACAAAGTACTTTGAACAAAACTAAGTTTAACATATAAATTACAACTTTACTTATTTTGCTTTAGTCAGTGAATCTTTTTCTAGAGAGATGATTGGCTTAGGTCAGTGTATCCTGTCTTACTTGGATTATAGGACTAAATGAACTAGTTAGGCATTTTTAAAGGAAGGACATAAATATTGTATTGCATGTTAATAGCCATCTACCAATAGCAAGATATATATATATATATATATATATATATATATATATATATATCTTGTTTGGGAAAAATGCAGTACTGTGTCTTAGTTAGGGTTTTATTGCTGTGAACAGACACCATGGCCATGGCAACTCATATAAGGACATTTAATTAGAGCTAGCTTACAGGTTTACAGGTTGAGTCCATTATCATCAAGATGGGAGTATGGTAGAGTCCAGGCAGGCATGGTGCAGGAGAAGCTGATAGATTCAGTTCTCCACTGGAAGGCTGCTAGGCAAATACTGAATTTCAGGCAGCTAGCATGAGGGCCTTAAAGCCCACACTCACAGTGACATACCAACCCCACTATTAGAGCCGCACCTTCTAATAGTGTTACTATTTGGGCTGAGCATATACAAACTATGCTTCACATAGTGCTTCAAATTTCTGCAAGGACAGCCTTCAAAAGTGATATCTTCAGTTGAAGAAGATGGACACAAAGGCTGAAATTATATTTCCCTTTTATATGAAATTACAAAAATAGGCAATTCTATAGTAACATAACAGATTAGTGTTTTCTTGTACCTGAGGAGAGAGAGGCCTTTTATTATGAACACTGCATTTCTGATAATGAAAGATAGGATCAAAAGATATAGGAAATCAACTTATCATATTTATGATTGACTTTCTACATTCTCATCCTGATCATGTCTCCATGGTCATCTTTGTGGAATCTTCCCCATGTTCTGTTGTTTTGTTTTATTTTGTACCAATAAATGTTTATCATTTTCAATTTAATTTGGGGTACAAAATTGTGAGCTAATATCCAATAGATATAAGATGCTAACACGTACTTCTAGAGTTAAAGAAATTTTCCAAGATTGATTAAAAAAATCTCTAACTAAACAAAGTAATCATGGAACTATATGCTGTAAAAGAATGAATAGTACGCCTTCTAGTGATATATAGTACTCACTGTTTACCAAACACTTGACATGGGAAAGTGCAATTACTGATCAAGTGTGATGTACTAGCTGACTCCTGTGATACCATTCATTCCTCCTCAATATTTGTGAATATGATACAGGTACTTTGTATATCCATAAGGTACTAGTGGGAATAGTCTTGGTAACAATACCCAGTGAAGCAGAGGTAGAACAGACATGCTTTGTTCCTTATATATTATGTCATGTTTCCCTTGTTTACTTACATGGCTTTTTATTCTTTATATAACTTATGGCTGGTCTTACATATGCCACTATAAAACACTTTTGTTTTGAATCAACACGTTTGTGTAAAATGTCATGGCAACTAGGCATTATTTCTTTCCCTTATTCCCTGATACTTTTCTCGAGAATGCATATTTCCTTTGGTTCCCATGTCAGTAACTCCTTCAATGGGTTTGTCAGCACTTCAAATCACCTCCATCTTTGTTGCCTCCCACACATTGCTTAGCCAATGTATACACACTTAGCTCTCTTAATCTCCCTCATAAGTAAACTCCCCAGCCCTTTAATCACCTCTGCTTCTCTTCTCTGAATCCTTTCCAATGTGTTGACATCTTTCTGGCACAAAGGTGCCCACAGCCATATGCCTTTGGCTCCTGCTCCCCTTGGCTTCCCACCAGAAATGGAATTTGGCTGACATCAGAACCGAAAGTAAGACATATTTATTTGATTTAGAGTCTGATTATGCTCACTTTTTGGGATAAGAGTTGATTACTAGTGATGGACTTGGCCATGTGATGGGATTCAGGACACGTTCGTGGTGATGGGGGTTATGTATGAAGAGGAATAGCTTGCAACTTGTCTTATTCCCGAGAGTGGTCCTTTTCTAAAACAGATGAAAGCAGGAGCTTTGGGAAATGGTCCTATTTTAGATTAGCATCCCAAAGATTGCTTGTTTTTATTTCTGTAGCCTGGATTTTGAATTCTAAATTAACTTTCAATAGTTCTCGAAATTGGTGGTTAGAAAAACCCTTAAGATTTCCACAGGGAGGGGATGCTTGTCACAGAATAATCCTTTGGGGGCAGCGGCTTTGAAAATAGACACTTTAGGCATAATTTCTAACTTAACCTTTTAGAATATTTGATGAAAGCTGTAAGAAAGGGGAAGAGAACTTAGAAAATATGTTTAGATCTTTGTTACATGACAAATTGTATAATGCTAACTGTCTCTTCAGTGGGCCCTTTGGCTTGGACTGTTTTTGTGGTAGGAGGTATCATCATATATTTTTATTTCTACCTAGTTGAGGACTCTCACTTTTAATATCATATTTAATATTCCATTTGAAAATTTACCTGCATTTTAAAAGAGTTCCCCTTTTGTTCCTATACATTTCTAAAGAAGGAACATTTGGATGTTTTACTTTGTAGTCCATGATAAGTTTTGTTTGTTTGTGATTCAGACAACAATCACTGAAGGCATATGTGCCTGGTCATGTTTGTTAAGAGTTACTTGGAAAGAAGAAATGTCCTTTGAGGGATTGCCTCCAACAGATTAGTCTGGTGGCATGTCTGTAGGGCAATTTATTGATTAAGAATTTGGGAGATCTACCCTACTATGGGCAGTGTCATGCCAGCATGAGATGTTTTGGGTAGCATAAGGAAAATGGCTGAGCAAGTTAGCAAGTGCTCCCCTGTTGTTTCTCCTTCAGTTCCTGCCTCTACATTTCTTTAATTGGGTTCCTGCTCTTACTTCCTTAGTTATAGACTGTGACCTGGGCCAAATAAACCTGTTTATCTCTTACATTGTTTTTGGTCAACATTATTACCACAGCAAGATAAAAACAAACCAACAAAAACCAACAGTTAAAAATTCTATACTGTCTGTGACATTACATCAGACTGTGAAGATACAATTAGACTATAAAGTCAAATATGAATATCACCATAGAAAGTCAGACACGGAAGCAAGCACCTATCATTACAGCACTCATTGACAGAGCCAGAAGGACTGTATCCGATTTAAGGCAAGCCTAAGTCTATGATGAGTGCTACATAATATGATCCTATCATAAAACTAAGAATAAGCAAAATAATATTTATAATCATAGACTATTTTCTGCAGAATAACACTGGCAACAACCCATTCCCCAAGAATAAAGTCATATTTGATATTTTTCTTAGATGTTAAGGATAACTATTATGAGATGAGAACGAGTGTGTCTCTAATAGCCAAGATCTTCTGTATGTAGGATTACATGTGACTTAGGCTAGGAATTAATACATTCTTAATGTAATGTGGTGCAATTATCCCCACTGGCAAGCTAAATCTTGTCTCTGAGAGTGATACCAGGAGAGCATATTGTGTTTACTCATGTGGGATGTAATATTCTTGCCAGGGTACAAGGCAGATGTTCAGTCTTGGGTGGAAGAAAGCAAAGAAAAAGAGATTGCTGTTAGTGACAAATTTGTGTCAAGTCCAACTGGAAGTGATGGAGTTTGGGCAGATGGGCATTCCCTTGAGTGGGAGACATGGAAATATCTTTCCACAGTCATCAAAAATCTGATGTCAGGGGCTAAGGCAATAAAAGGAAATGAACGAAGAAGCCAGCTACAAGGGACAATAAGCGTTGCCCTTTACTCCTTTAAGAACAGATGATAGGTCCTCAGAAGTCAGCAGCCAGCCAGCAGCAAACTGTTAAGAGAGAAATCTCTTGGGCTCCGTGAATATAGCCTCAGTATTCTGAGCTATGTAAAAAGGGCCTTTTAATTAACCTAGGTGTTTGCTTTGATTTTTCTCTTGCTACGGGCCTTTTCCTGTGTTCTAGTGTTTTGATTTTTATTTGAATGTGAGACACATTCAGGAGCTCTCTGACATCTAACAGAAGTCCAGTCTGATCCTTGTTTCAGGAAACAAAGCCAAACTGACTCAGTGGTCCTAGGTTCTATCATCCCACTCTATGGTATGTTAAAAATGGTGTTTATTGAAGGTTTCAAGTTCTTACAGAAGAGTGGGACCATGTAAAAGTATCAGAGAGTGAAAACCATCCTAGCTAGTCTATGTGGTAGATCTAGACAGGAAGTTATAAAAAGCTGTAGTCTTTGGGGAAGTGCATGAGAATTGAGTGGTCCCTTTATGTTTGACCTGGTTATCACTACCATAATTCACCAGACAGCTCATAAGAGCTACCCTGAAGCTAGGTATTCTGCCAATAGGAAGACCATTCACCATCAGAAAAAAAAATCATTAACACATGTCAAAAGATCACAGAGTCATTCAGCCTCCTGTGGACGTTCTCAAAGAAAATGGAATGTGAAGCTGTCTAAGATCTTCAAATTCATCATCGACAAAATGGGAACACCATTACTCATGATGTAATGTGTAAATGAAGATGAAATGTGCTCCTAAGTAGAAATCAGACGACATAGGCCCTGACACTGTGGTCAGCCTTTGATGCCCCATAGTCATTACATTATTTCAAACAATTTCATGACATTCATTGTCACTGTTATCCAAGTAAGAAAGGATACAAATATTTATCCAGAGCACTGTGGGTTTTAGTTCAAAAAGAAGATACATGACCCTACTGTTTTCAAAGGCAATAGGTTGTTAATCTTGGCATCCTAGTAGTATTTTCGTCTTAGTGATGTCATCTATGAAATTAGGTTATGGAAAAAAATTCTCTGGTTGGCTGTCCCAGACTTGCCTTGTCACATCTGAGGCTCTTGCTCCTGTATCTTTTCTTGCTACCAGCTCCCCAGTCAGTCACATGACATACTACATATTTAAATACATCTTCAGAATAGCTTTTAAAAGTCTCTTTGCCGTTTCTTACTTGAAATATAGCTCTAGATCGTTCTTGAATATCTTTAGTTTTGATTTCCTGTTGTGAATGATACTGTGAGGAAATAGCATTGTCTTCTGACTGGGCTTATGGTCCTGCATCTCTAAAGTGCCCAAACATTCCCACCTTCCTACACTCTGACTCAGGTGTCCTGATGGGCTTATACCGCATAGATCACTAGGCAATGCTGCTGCCACAGTAGTAACTGGTCATGCAGTCATGGCTGAAGTATGCCTTACTGCACCAGCCGAGCTCTTTCTCTGAGAAGGTGGGTTTCTCTATTCCTCCCCAGGAATGAAGTTTCCTTTACCTGTGGGGACAATGTAAATGCTCAGATTTTAACAAAACTCTGCACCCAGTCCTTGCCTAGATCTACCCTTTAGCTGATCCTGCCTGAACCATGTGAGTGGTCCCAATTATGATCCAGAAACTAGACAGTAAATATGAAGGTGACAGATCATGGCAAATTAGACACAGGAAAACTTTGATAAATCCTTACAGCTGACTTGTTGTGCCCCTTACCTGAGTGTCTCATTGTTTAAGTGTCTAAAAAAAAAATCAAACACGAACAATAGTTTTCTACTGGTCTAAGACATTACTACTTATCCCTGAGCCCATGGCATTGCACTGATAAAGGATGAAATCTATGCAAAGCTATATTTTTCAGGGTTTGGGTGGACTATCTGAAGGATAAAGTCATAATAGAATAAACCATTCTCTCATCCTTAACTCTAGCATAGGATTCTCAGTAAAATTAATTGAAAATGACAAATATCTGCAAATTTATAAATTCTCTGTATTGCAGAGTATTTCACAGTTTACAAATTGCTTTCATGTGCAATACCTTATTTGAGCCACAAAAAAGTCCCTGTGTGGGGGTTTAATGTCCCCATTTTTCAGGTGAAGACAGTTTCAAATTGGTTTTTGTGATTTACCAACGATCATTCAGAAATGGGACTTTGAATCATCCCTAGTCTCTGATTATATATCTATCTTGAATTGCAAGGCTTAAGCCAGTCAGGATGAAAATATGCTTTTTAATTAAAAGGTGGAGTCAATTAAAAGAGTATTAATTAGAATTTTTTCATTGTATATATCAATGTTACATTTTTCCACTTCTAGTTATTACTTGAGTTCTCTGTTGTTACATATTTGGGAGACTGTCCAGAACTCTCATTAGTATCTTGTTTGTGTCTAGTGATTTGTGAATATTGCACTTTAAAAAATATATATGTATTTATACCCTGACCTGACTTCAAATCAATAGCGATATTGTCTTACTTTTTCATTATTTCCCAAGTGTCTAAATTCCATCTCTTTATTTTTCTAGTTAAAAACTAATTTACAAAGCATTTCAGTAACTATCATCATACAATTCTTGTCATAATAAACTTAATCATTTAAATTGTTGGCATATGATATTACAAGTAAGCCTCTGGGTGCCTTAATGAAACAAGACAATGATACCATTACTGTATTATACCCTGATGACTCATCCAAATCAAGTCTGAGAACATCCACTATAATGAAAAAGAATGACCCCAAATTATTTTTTTTTGAAAAATCACACAGGAAAGACTCTAGTTTTATCCAAAATGTAATGACCTCAACTACAAATGTTAGGTGCATGAAAGGAAAACCTTTGGTACTCTAAGACTGATACTGTTGAAAGACTAGCAATTTACAGGACCTTGGTGGAGGAGAAACAAAGCCTAGTTTGATTCATCTAGATTTACCTACCACAAAGAAACCAATACATTGAAGATGCAATATGATCCTTGAGGTTCCCTACTAATTTTGGAAGGAGTGCTTGTTAGGTACCCAGGTCACCTGATATCAAGCTATGCAGTTTTGTGCTAAAAAACACCATTCTATATTATCACTGCTGGGCCACTGCCTATTGATTTAAGGTAGCAAGAAGTAATTTGCTTTGGTGAGGGACAAAGTAAAGAGTCTAGAAATAGGACCAAAAGAGGAGGAAGAGGCTAAGCAAAGACAAATGCCTCTTTCAACTCTCTTTCCCTTGCTTTTCTTCCTAAGAATTAACTTTCTATTTTAACTTTGGCTTCCTTCTTCCAACAACAGTGTCTTGTTGTATAGACTAGTGTTTATAATTAAACACTAAAGTCTACTGCATTTCATTCTATAAGGGCCAGATTTATACTCAGTAAACATTACTTTTAAAGTTGGTCCCAAAATTAATTTTCTTCCTTTCTTTCCTTTGTAAGATATAGTGTCACTTTATATTACTGGGTGTTTTAGAACTTTCAGTGTAGACCATGTGGACTTCAAAGTCACACAGATACACATGACTCTACCTCCTTGGTGCTAGAAATAAATGCATGTGCCACCTCATTTGACTTCATGAATTCATTGAACCTGTTCTAACAGTGGTATCTTATCTCTCTATCCTTCATTGTAGACTACATACTGATGTACTCTAAATGAATAGTTTGTGCCAGAAGGCCTCTAATCTTGGAAGTGAGGCCATAGAAGGCACTGTAGTGTCTATCTTTCTCTCTTGGAACACTTGTTCAGGGGAATGTCAACTACTTTGTTATGAGGACAGTAAATGAGACCATGGTTTTTGAGATGAGAAACTGAAGCCTTTCACCAACCACCATATGAAGAAGCCCTCCTCTAAGCACAAGCTCCTCTTTAGCCCCAGTAAAGTTAGAAGATTACAACAGTTGTAGCAAACATGTAAGCTTCAGCCTTCCAAGGGACCATCAGAAGAACTTTCATAAACTCCATTTTCTACTAACACATGATATCTTAAGCCATGAAATATTCAGATAATTTGATCACATGCAGTTCATCACAAACACACTGTATACTCCATGGCCATGACATAACAGATGAGATTTTGAAATCCAAGTGTCTTTAAGAAGCTTGGCCTTACCTTGTCCATGATCTTTGAATCCTGCTTTAATGTTATGGTTTGGGCATATATAGAGATTCCATTTAATATTTTAATTTTTATGAGAGCTTAAACAAAGGCATTAAATAATACTTACTGTTGCTTTCTACTAAAAACATTGAAATTGGAGGAACTACAAACAGAAAGCCTGGGCTTTCAAGAGTTGTTTTCTGAATTGAATAAAACAATCTTATGAAAAGAGTCACATATTTAAAATTAGGGATAAATTACTAAAATTAACCCACCCCCAAAATCATTGGTAATTGTTTACTGTTTCTAGAATTTTACAACTTAGTTACATAAAGTATATTTACAACTCAGGTATGAGTCTGGGGTCATAATGGAGAATCTCTGCTGTATTTACCTACAGGAATAAGTTGATCCTAGTAAGTCCTATTTACAAACTAATCACTATTATCTATTTTTACTTAATTCTTTCTTATTAATCTTTTAATTGTAATATGTTACTATGCTGAAAACTGATTAAGAAAGATTTATTGTTACTATAATAAAACTGGGTCTGTCTCCTAGGTCACTAGCAGGTTGGAGACTATAATTATATCTATCTTTCATTAGTCACTTTATCCATGAGAACAAAAGATTTACCAATGTAAATAACTATACCCCGAGTTGTTAAAAGCTATGAATACTTTAGATCATATTTACTCATAATAAAATAAAGATGCTGAGAAAACTAGTTTGGATGAGAATTCTAAGTATATGGAGAGGAAAGTCACAAAACAATGTCTACTGTTGCCTTTGTGAAAACACAGCCTGTGGAGAAATTTCTGATGGATACAGACTTAACTGCTGGTCTCAATGGTAAGAGAGTACTAAGATTAGAAGATCAGGGTAGAACTACCATATTTTACAGTAAATAAGTATGTATTGTCTGCAGACCAAGAAGAAGCAATCCCATAGAGTCAATTAAAGTCATTGTGCATTTTCTTTTCTGAACAGCATATATGCTTTCTCCCATGTGAAAGTAGTTGCAGCATCATTTCAGAGGTAGGCCAATCTGCGTAAGTGTACTTTTCTAAAATTTAGACAGTTGAATAATAGAATTATTTTGTCTTTATTTTGTAAAAAACAAAAAAATCACCATGATACCCAAACATAAAAAAGTTCAGTCCAAACTTTATATTAAATATTGTATGTGCCACTTTAAAAAAAAAGGTAAGCTGAGCCAGTGATGCATCTTAGCTAAATAAGACATGTAAAGCCAAGTCTGATGATCTTATTGTGATCGCTAAGACCCGTATAAAGGAAAGAGAGAAACATAGCCATGAGCTGTAGCCTGAATTCCATAATGCACTGAAGACTGGGAATGGCACCCAAACAACAAAACATATAAATAAAGGTAATTAAAATAAAAAAGCTTGGCATGTTGCATATGCCCACAGTCTTAGCCCTCTGGAGAATAATATAGGATTTGAATAATTTCAATATGGTAGAAGCTGCATAGACTGCTGCCCAACAAAAGAAAGAAAAATTACCTGTAATTTAGGAAAAATTAACTGCAGAGAATTTTGAATGTAGAATTTTATTTGTCTTTATAGGACTTGAGGGTTATAACATAAATCTATATACTAATGGTCATGTGAAGATGGAGGATATATGCCTATCACTCTAGCAAGGTCCCTATGACTTTCTGATAGGCAACCCAGAGCTAGCTAGACACAATTTTGTTTGTTAGAGCCTTGTGAACCTAGTCTATAATTTTACATAAAGGGAACATACAGATTTTTACTTTTTGTTTCTTCTTTGTTCCTCCTACACTTGAAATTCACTCATGTAGCTTGTGTGGACTATTTGTTCATTCTTTTTATTGCCCGCTCTATTCCATTGAATGACTATATCATAGTTTATTTATATATTCTTTTCTAGAGTCACATATGAGCTGTTTAAAATTTGATTCTATTATGAATAAAGCTGTCATGAATGTTTTGACACGATTCTTCATGTGGATGTATATTTTCATTTATCTTTTGTATATATACCTAGCAGTAATATTGATGGGTCATAGAATAGATATAAATTTACCTTGGTAACAAACTGTCAAACAGTATTGCAAAGGAACTGTATTATTTTCCACTCCCATTCCTGACACATCAGTGTTATACTTGCTCTGCATCACAGGAAGCAATTATATTTTATGCTTTAAGTTAGGATTTTTAAAAAAAAATGTCTCAGCAGTTTGGGAAAACAAATAGAGAAAGTAAATCTAGTTACAATTTTTCAGACACTCATTACTTTTGTGCAGGGACTCTTATTTTATTTATTTATTTATTTATTTTTATTTCTCACATGTAATTTGAAGCAAATAGAAAAGGAAAATACAGAGGAAAATAATTGGGAAATTATGCTTTATAAAGAAAATTGTGAAGATAACATTTGACCTGATGCTTTGAAATCTCAAACTCACTTCATCTCTTACTGTCTGGAACCTGAAAGGAAATGTTTGTAAGTAAAGTTTTCTGTTGACTCAATTACTCACATATTTTCAAATGTACTTCACAATTATAGATGATTTCAAAGATGAGAAAAAAACAGATGTAAAGGAAAGACAGTGAGTCTCAATGCTTGCTGAGAATTTCATGGAACAAGACAGTCATCAATCATTCAAACTCTCTGTAAGGCTCACATGACTAATTCTATTTATATAGGCAAAAAAATTAAGTAATTTTTTCCACTCTGTTTCTCATGAAACATGCCAGGATTTCACAGCAAGGGTATTACCTGCCTTCTGTCCCAACAGTGTCAGTGAACATTTATGACTCTGCTTATTCCTACATCCTGAAACACCAATTTTTCCCCATGTTCCTGTTTGGTGCAAAAATTGTGAGGTCTGGTCAATGCTTCCTTATTGACACTCCTCAAAATGCAATATGATGCATTTCTTTGAGGAAAACAAAAGTTATTGCTGACATACAGTTCAAAACATGTAACCATCAAATTTATAAATGTCTCTATTTTTTGGAAAGTAGGATTGGAAAATGCAACCCATTTATAATGAGACATGGAAATTATTTATTATATTTTTTATTTATTTTCTGTGTGTGTTGCATGAGTAAATTAGTGCACACTTGTGTTTGTGTGTATGTGTGCCAATGTGTGTGTGTGTGTGTGTGCATGCATGTTCTCAAAATCTTGTATGTTCCCAGAATATATATGAATGACAAATGATAGTTTGTAAGATGTGTCTACCCTTCTTTTGCATGGGTTACAGGAATTCAACTTATGTTGACAGGAATGTGCAAGCATCACATACTTGCCAAGCCTTTTCCCTGGCTTGGGAGGTACCTTCTTATAAACATTTCACTTGCTTAGTATTGTAAGTAAAGGGTAAAACCTGGTTCCATAATGTAATGGAACCATTACCTATGAACAAAGGAGAAAGGGTTACACTTGTTCTCTCATTGCCTTTGTGGATTTAGACATTGAGCGATTAGCTAAAACAAAGGATGAACAGAAAGTGACAGGAAACTTGTACCCACAGAAGTTGGCAAAGAAGGGTGTTCCCATGCTTTATTGATAAAGCCTACAAAGCAGAAGAAATTCATAGTGCCCAGAGAGGAAGTCACTGAACCAAGGGAAACTATTTATTTTAGTTTATTTTATACATTTATTTTAGTTTAGCAAAACCTATCATAAACAAAGGGTAGAGAGACACAAAACCATCCTCTAAGCTGAAATATCAGAAACCTGTAATACACAGGAGATCTGCTAGTAAATGATCCAACCAAGCAAGAAAAGGGTCTGCAAGATGACCGCTCAGGAAGCATGCACCTTCAGCTCTGATTTCAGGAACATCTTACATGATGCTCTATCACAGATCCCAAAGTAGTGCATGGCTGAAATGAGGAAATTAAAAATTGAGTGGATGAGAAAAGCAGGAGACTGGTAACTACTATGTGGGCATTTATTTTTATCATTGGCATCTGGGAGGACAGACCAGAAAGATCCTTGCAGTAACAGAGATAAAGAAGCTGAGTTTTAGAACATACAAGGTATACCACTGAGCTTATTTATGGTCCTGTGCACTCAAAGACATCACAATTTTGAAAAGAGCAGCATTATATTTTATGAGTGTGACATTTGAAGAGCCCATTTACTATGAAAGCAAAGTAAATGAAATATTAAGAGTAAGAACGTTAAATAATAGCTGGGTATACAGGTAATGTATGTAGTGCATAGTCACCAAAGTGGAGGTAGTGAGGTGAACATCTTGGCCTTTTATATGGGTTTTAGGGATGAAACCCAGCTCCCCATGATTGCAAGAGAGAAGTACTTTACTTGCTGAACCACATTCTCAGCTCCCAAACCTGTGACTTTTAAGTCTTGTTTGCTTGTGGACATATGAATTTGATTGAAAATCTTCAAAGAAAATCAAGTCTCATAAGACTTTTGCACTGAGAGTATGAGATTCCCTGAAGCCCCTGTGTCACTTAACATGGGATGGTGAAGCTGTCACTCAGTCACAGGAAGCTTCCTTTGAGCTTACATCAGAAATACAGAATCTCATTTTGCAAACAATCTCCACCCCTTTTCACCCAAGTCAGTTCTTTTCATAATATATATACCTGGAAGATGTTTATTGTTGACCAATTTAAGGCAGAAAATTTGGGACTAGAGATGGGGCAGAAACTAAGCCTTTAGGCTGAGAATTGTAACTTTATATAAGGAACATGGCAATAGTAGTGGCTTAGACTGACTTTAGAGCTTCTCGTTTGTTTTTTTTTTTCATGCAAGAGTCTGTGACTGTGAGACTCTTATGTACAAGAGGCTAGGCGAAGTAATAGACCAACAGAAAATCAGTGTACAGAAAGTAGGATAAATCCCCCCAAAGGAACGCGGGCTGTCACACTCTTAGTAATGTTTTAATTGTTAATAGTGATTATCAAAATAACTAGCATTTTAAATTAAAATGAAAATTAGCATTTAAAAACATTTAAAAATAATTTGAAAAATCCTTAAATAATAGATATTATAAAATCATTGTATGTATATGTATATAAGGACACATTACAAATGTATATCACATATAATAAAATCTGAAGCTCAGAGTCAGCCATTCCATTCTTTGAGCCACATGCTTCTTCTCATTTTTTGTGCAGCCAGTTGGAACAGAAAAGCTCTAAGATCTATTTTAAGTTTACACACTTCCAGCTTTTATTCTTTCCCAATTTCATATGTATGTAGAAACCAAACCACTTAATGGGTCATTTTTCTGGATGTTAGTTCCTATTGTAACTGTTAATAAGTTGTATATCATAGAGGGCACATTTTGACGTGTTGTATATGATACACACACACAAACACACACACACAGACACACACACACAGACACAGACACACACACACACACACACACACACACACACACACACACACACACTCCTTTAAAGACATACATCAACAACACAACCCGGCTACATGTTTTTGCATCTCAAGCTACAAGATCTTTGAGAGTCCTTTTATGTATGTTGCTGAGATCGGAGGGAGCAGACATCACAAAGCAGGCTCAGCCTGTACTTTGAAGATAGGTAAGACCATTTCTTCCTTTCGAAGACAATAACGTTATTCTGACCCATGGTCAATCTGAAACAAGCTGACAGTTATCTCCACAACCTAAAGGCATTATCTGAGCTATTGTAGATCAGGCATCTACAGAGTGAAGATAAAAGTTCACTTGATATAAATATTTACATTAAATATAATCAGACATTTTTATTTACATTGGTGCTCTAATATAGCAACCAATGGCAATTTAATAAGAGTATGCCATGTCTGTCCTTTAAGGCAAGTTTGCTCAACAACAACAGTGGGAGAAGAACACCCTATGTCATTCTGTCTTGTCAGACTGGATGCTCTGTCGCTGATTAAAGCTCTGAATGTCCTCTTTAGTCACAAAAACATTTCATGGAGGTAACATTTCTGTCTTAATGGATTCAGGCAATGTTATGGGAGCTAGTAGAGTGGACACTAAAAGACCCTTAGAGAGACAGAGCTTGCCACTTCTCACTTACCCACTAATGGCAGTCCCTCTCGGGCAAATCTTGCTTTTTCTGGGCAGAGCAGGTAGAGTCATTTAAAATACAGCTGTGTTGTTTCCGCTCCATCTAATGCAGCAGAAGGTGCCCCAAAGAGCCATGTTGCCTTTGTTACAAACACCAGCTAAATCACATCAGTAGTAAATGGAGAGGGAAGATCAGAAAGAAACCAAGGCTTCCTGACAGAGGTACCACATGCTCTGGATTTTCAAAATGTCAATCTCTATGGCATTGGTCTAAACTTCCACACACCTCTGGGCTCCACATAGGTGCAAAATATATTGTTTGTTTATTTATTTTATATATTGGTAATGCAGTTACTTATGGAATTTATGCAGTATGTGTATTACTCACAATAAATTAATGGTCCAAGAAGCTTCCCTCTCTCCATCCCCCACTCTCTGTGTCTCTGTCTCTGTGTCTCTTTGTATCTCTGTCTCTGTCTTGATCTCTCTGTCTCTCTGTCTCTCTCTCTCTCTGTCTCTCTCTCTCTCATTCCAATTAGAATTAATATGAAGCCATGATACATGCAGGATAAAATAATTGTCCTCTTTAGAAAGAGTGTGGAGAAGGGGGAGTGAGTTACTGCAAATGGCATTTTCTGTCTTTTGCCAACTTGAAGAAGCACCTAATTCATAAACTATACGGTAAGCACATTCAACTGTTCTAGGACTCTGCTCATGCTTCATGAAAACAGAGATCAGAGCTGGGAAACCAACTGTAAAATTAAAAGAACTAGATGTTGCCAATAAAGACCATCATTTCAGGGAAATAAATTTGTTTCTGAGAAGTTGTTCTTGAATGCATGCTGGAGGTGCCCACAAGAAAACTAATTCAACCGAGAAACAAATTGATCTAGTTTTGCTGTTTAGCGTAAATAGAGTAAAACACAAACCAACAAGTTATATCACTTAATAATGCCCTGTTCTCTATAATGACTCAATGGAAATCTCATCTTCAATTATTATATTTTAAAATCTTATGTACAAAATGGCCTGGGATCACAGCCACTGCACCAAGCTGTAGTTTTCATTAAGGACCACATCAGATCTAGCAGACTCAACACAGTATTTGCAGAGTTCCTTCAGCATCACTTATGGAGATTTTTCATTAATATACAGTGTATTTCATGTAGAGATGCAGTAAAAATATGCAATTTGATGTTGCAGTTGGTGTTTTGAAATGTGTGATTTTATTGTGTGAAAGCATTTTATTGGGTCTCACAAGGGATAAAAGAACATAGCTTTGAAAATCAATTCTCTTAAGCTCTGAATTCTGTTATGTGATTTCAAAAGTAACAGGCAACTTTTATTAAAAGTGTGGAAGATAGTGTGGGGGTTACATTCTTCACTCTCCCACCTTGTAAAGACAGCTATTCAGTGCACACAGACACACTCAATTGGAGGTCATAATGGAAAAGTGGAAGGAGACCATACAATCTTCCTTACAAAAGTTCCTCTTTCTTTCCTGCATTCAAGGCCCAGAGAAAGTTTATTTCTCATTGTAATATGTACATGTGAGTAGTCCTCTGTATTTTGGAATGGAAAAGAATCTTTCCAAATACCCACTGAAGTTGAAGAAGAAGCACACATCACTCCTTTTCATTCTTTGAGCTGTATGTTTACCTGAGTAAAAGTATATTGGACACTAAATATAAAACAAAACAAAAAACAAGGGCTTTACAATCTAGCAGGGTGACAAATTAGAAAGTGTTTAAGGTAACCATGTTTTAAATTGAAAATCCTGATATATTTTAACTAGATTTATAAGTATAAGTCATTTTAAAAATATAATTTGCTATATTTTGAAATAAATACACTTATTTATCTTCATTATAATTCAAAATTTTGACAATTTGAATGTAAAATCAATTTGTTTTATTTTTTAAGATGTCATACATATGTGTGTCTGTGTGTTACATGTGTCTTGTGTGTATTTGTGTGTAACTAGTCTGTCTGTCTTACGATTTCCATTGTTGTGAAGAGACAGAATAACCAGGGCAACTCTTACAAAGAAAAATATTTAATTGGGGCTGGTTTACAATTTCATAGGCTTACTCTCTTATCATTATGTGGGAAGCATGGTGGCATGCAGGCATGCTTGGTGCTAAAGCAGCTGAGAGTTGTACATCTTGATCCAAAGGTAAAAGAAGAGAACTAAACTCCACACTGGACGAAGCTTGAACATAAGAACTCAACATCTGTCACCACAGTGACATACTTCCTTCATTAAGACCACAACTTTTATAACGAGGCCAAATCTCCTAAGAGGGCTACATCCCAAGGGCCAAGCATTTGAACACATAAATCTATGGGGCCATATCTATTAAAACCACCACAATTTCTATAAGGTTCATTTAGTGTGACTACAATATACGTTTAGAGCTAAGCTCTAGGGATTAGATAGCCTACTAGGGAACTCATTCATAGAAAAACATGATTATACTTGTCTTTGTATCCATTATTTGTATGTATTTTTTTATTTAGGAGTTGGGCCTCGTGATTTATTTCCAGTCACATTGGTATGTCAAATGATGATATTATTATACAGGTCTTTTTAGGAAAATCTATTGTTGATGCTTCATGTGTCTAGATTTCCTGTTATGTCTAGAAGAGAATATGTGAAGGCAGATATCTGTGTCTTCCTGCTCTGACAGTCTCTCTGCATACTGTTCTATGATTTTGCCAAGCCTTGGGCATAAGGGGGTTGTGTTGTCAATATAACAGTTATGTGTAGGAAGTCTATGTTTTAGTTGGTTGTAGATCTTTGTAGTAGTATCCATCTACTGAAATAAAAACAATTCTGTGATGAGAGGTGAGAGTTACATGTATCTGTGGGTATAAGAAAAATACCTTCAAAACAATTAGAAATTTTGTTCTTTTAAAAAAGATAGGTTCTCTCATGTTAGGGTATTTTACCTCTCCAGACCGTGGTAGCTTTCTAGGTTTGCAAAGCAGATACAAATCCCCTCCTACGGAGATTGTATTAAATCCAAGTGGACAGCTGGTGGTTATCTTCATTGAGAACATATTGGCTGACCAAGCCAGTGCTCTAGTACACCAGGTTTATGGCTGAGTAGGTATATGGATTGTTTTTCTAAATTTTCATTTACTTTTTTATTTTTTTTCATTACAATGTATTTTGATTATTTTTTCTAATATCTCCCAGTAACTCTCCACTTTCCTAATTTACCAACTTCATGTTCTCATCCAAGAAGGGGTTTTTTTTTAGAAAAGTATAAATAAGATAAAAAACAAACAAAAATTGCAAACAAAAACAAAACAAACAAAAATAGTCTAAATCAAACCAAAATGAAACAAAGGCCTTTTCATGCAAACAAAAGAATCCGTTTTGTGGTTTTGTGTTTACCATTGACTCCTAGTCATGGTACCTGTCTGGTAGTATGGAAAAACACTCAGTGATACTCCTTTGGAGAAAATGAATTTTTTCTTTAAGTAGCAAGTGTCAATTGCAAATAGATTTTTTTGTTAGGGATGAGAATTTTTATTCACTTTGCCCATTGCCTAAATTTTGTTCCCTCTTCTAATGAAGAGTGATCAAAACCTGGGCATAAGAGTAGATGCCCAGCACAAAACAAATTTGTAGGTATTTGGAAGATTTGTTTGTTTGTTTATTGCTTTGGGGAATTTTTAAAAATTAGACTGCTATTTTACTTATTTATTATTGTTACCAATTTTAAGTCTTTATGTGGGATTTTTGTGTATATCTGTTTATTGTTTTATTTACGTATTGTTTCTTTGCTTTATTTTCCTATTTGTATTGGAAAGAATGTGAGAGAAGCAGTGAAGTTGGATAAGTGGGAAGGCTGAACAATCTGGGAGAAAGGTGTGATCCAAATATATTGTACATAAATAAATTTTTTCAATCATAAAATGATAAAAGGAAGCTTAGTATAACAGTTCATTCCTTGGGTTGGAAAGATGGCTCAGTGGTTAAGAGCACTGACTGCTCTTCCAAAGGTCCTGAGTTCAAGTCCCAACAACTGCATGGTGGCTCACAACCATCTGTAATGAGATCTGATGCCCACTTCTGGTGTGTCTGAAGATAGTGACAGTGAACTTAACATATAATAATAAATAAAACTTTAAAAACAAGCAAACAACAACAACAACAACAACAAAAAAAAAACAGTCCACTCCTTTATTCCCTCTGCTCAGAAGGCAGAGATAGTCATATGTTTCTATGTTCAAGGATAGCGTTGTTTACAAATTAAGCTTTATGCCAGCTAAGACTATATGGGAAGACATTAAAAAACAAATTTCTGTAAGTAGGCATGGAGGATGCTTTTGGAAAAGCTTTTGTAAGCTTCTGCAACTGCACACCCAGTTACATTTCTGAAACCCTCACTAAACCCGCAGCACTCAAATCTTGCAATTCTTCTATCTAGCTTTGCATTTATCTCTCAAATAAGTGGTTTTGTATCAGAAACCAAACAATATTATTCTTGTCTAGATTGCTTCTGTTCCTGCTTAGTTATTGGTAGTTAAAATCTGTCTATTCCAGGATTAGCATTTGTGTGAAACCAACCACAAACGGGTTCACATATTTAGAAATTGCCCTACATATAGCAATGTATTTTCAATATCTATGTCTCTTTTGAAGTGGTTCTTTCCTTGAATATTGTATATTTTGGTAGAGAGGTTAACAGTAAGAATGTTTGCTGAAATTAGTTCTCAAGTGCCTGTATGCTTTCATATTATAGGGACTATTTTAAGCTTCCATTTTTCTTCCCCCACTTTGCTGTCCATCTGTCAAAGTTCACCGGAGCCAAGAGCTCATGCTTTTATAATGAATTTTGTAATTAGGTCCATAAAATAAAATAACAACAAAAATTACCTGGCAGAAACAACAAAACTATTAAGTTTGTTCTTTAAAAAAGTCAATATTCAAGGTCTGGTCATAACCACATAACCCTTAAAGTGACTTTTTTTTTTTTTTGGTGGTGAGCAGCAGGAATTTTGATTTAATTAAAGTAAAAGTATAATCTCAGAGGCTTCTCATGTCATCACAGACAGAAAAATCTCTAAACAGCAGCACCTTCACCTTTGTAACCAGAGAAGTCCTAGACAAACTAGAAATTAATGACCTATTGAGATCATCAAAGAACTGAGGAGATAGAGTAATCAAATAATGAATTGAGACAGAGAAAAGTACTTGAAAATAGAAACCAGTCCTGAGAATTGGTCACCAGTATCAGAATCCACTTAATGTCATGATATCCAATAACCCTATGTAAAGATTATGTAAGTATTTGGGGGAAAAGGTTAAAAATTGAATCCAAGCTCTTGTGAGATATGGGGCTAGTGTGTGTAATAGACATACTAGAGTTCACAGGGCACTACAAGATTTCACTCCAGAACACCTACAGCTCTCTGTTGAAAAAACTGGCAATTGTCTTGCAAATGCCCTCCTGAGTTTATTAGATGAAAAGAAGCAACATACTGCCAAGACTATGACAAGACTCTTCTCTGCATCTGAGTGAAAAAGTCATTAGCTAAGAATACAACCAAATTTTATTGTTTAAGCACACTGAAGAAAGCCATGGGAAAACGTGACTAGACATAAAGGCTTCTCGCAGAGATCTCTATATGTATCTGTCATCCCAAATAGGAAGAAAAGTACAATGCACACCCTAAAGACTATCAAATTGAGAAGTAAGAGAACACAAATGGAGCTAGATAGAAGTCATTGAAGGAGTAGGAAGAGAACTAGTCAACCTACATACAATCTATTTGATACATTGCTTGCAAGAAACAAAATCTCTAAGCTGTCTGCCATTCTGTAGTCTTAGGTTGTTGCTGTGATTTCACAGAAGCTACACTTAGAGAATGGGATGGACCAGCAAAGATCCTTAAGAGTCCACCACATCTATTGTCAGTCAGGAAAAAAATGCTTTCTAGGGAGGAAGACAAAATAATTATAGCTTACTGCCACTGGAGAAACCACTGAGGGAAAGGGAATAAAACATCTGCCTTTTTAGATTTGCTGAGAGCAAATTCTAGACTTAACTGCACTTACAAGAGGATTTGGGTATCATGGACCACAAAATAGGCTCTGAAGGGAAAGTTTAAGTATACTATGAAATAACATGCTTATTCAATGATTATCTCATTAGGAAGCATCAGATGAAAACTGTGTCTATAGTACATCTAGGAACAGGTAAAATGCAGGGACTCACTGAAGAATGAATACAAGAAGACCACAAACCAGATGGTGAAAAGTTTGTTGTCACCAGGTAAATGTGAAGACTCCAATTTATAGAGTTCCTTAATATCAATAACAAATATCAGTCTCAGCCCAGTGCCTGACCACTTTAACTTATGCCTGACTCCTTAGAGCCTGCAAAGGAAGGGAATTGTCAAGTAGACATGTAAGTTACCATATCTTGCCATCTCTTTGCAACAGACAGAAAACATTACCAAAAACACAATCAAGGCTGCAGAATTGTAGAGCACAGTCTCAGCTGATACATGTAATGTGCTACTCCTACACCTAAGACATACATAATTGCAAAAGAGTGTAGAAATATCTTAATAGTCAGAGAAGCAGGAAGGTGATACACTACGCCTGGCTTTCCTGGAAATATCAGACACTATTTCATTAACTTTATTGTCTAAACATGCCCTAAATAGGAATGAAACTAATAGATGTGCCAACATGGGTGGGGGAAAGCTCAGGAGTCCTCAACCCTAGAAACAGCAACAAAGGAATAATCCAAGTGGGAGAAATAATCTTCCCCATAGTAGAGTATACCAATCAGCTATCTAATACCAAATGGGCATCCATGAAAACATATGTGCTAGTAATATAACTCAGAATAAACAGGTAATAGTTATGTATTTAGGAATACATAATCATGTGTGTGTATGTGTGTAACAACTATTTAAAAAGTGGAGGACAGCCGGGCGGTGGTGGCACACACCTTTAATCCCAGCACTTGGGAGGCAGAGACAGGCAGATTTCTGAGTTCGAGGCCAGCCTGGTCTACAGAGCTAGTTCCAGGACAGCCAGGGCTACACAGAGAAACCCTGTCTCGAAAAACCAAAATAAATAAATAAATAAAAATAAAAAGTGGAGGACATAGATTTGAGAGATATGAGGGATCTTCCATAAACACAGAAGGATTTGAAGGGAGGAAGGGAAAATTATTATGTAATTATAATATCAAAAACAAAAACTAGTTTTAAAAAGAGAAGGAAAGCAAACTAAGAAAAACAACAAGCACAATATGAAAAGACAAAATATAATGAGTATCAGGCAAGACAATATGTTCAAAGTCCTAGAAGGATAATGCAAGATAACTGTAGAAACTTGGAATTAGATACCCTTTTGGGGTGGGAACAATCTCTGGAAAAGGCCAATTCTTCTTCTTCTCTTAGGAGCCATTAATTGACTGTAGCTATTCACCTAAAGGTGAGGTCATGGGAGATTTCTCCCAACTAGTTTAACATGTAGACTAATATTCATCAGGCTAATATTGTTGAGTAAACCATATTGTTGGGATTTCATGGGTCTTCTTCTTTGCCAATTCTAGATACAATTTTTTTCCAGGGATGCCCTGGTTTTCTGGATCTTACAATATTTCTGTCCACACTTTGGAATGATCCCTCAGACTTCAATTAGGGGTTTCTGTTATAGATGTACTAATGAAATTTGAGACTCTATGGCCAAATGTTCTCTATATTTTGGTCTGCTGTAAATTTCTGTGATAGCCTCATATTCATAGCCTCAATTCATGAAGAAACTTATCTGAGAGGGGAGGGTGAAAACATAAATTTATCCGAGGGTAGAATAATGAAAGTGAGAGGTTATGCATTTAAGAGAGGTGACAGTGACACAGGAGGAGTTTTAAGAGAAAGAGGAGTAGAAATAATATAAGTATAGAACTTTGTATAACACCCCCACAAAATAAAATAAAATAAAATAAAATAAAATAAAATAAAATAAAATAAAATAAATAAAATAAAATAATAAAATATATGTCTATCATTATCAAGTTAAAGATTCCTAGAGTACAGCATTAAAGAAATAGTACTGTCAGAGAGAAACACACACACACACACACACACACACACACACACACACACCAAAAAAACCCATGATATTTATAGGAATTATATCAATCAATATTCAAATGATATGAATAAAATCATTCTTTAATGTCAGTACATTACCACCAAAAGATACATAAAGGCCAAAAAAGATGGTGTCAAGTAAAGTATATTGGAAAGACAAGGATAAAAATAAAGATGTGATAGAATTTATCAGACTTAAACATATTTACATACCTGCAGAAACATTAAATGGGCTAGGCACACACACACACACACACACACACACACACACACACATATACACACACACAAAAACATGCACACACATATGCACTCACACACACATATATGAATAGGATATATGAAATTTTCTAATACTAACTGAAGAATATGAGGTCATGGTTGGGTGTCACAGAGTATTTCAAACATGCAGGGGAATAATAGAAATGACATATATACATTATTTATGTAAAAAGTCACAAAATAATTGAAATCAAATTAATAATTAATAATAAATTTAAATCAAATTTCAAATAAAAACTATTAACATCAGAGGTTTTAGCAATGATTTAGTCTAACAAATGTCTAGCAGCATTCCTCCAAGTATTTAGAACAGAAAATTGGGAAAAAAATCAGAAAATGCTGCACTTTTATAAGATTATGAATGAACATTAAAATAACAGTTTAAGGACTACAGTTCATCTTGTTGTATGGCATTTCTTGGAGAGACATGAGCAAATGTCTTATTCATCCAAAAGGTGTAGGGTGTAGCAGTGACAGATATAATTTACAACATAAATAAAAACCAACTGAAAACACCTAAAGCAACATGAAAACTTCCAACTCAAAAAAAAACTTTTATTTGGGTAAAATACGTTTTAAAAATAATATGGAAAATGTAATGGAACACAGCAGTATGAAAACCTGCTCTCTTAGTAAACATTGGAAATGAGAGCAATATATAAAGGTAAAGGAAAGACAGACTTCTTGAAGTGAGTAAATGATTAAATTTGCCTCTTCTGCAGAATGAGTGAATATTTCTATTTACAAGAACTGCATGCTTTAAAAAGTTCATGGAAGAATATTAGACCAAGGTTTCCTAACTTTAAAAAGGATGGTTACAAAGAAGAATGTGTGGGAGGCTAAGAACTTAGAGAATGACTGCAGATTGAACGTTTAGCAATGTTAGAAGAGAAAAACAAATAGAAGTTAGAAAAACACAGAGAAAACAAAATGTTTATGTTCCAGTGATAGGTAACCCATTCCTCAAGTTCTATGGCTTTGTGAAAAGCAGAAAGTAAGAGGGTTAGAAAACAAATGAGGATTTTTCAAGGAATTCTCAAGGTTGAGAATGATTAACTGAAATGGTAAGATTTTAGGGGAATAAAACCATTTTCTTTTAGACCTTAGTATGGGTGATATCTGACTTCCTGCATTAGTCAAAGCCTGGTAAAATATTGAGAAAAAAAATCTCTCAAAGAAAGAAACTTTATCATATGCCAAGTTTACCTTTAATAAAAAGTCAAGAATATTTGTGACAAATTCTATGATGGGTATAATTGAATTACAGATGTGTTTCTTAATCTTATAAAGGTCCAAGGGGCTCAAGTCAAAGGAATTTTATGTGAACCTACCACAGCTGTATGTAGTTTGATTCTTCTATGGGCACCATTTCTAGTTCTAAAACTTCTTTACATATACACCATGATAGAATAATATGTTGCAAAGACAGGGAGCCAAGATTTTTTTGCGAGATAATAAGTTAGAAATTTGGTGAAAAAAATTGTGATGCCATTGTGTAGATATCAGTAAATAAACAAATATATATATATGTACATATATATTATTTTTTATATTCTTTGTTTACATTCCAAAGGCTTTCCCCTTTTCCAGTTCCCTACCCACCCACCATACGTTCCATAAGTCCTCTCCACCCCAACTATTCACCAAACATCCCCCCCCTCCACCATTTCTCTGTTCTGGATCTACAAAACTGGATCCAATCTTTTCAGGCCCAGGGTCCTCTCCTTTCTTCTTCTTGGGAATCATTTGAATTGCTAATTGTGCCTTGAGTATTATGGTTTCTGGACTCATTAATATCCACTTATCAGTGATTGCATTTCATGTGTATTCTTTTGTGATTGGGTTAACTCACTTAGGATGATATTTTCCAGATCTAACCATTTACTTACAAATTGCATGAATTCATTATTTTTAATTGCTGAGTAGTATTCCATTGTACAAATATACCACATTTTGTTTTAATATACATATAAATTTAGCAATATATAGTTCTGTGTTTACAATGAATGTATAAACACATATGCATTAGCATACAGGACATGCGCATGTGTGTGTCCATGTGCACAGTCCTCTAAAGTCCATCCAGTAACCTAACCCATGCAACAGTACAATGTAGGCTTAAACTTTCAAAAACCTACTTTAATAAAGGTTCTCAAACACTTTAACCCCACTTCTAACCCATAATCCAAAGGTAGGGACTAGAAAATAGGACAAGGGATGTGGACCTGTTTAGAAGTAGTTCTTTCAGGAGATAACAATTTTGATTTGTGAGATACTATTGTTCTGTTTCTATAGTGTTAGGATACCAACAATTTAGTTCAAAAGTATCACCAAACCTGAATCATCAATGATGGCACAATCCAGTAGAAACTGCCAGGCTGCCACATAATCAGTATGAGTCAGCAGAGCTACCAGGACTACCAAAATGAATTGAGAAATTTTGTATTGTGCCTGTCTCAATGAGGTGAAGATCAGTGAATGATAAGATACCTTTGTACAAGTGCAAAGCTAGCTATGTAAGATCCCCATCATTATTCCTCAAGTCCCATTTATACTCTGCAAATATCATGTGTCCTCCCATGTGTCATGATTCAGCAAAACCTCATCTGAGTTGTTGAGACGCCTCACTGTAAAACACCATGTGATACTGTATCACATGACATAAAAGAAACTTCTACTTCAGTACAGAAGTTTTTGGTTTTTGTTTTTTGTTTTTTTTACAGTGGGTTTTCTCATCACAGTTAACAACATTCAGAAAACTCCTTGATACTCAGATCCAAGGATCGACTCCATGGTGATTTTAAATCACATTAAGTTGATAATCTAGATGAACTATCACATAGCTATACACACACACACACACATACACTCACACACACAAACACACAGTGTATGTGTGTGTATGTGATAAGAATCCATAGGCAAATATGTATTTCATTCTATATGCAGAATAAATAAATAATATGAAATTACTTTAGATCTAGAATTATGTTTCTTTCTTTGCGTGTTGTAGATTAGATATTTGAAGTGTCATGTGTTATATATAAATTTCTCCAAACATTGTTATAGCTACAGATGTATTGTGCCCTTTCACTGAGTATATCTGGGAAAAAGTTTCCATTCTTAGTTTTACAATATAAGATTCCTTTATTGGAATGTGAAGTGTCCCCTTTGTGTTCAGGTGTTTGAAAATTTGGTCTCTAATCTAGTCACACAATTTTGAAAGCTTATGGAGCTGTGTCTGTTTTTAGGAGGTGAATCTTTGATGAAGGAAGCAGTTACTCTAGGTCAGCCTCAAGGTTTTATACTAAAGCTCTATTTCCTGTTCAGTCATCCCACCAGAATAACTCTATAATGCCTTCCTCTCCTTGATGGACTGTGCACTCTCAAACTTTGGGATAAAAAATAAAAATACTTTCGTCCATCAAGTTGTTTCTTGTGAGGCATGTGATCAGGGATCAGATAAGGAACAGACACAGTCGACTATTAAAATAACATAAGGGATTCTTGGAGATGTAAAATTTCCCTGAGCTGATGTACAAAAGATCCACTGTATGACTATGATATATCTTGTGGTTTTGAGATTAAAGGAAAACTGAAAATAATAAATTTAATTTGAACATGAGTATTATAAAGAGATAAACACATATACCAATATGAAAAATCTCCAATTTGTCCAATTTGGAAATACCTGGACAACAAAATAGAAAAAAAAATAGAATAAACATGAAAAAAAATTTAGGCTCATATTTTCTATTTGTGGTTCTTTTCATTTTTAAAAAAATTATTTTCCATATATTTACACCATATTTTGCCTTCTCTAACTCCTTAAAGATTCTCCCCATCTTCCTACACACTTGACTTCATATTAATTTATGGTCTCTCAAAAAACAAACAAAGGAACTCAAAGTCAATACAAACTAGAAATGAATAAGATAAAAATGTGCCAAAACAAAACAAAATGAAGTAAAACACTCACAAAATAGAACCATGAAATCTACTTTGTCAATAATTATTCATTGTATTCTTAATTTGAAGTTATTTTGAAACACTTATGTTGTAGAAGTCTTCTCATATATAAAAGTTCAGACTATATAGTTATAACTTAATATTAACTAAATGTATATATTGAAATGTATTATGTAAGTATGTGATGTCAAAATACAACTCATTTAGTATAATATATGCTAACAAAAATACTTAACTATAGAAATTTGAGACATTTTTCAGTCCTTAAATATGGAAACTTAAAAACTTATTAAGAAAAGTAAATTCATAGCAAATACCATTAAACAACTGTACATGATTGCACATGTATGAAATACTACTACCTAGGACATCATCAGAGAATCAGATATTCAAGGTCATTCTTGATTACAAGGAAGTTTTTTTGTTTACCTGAAACCTTTAACAAAATACAATCAATGAAACAAACAAGGATACAAACCTAAAACCCCATCGAACCAATGAGAGAAAAAGTAATACATAGCCTCAGAGTCACCTTGAAAGACGTAATGTCCATTTCTCTGAATATGCTTAACTTGAAGGAATTTTTTAGAAAAGGACCATAAAATGTCAGGTTATTTGTTGCACATGAACTTTATAATTTGATTTTACTCATACAGATAATGTGTGGTTTTCCAAATAATACTGCCGATTTGCTGTCCTGGCTAGTTATATGTCAAGTTGAACTATACTAGAGTCAAGAGAGAGGAAAGGAGCCTCCACTGAGATTACACCTCCATAAGATCTGGCTGTAGTGTAGCTGCAGGGCATTTTTTACATTAGGGATTGGTGGGTCAAGGCCAAGGTTCTCCTACTATCCCTTGGTTAATGATCTTGAGTTCTATAAGGAAACAGGCTGATCAAGTCATGGGGGGCAATCCAGAAAGCAGCACTTCTTCAAAGGCTTTGTATCACTTCTTGCCTCCAGGTTCCTGCCCTGTTTGAGTTCTTCTCTTGACTTCTGTTGGTGATGAATAGTACTATGGAAGTGTAGGCAAATAAATCCTTTGCTTCCCCAATTTCTTTTGTCATGGAGTTTATTATAGCAACAGAAATCCTAACTAGGACATTAGCAGAGAATTTTTGGATAGTATATATTCACTACACATTTATACGTTTTGATGCAATTCATATCAGAATAAATTGTAAAAAGTGCATGGTATTGGTACAGTGACAGGCAGGTAGAAAAATGGAATATAATCAAAGACCCAGAAATGAACCCACACACCTCTGGTCACTTGATCTTTGACAGAGGAGCAAAAACCATCTAGTGGAAAAAAGAGCATTTTCAACAAATGGTGCTGGTTCAACTAGAGGTTAGCATGCAGGAGAATGCAAATCGATCCATTCTCATCTCCTTGTACAAAGCTCAAGTCCAAGTGGATCAAAGACTTCCACATAAAACCAGACACACTGAAACTAGAAAAGAAAGTGGGGAAGAGCCTTGGGCACATGGGCACAGGGGAAAATTTCCTGAACAAAACACCAATAGCTTATGTTCTAAGATCAAGAATTGACAAATGAGACCTGATAAAATTACAAAATTTCTGTAAGACAAAGGATAGTGTCAATAGGACAAAATGGCAACCAACAAATTGGGAAAAGATCTTTACCAACCCTACATCAGGCGAATATCCAATAAATATGATGAACTGAAGAAGTTAGACTGCAGAGAACCAAATAACCCTAATAAAAATGGGGTACAGAGCTAAATAAAGAATTCTCAACTGAGGAATACTGAATAGCTAAGAAGGACCTAAAGAAATGTTCAACATCCTTAGTCATAAGGGAAATGCAAATCAAAACAACCCTGAGATTCCACCCCACAAAAGTCAGAAGGGCTAGGATCAAAAACTCAGGTAATAGCACATGCTGGCCAGGATGTGGAGAAAGAGGAACACTCCTCCATTGCTGGTGGGATTGCAAACTGGTACAACCACTCTGGAAATCAGTCTGGCAGTTCCTTAGAAAATTGGACATAGTTCTTCCTGAGGACCAAGCTATATCACTCCTGGGCAAATACCCAGAAGATTCTCCAACATGTAATAAGGACCCATGCTCTATTATATTCATAGCATCCTTGTTTATTATAATAGCCAGAAGCTGGAAAGAACCCGGATATCCCTCAACAGAGGAATAGATACACAAAGTGTGGTACATTTACCCAATGGAATACTACTCAGCTATTAAAAACAATGAATTCATGGAATTGTTAGGCAAATGGATGGAACTAGAGAAAATCATCCTGAGATTACCTAATCACAAAAGAACACACACAGTATGAACTCACTGATAAGTGGGTAATAGCCCATAAGCTTGAAATACCCAAGATACAATTCACAGACCAACAGAAGCTCAAGAAGAAGGAAATCAAACTGTGGATACTTTGGTCCTTCTTAGAAGGGGAGGTGGACAAAACAGTCATGGGAGGAGATACAGAGACAAATTGTGGAGCAGAGACTGAAGGAAAGGCCATCCAGGACTGCCCCATCTTGGGTATACACCCCCTATACTGTCAGCAAACCCAGACAGGATTGTGGATTCCAACAAGCGCTTACTGACAGGAGCCTGATATAGCTGTATTTGACAAATACAAAGGTGGATGATCGCAGCCAACCATTGGACTGAGCACAAGATTCTCAATGGAGAAGCTAGAGAAAGGACCTAAGGAGCTGAAGGAGCTGTCAGCCCCATAGGAGGAACAACATTATGAACCAAACAATACCCCCAGAGCTCCCAGGGGCACCACCAACCAAAGAGTATTCATCAAGGGACCCATGACTCCAGCTACATATGTAGAAGAGGATGGCCTTGTTGGACATCAAAGGTAGGAGAGGCACTTGGTGCTGATAAAGCTCGATGCCCCAGTATAGGGGAATACCAGGACAGGGAAGCATGAGTGGGTGAGTTGGTAAGCAGGGTGAAGGGGAGGGTGGAATAAGGTGTTTTCAGAGGGGAAACCAGAAAGGGGATAACATTTGAAATGTAAATAAAGAAAATATCCAATGAAAAGAAAGAAAAAATGTAGCTTCCTTGATGCTAACCCTAGTAATATAAACATTTCTGCTAAGCCTATGCATGTCTGATTGTAATAGAAATCCTAAACAATTCTGACATTTCTATTCTATCAGGAGAACATTGAGAAACATATATTGCTCAATAAGAAAATGGACTTGTATGATAAGCATACTCCTACAACAAACACCTTTACCACCCCTTCCAATTGGCCAAACCCTTGATTAACACCAGAGGGACAATGTTTGGAAAGACAACTCCATATTTTATTGTGACCCATGGAAACACACATGAGGCTGAATTAATGGTAACATTTTAGCACTTCTCATTTATTATTTTCAATAAAATTTTAACTCTTGAGATAATTGCATCAATTGAGAATTTTATCTTATTAAAATCTGATGTGATATTTAGATTGAATATAGTAAAAATGACATTTTGGAAGAGGAGCAAAAAGTAACACTCTTAGAAAGATTTTTCCTGTGTCCAAAGCTGGATTTTGTCTTGTGTCGTATATATAAAAGAAGCTAAAGGTTTGAAGGTGATTCCTAGCAAGGCACAGTCTGGAGAACACTAGCCACAGCAGGTCACATTTAGGCTACTAGTCTACACGATAGCAAACACTGTTGGAGCTTGTTCTTGGGCATGATTATAATTGCAATTACCCCAGGGCTGGACATTTTTCAAGGACTATGTATAGGGAGATTTGGAATCTCAAATACACCCCATCTCAAATATACCATTTCTCATGAATCCTCTAAAGAGAAAGTGACATTGCCAGGATATTTCTGAAGATCATTTATTTAGCTACCGTTATGCTGTCATTTTTTATATGCTTGGTATTTTGCTCCCAATTTGATTAAGAGAGGCATACTTATAAATAAAAGATCTTGGGCTTCCGAAGACAGCTCTCTTATTTCCCCTGTGAAGTCATAATCCCCCATTTGTGACATCACAGTCTATCCACTGCAATCAGCATTGATGTTTCAAGCTGGGAATTAAATGTTACAGAAGAGGAAGACTTTACAAGAGCAAAGGGAGTAAAGATCCAATTATTATGTAAATGCATTTTTCAATTAAAAATTGAAAAAAAAAAGAAGAAGAGCAGATGAGCAGTGGGCAGGCAGACCCTATGATGACTACATTTTGAAATAATGATTCTGACATTCTCTTGGATCTTCTCTCCTAGTTTTTGTCGTGAATGCATAGTCAAAGGTAAGAAAACCCTCCAGGAAGAGCTGAAAACATCCAGTGGAAAAAAGAGAGCCTTTTCAACAAATGGTGCTGGCTCAACTGGAGGTCAACCTGCAGAAGAATAAGAATTGATCCACTCTTATCTCCATGTACTAAGCTCAACTCCAAGTGGATCAAGGACCTCCACATAAAACCAGACACACTAAAATTAGTAGAAAATAAACTGGGAAAGACCTTTGAGGACATTGGCTCAGGGGGAAAGTTCCTGAACAGAACACCAATTGCTTATGCTCTAAGAGCAAGAATAGACAAATGGGACCTCATAAAATTACAAAGTTTCTGTAAGGCAAAAGAAACTGTCAAAAGGACAAATCAGCAACCAACAAATTGGGAAAAGATCTTCACCAACCCTACATCTGACAGAGGGCTAATATCCAATGTATACAAAGAACTCAAGAAGTTAGACACCAGAAAAGCAAATAACCCCATCCAAAAATGGGGTACAGAGCTAAACAAAGACTTTTCACCTGAAGAATTTCGGATGCCTGAGAAACACCTTAAAAAATGTTCAACATCATTAGTCATTAGAGAAATGCAAATCAAAACAACCCTGAGCTTTCACCTCACACCAGTCAGAATGGCTAAGATTAAAAACTCAGGAGACATCAGGTGTTGGCGAGGAGGTGGAGAAAGAGGAATACTCCTACACTGCTGGTCTGACTGCAAGCTGGAACAACCACTCTGTAATTCAGTCTGGCGGTTTCTCAGAAAACTGGACATGATATTTCCAGAGGACCCTGCCATACCACTCCTAGGCATATACCCAGAAGATTCCCCAGCATACAATAAGGATACATGCTCCACTATGTTCATAGCAGCCTTATTTATAATAGCCAGAAGCTGGAAAGAACCCAGATGTCCCTCAATGGAGGAATGAATACAAAAAATGAGGTATATATACACAATGGAGTACTATTCAGCCATTAGAAACAATGAATTCATGAAATTCTTAGAGAAATGGATGGAGCTGGAGAACATCATACTAAGTGAGGTAACCCAGTCTCAAAAGAATACCCATGGTATGCAGTCACTGATAAGTGGATATTAGCCTAGACTCTTGGGACACCAAAGACACAATCCACATACCAAAAGATGTCTGACAAGAAGAATGGAGTGGACACTGGTGCTGGAAAGGATCAAAGCATCAATGTAGGGGAATACCAGAACAGGGAAGGGGTTGATGGGGGAACAGGGGGAGAGAAAAGGGCATGTGGGACCTTTGGGGGGCGGGGAACCAGAAAAAGGGAAATGGAATGTAAATATAGAATATATCCAATAAATTTTTTTATAAAAGGAAGAGGTACTGCTTGGAGTAAATACAGCTGCTTAGGGGAAAGGGGTTTACTCTAGGAGCTTCCTTGAGATTGAGGCAAAATCTAGAGATTCTCTTTTCATAGGGAAGCATTGTCTCAGTTTCATGTGGCCCGATACTGTCCTCATTGTACAATACATTCATCAACTCTCTGCTCCACTGCTGACTTTCACTATGTTTAATAGTATCTCAATTTTCCTTAATTCTTCAAATGTCTTCTCTACTTCAGAACTTGATTGCATGTCACTCATTCACACAGTGATATGCCTTTCCTACACTCTTTCAACATTTTTTCTCTGGCCATTTGAATGGGAACCTTTGTGCTAAAACATTACCAGCTTTTGCTCCCCCCCCCCTTTTTTTCTTTTTTGGCTATTTACAAATTCTTTTATTTGCTTATTTTTTTCTCCAATTATTTATTTGTTCATTTTACATTCCCATCATTGTCCCACCTTCCCTGTACCACCTTATAGTATACTTCCCTTGTTTTCTAAGAGAATATAGGCCTCCTGGATATCCTGCAACCCAGGCACATCAAGTCTCTTCAGGGTTAGGCTATCCTCGCTCACTGAGGCCGAACAAGACAGCCTGTTTGCTAATAGACTCTACATACAGGCCACAGCTTTAGGGAGAAGCCCGATCCAGTTGATGGGGAACCCATAGACAGACTGACCTGCACATCTGTTCCACATGTGCCCTGGACCTCAGTCTGGCCTGCATATGATCTTACTTGGTTCAGTCTCTGAGGGCCCTCAAAGGTCCATAGTAGTTGATTCCTGTCTCCTGTAGGGTATTCAATCCTTTCCCCAAAATCTTCCATAGGAGTCCTCAAGCTCCCTCCAGTGAGTGTTTGTGGGCGTGGGCATCTGCTTCTGGCTGAGTCAGGTGCTGGGTGAACCGTCTTAAAGGGCAGTTATGCTATGCATAACAGAGTATCACAGAGTGTCAGGGATTAGTGCTTGCCCATGGAATGGGTCTTAAGTAGAGTAGTTATTGGTTGATTATTCCCTCCATCTTTGTTCCATCTCTTTGCTTGCATTTCTTTTAGAGTGAATCAAAATCTAGAATTGAAAGTAGGTTGGTGTCCTTATCACTCTGCTGGGGGTGCTACCTGGCTAAAAGTGGTGGCCTCCTCAGGTTCCATATTCTCACTTCTATGAATCTCAACTAAGGTCACCCTCACTGATTCCTGGGAACCTCTCCCATCCCAGTTCTGGGGAACTTTCTAGAGATCCTCCCCAGAGCTGTATAATCCCAACCTCCAACGCAAACTTGGCAGCTGCATATTTCCATTCTCTCTCCTGACCCTCTGGACAGCTTTACTGCCTCTTTCCACAAATGGTAATGGAACTCCCATTTCACTACCTGCTTCCCAACCCTTATAACCACCCAGTTCCCTCCCTCCCTCCCTCCCTCCCTCCCTCCCTCCCTCCCTCCCTCCCTCCCTCCCTCTGCTTCCTATGACTATTTTAACATACCTTCTAAGTGAGATTCAAGAATCCTTCCTTGTACCTTCTTTCTTATTTAACTATTTTTGTTTTGTTTTGTTTTTTGAGACGGTTTCTCTGTGTAGCCCTGGCTGTCCTGGAAATCATTCTGTAGACTGGCCTCAAACTCAGAAATCCTCCTGCCTCTGCCTTCCAAGTCCTGGGATTACAGGTGTGTGTGCCACCACTGCTGGGTTTATTTAACTGTTTTTTGTGTCAATGGAATGTATCATGGGTATCCTATACTTAAGGGATAATTTCCACTTTCAAGTGAGTACCTACCCATGCATTTCCTTTTGCTTCTGAGAAACCTCATTCAGGATGTTATTTTCTAGTTCTTTATATTTTCTTTCAAACTTCATGATATGCATATTTATAATGGTTGAATAGTATTTAACTGTGTAAATAAATGATATTTTCTGTACCCATTCTTCTGTTGAGGGACATCTGGGTTGCTTTAAGTTTGGGGTTATTATGAATAAGGCTGCTATGACCATAGTGGAGTATATGTTCTTGTGATATGGTGAAACATCTTTCGGGTACATGCCCAGCAATGAGATAGCTGGGTCTTTGGGTAGAACTATTCCCAATTTTCTGAGGAACTGATAAATAAATTTATAGAATACTTGTACAAGTTTACACTTCTAACAGCAGTAGAGGAGTGTTCTCCTTTCTCCACTCCTACACCAGCATGTACTGTGACTTGAGATTTTGATCTTAGCCATTCTGTCTGATGTGAGGTGAAATTACAGGGTCATTTAGATTTATATTTTCCTGATGTTGTTTAACATATCCTTAAGTGATTCTCTACCATTTGAGATTGCTCTGTTAAGAATTTTGTGTTTAGCTCTATATACTCATTTTCAAGAGATTGCTTTTTGTTTCATATTTGTTTGTTTTTTGGAGTCTAACTTCTTGAATTCTTTATTTATTTTGGATATTAACCCACTATGGGAGGTAGGGTTAGTGAAGATCTTTGACCAATCTGCTGTTTTGTCCTATTGACAGTGTTCTTTGCCTTACAGAAGCGTTTTTTTCTTTCAAGGGGTCCCATTTTTTAATTATTGATCTTCCAGCATATGCCAAAATGGTGTTCTGTTCAGGAAATTGTTTCCTGTATCAATGTATTCAAGGTTCTTACTCAATACTCTTCTATCAGATTTAGTGCATCTAGTTTTATGTTGATGTCTTTGATCTACATGAACTTGAATTTGTCCATGGATATGAATTTTGAATATGGATCTATTTGCATTCTTCTACATGCAGACATCCAGTTAGATTAGCACCATTTGTTGAATGAAGATGCTGTCCTTTTTCCATTATATGGTTTTGGCTTCTTTGTCAAAATTTAAGTGTTTGTAGGTGTGTCCATTTACTTCTGTGTCTTGAATTTTATTCTATTGATTAAGCTGTATGTTTCTATACCAATATCATGCAGTTTTAATCACTATTGTTTTGTAGTACAGCTTGAGATCCAGGATGGTGATTCCTTCCGAGGTTCTTTTATTGTTCAGTATTATTTTAGCTATTCTGAGTCTTTTATATTTCATGTGAAATAAAGAATTGCTCTTTCATGGTCTGTAAAAAAATTGTGTTGGGATTTTGATGGGAATTGCATTGAACCTATACATTGCCTTTCATAAGATGGCCATTGTCACTATGATAATCATGCCAATTCACGATCAAGGGAGATCTTTCATTTTCTGATATTTTCTTCAATTTCTTTCCTCGGGGACTTGAATTTCTTCTTATATTGATCTTTAACGAGCTGAGTTAGAGTTACATCAAAAGGTTTTACATTATGTATGGCTATTGGGAAGTGTGTTGTTTCTGTAATTTTTTCTCACCCTATTTATCATTTGAATAAAAGAGGACTTCTGATTTCTTTGAGTTAATTTTACATACAACCATTTTGCTGAAGATCTGAGTCAGCTGTAGTAATTGTATGATAGAATTTTGGTGGTTGCTTTCATAATCATGTGGGAATAGTTTTACTTTGGCTTCTTCCTTTCCAATTTATATCACCTTGATGTTCATTTGTTTTCTCTAGATAAAACTTCAAGTTGGATATTGAGTACATAGTTGCTGGCCTTGTCTTGTCTCTGATTTCAGTGGGATTGATTTACAGTTTTCTCCATTTAATTTAATATTGGCTATTTTCTTGGTGTATATTGCTTTTATTATGTTTACATATGTGCCTTATATCCCTGACTTCTCCAAAACACTTAATAGGAAATGATGTTGGATTTTTTGAAAGGCTTTTTTATAATCTAACAGATATCTATAGAATATTTCATCCACAAACAAAAAACTATACCTTCTTCTGACCATGGAAGAAGAAGAAACAACTTTCTCCAAAACTGACTATGTTATCAGGCACAAAACAATTCTTAACAGATACAAAAAGATTGAATACTCCTTGCATCATTTCTAATCACTATGGATTGAGACTGGACATCAACAACAACAGGAACAACAGAAAGCACACATTAGCATTGAAACATAACAACTCTATACTCAATGATCCTTTGGGGAGGGAAAAAATAAAGAAATTAACGTCTTTATACAATTCAATTAGAATTAAGTTTCAACATATCCAAAGTTATGTGACACAATGAAAGTAGTGCTAAGAAGAAAGTTCATAATGCTAAGTGCTTTCTTAAAGAAATTAGAGAGTCCTCATACACATAACAGAATACCTAAAAGCTCGAGAATAAAAAAGAAGCAAAGATACCAAAGTGGAGCAGTTGGCAGAAAGTGTCAAAATCAAAGCTTCAATCAATCAATTAGAAACAAAGAGCTCAATAAAAAGAATCAACAAAACAAAGAACTCATCCTTTAAGAAAATCAAAAAGATATACAAATCCTTAGCCAAACTAACTAAAAGGCACTGAGACAGTATCTAAATTTATAAAATCTGAAATGACAAGGAACAGAGCATTTTAAAAAAATCATTATGACTTACTTCAAAAGCCTATATTCTATAAAATTAGAAAATATAAATAAAATGGATCACTTTTTGATAGATAACACTTACCAAAGCTAAATCAAGTTCAGGTAAAATATCTAAACAGTCCTAGGACCCTTTAGGAATAGAATCAATCATTAAAAGTCTCTCAACAACAACAATAATAAAAACCCAACAACAACAACAAATTGGACCAGATGGTTTTAGTGCAGAGGCCTAACAGATTTTTCTAGGAGAGCTAATACTAGTATTCCTCAAGTTATTCCACAAAATAGAAACAGATGGAACACTGCTAAGTTCATTTTATGAGGTCACAGTTGTCCTGATACCTAAAGCACAGAGGGCTCGACAAAGAGAATTTCAGACCAAATTTTCTGATGAACATCAATACAAAGTTACACAATAAAAATTTCACAAACCAAATCCAAGAACATATCAAAAACATCCTTTTCCATGTTCAAGTAGGCTTTATCCCAAGGAAGTAGGAATGATTGAATATATAAAAATCCATCAACATAATCCATCATATAAACATATTGAAGGGAAAATGTCAGATGATCATCTCACTTGCTAAAAAGGCCTTTGACAACACCAAACAACCCCTCATGCATTTTCATTTACATTAGAGCCTTGCTCTTATTTTCCTTTTTAATCATTTTATAATTGAATATATTCATTTACATTTCAATTGTTATACCCCTTTTTGGTTTCCCCACTCCTTAAAAATCCCAACCCATCCTCCCACCCCCTGCCTCCAAAAATATGCTCCTTCACCCAACCCACTCCCACAACCCCACTCCATTTCCCCATACTGGGGCCTCTATTGAGCCTTCACAGGACCAAAGACCTCTCCTCCCACTGATGCCTGATAGGGCATTCCTCTGCCACATTTTTGCCTGGAACCACATGTACCCCTTTGTTGATAGATTAGACACTGTGAGCTCTTAGCCATCTGGTTGGCTGAGATTGTCCTTCTTCCCATGGGGCTGCAAACCTTCCCCCCAGCTCCTCCAGTCTGTCCTCCAACTCCTCCATTGTGAACCCCATGCTCAGGCCAATGATTGGCTGCTAGTATTCACCTCTGTATCTGTAAGGCTCTGGCAGGGCCCCTTCAAAAGACAACCATTACAAGCTCCTTTCGGTATGCACTTCTTGTCAACCATAGTAGTTTCTGGGTTTGGTGACTGTTTGTCCCAGTCATGAATCCCCAGGTTGGTAGGTACTTTTCCTTGTCCACATACAATTCTGAGAAACAAGTCTTCAAATACAGATAGCGAACTCTGCATGTAAATGTCTTTTCTTTTTAGCATTATGATAAGATGTATACCATAAGTTAATTCAACTTAGAAAAGATTCAGACACAGAAATATATTATATGTTCCATTATTGACTTAGGTGGGGCTCTTACTACTGTGAAGAGATACCATGACCACAACATCAGCAAATCTTATAAAGCAAAACATTTTATTGGGACTGTCTTACAGGTTTAGAGATTCAGTCCATTATCATCATGACAAGAAACACAGAACCATATAGAAAAGCATGGTGGTGAGGAGTGATGTGAGTTCTATATCAGGCTCTTCAAGTATCAGTGTGTGTGTGTGTGTGTGTGTGTGTGTGTGTATGTGTGTGTGTGTGTGTGTGTGTGTGTGTGTGAGAGAGAGAGAGAGAGAGAGAGAGAGAGAGAGAGAGCGCACTTAACTTGAGCTTGTAATACCTCAAAGTCCCCATCAGTGACACACTTCCACCAGCAAGAACAGACTTACTCCAACAAAGCCATATGCCCTAATCCTATCAAATAATGGCATATACTATGAGTCTTTGGGCATAATATTCATTCAAACAATCACATTCTACTCCCTGAACCTCATAGGCTTATAACCATATCATTATGCACAACTACATTCAATCTAACTTCAAAACTCTTCATCCATAGTCTATAAAAATCTCAATTGTTTAAAAGTATAACATCCAAAGTCTCTTCTGAGAATCATTACAAATATCTTAAATGTAACCCTCTCTAAAATAAAAATAAAAAATGAGATGACGGATCTCTGATGTACAATGGCAAAGAATACATACTACCATTCAAAAAAGGACAGACAGAAAGTAGCACAGTTATTAGATAATGCACAGAGGCAAGAACAAAAATCTGCTGGGCAGTTCCAGACTCTGTATCTCTATTCCTGATATCAATGTACTCTGCGGATCTCTAACTCTGTTCAACTTTGTTGACTGCACTCTCTCTTGGGCTGCCTACACCACTTATTCCATGTGAACAGCTTTCCTTGGTAGGTATTTGATGACTCTGGCATCTGCAACTTCTTGAAGTGTTCAAGGCAATCCAGGCTTCACCCTCACCTCTTTACATGATGGCTTCTCTACCCCATTCAGGACATATGCCTGACATATGCCTGGATTCCATATTTTTCTTTAGCTGCATAGTAAGATTCTCTAACCCCATTATTATATCCTTGACTCTAAAGCCAAAATCATGCAGCCAAATCTGCCACATTCTGTTGCTGGTGGGAACTGGGAAATGTCATTCTTATTCAAATATATTCTCCTCAGATTTCTGTATGTGATCTTTCCCTCAATTAACTAAAAATTATGGCTGCCCTGAAATTCACTCTGTAGACCTGACCTTGAAATACAAGACCTGTTTGCCTGTATCTTCTCTGTGCGGCAATGAAATGTGTGTGCCAATACATCCATCCATAATTTTTACTTCTGTTCAGCAACTTGAAAGCTTAACTGGGTAGGGTCTTGTCTATTTAGCACTGTGTTTTTCTTTAAGATTTTTATCTTTTTGAGCACCGGACTGTAACCTGTTATTCTTCCTGGTACACCTTTTCTCCTCACACTGTGCATTTTATATTTATCCTTGCTCAGCTTATTCCTTCTTACCATAGACCTGTATTATTATGGCCACTAGTAAACAAACAACACAGTCAGTACTAGGCTGCCTGTAAATATTTTGTCTCAGTGATAGTAATTCATAACTCCTCAATTTATCCTCAGGCAGACTTTGGGAAAGGACATATGTTGTAAAATATTCCCTATCCATTCACATTGAGGCAATGAGAGGCCAGTGATTGGAAGGGAGTGAGGACAAGGAACTAAGAGAGAGAGATAGAGATAGAGATAGAGATAGAGATAGAGAAAGAGAGAGAGAGAGAGAGAGAGAGAGAGAGAGAGAGAGAGAGAGAGAGAGAGAGGTCAGAGGAGGTCAGAGAAGACATAGGAGTGAAGCAGAGAGAGAAAGAGATGCATATCCAGATGAAATCACACGTAAATCTAACATAAGGCTCAAAATTTGGATAAGACTTTTATCATTGTAAATTGGCATCATGCAATTGTGAATTTCATATACCATAAGTCTAATTGGCAAACTAATCAAGAATTAAGAGTCTGTTGTACCAGGTAATTTGGGAAACCATGGTCCAGGAAGCTGTGAGAGTTAGGTGGTTGGGCACTGGGTGAAAGCGAGAGAAGCTCAGGGTTCCCTGCAGGAGAGATAGTGGACAGGGGGACCCCCAAGTGCACTGGGCCCATGGTTACTGGAGACCTGGGGGCCTGATGCAGAATGATGTTTGATTGTCCGCAGTTATGGCAGGTGAGGAACAAGTTGGGTCTTTTTTAAAACAATTGCCACTTCAGACAAAATAACAGCCAAATTCTTCAACAAAATATCACAAGAAATGGTCTCCATGTGACATAATAATATTTGTTCTTCCTGGAACCTCTTGAGCTACATCCCTCAGTTCAAGTTACCCTCAGAACTCTTGCTTTTCCTACTAGTATGGTCCATTTAACTCCATTTAAACCGTTCAACTGCTTCCCTTATCCAAAATCCCAAAGTCGCATTCCTCTAAACAAAAACACAGTAATGCCTATTACAGCAATACCCCACACCTGGTATCAACTTCTGTCTTAGAGTTTATTACTGTGAAAAGACACTATATCTACAGTATTGCCAAGGTCCTGCCTCAGCATGAGGAGGGTCTTGGGAAAGGTAATGGGAACTGTGCTGATTCGATAATGACTCAGAGTCGGTAGTAGATGCAAGCTTCTAGCTCAGGTACTCTCTCTGTTCTCTGATGATTCTCAGTACTTTTCATTCTTCAACTTCAGCTTCATAGCTAGATAGCTTGATTCTTCAGATTAGTTCCTTCATCCTTCTCGTTCTTTTACTTTCTTCTCTCTAATGCTGTGGCCTCCTTCCTCTTATGCTGTTGCTTTCCTCCCTTCTCAGAGAACCTGAAGCGAGGTTTTTACTTACTAAAGCTACATCATCGAGGCTTTGAACATTATTATTAATTATAAACAATTCTTAAGTTTACATGAACTCTATGAGTTCGAGATCATTAATCCTAACCCCCATTTCCTAGAGCAGAACCAAGCACAAAGCTATAGTTCCTTATAGGTTTACACAGCCTGTTGTGTACACTGGGCACAGCCCTTGCAGTTTTCTGGCACAGCAGAAAGTGGTCTTTAGTAACTGCTTCTATGTAAGAATAGAAAAATGACAAAGTACTAAAACTGAAATGATTCCTGATAATGTTTAAAATTTATGTAAAAACAGTAAAACAGTTCGTTCTCTCTAATATAGTTTCAGGCATTGATATCTTCAATTCTTCAATCATCTAGAAAAAGAGAGCACTAATTTTTATATGTTTATTTTAATTCTTTAATCTTTATTTCCTTATCCTAGCAATTCCATAGCCTCATATACTCTCCTGCTAATACTATTTATTCCTAAATCATATATAAATTCCTATTTTTCTATCCATATCATGTCCTCTTGAAATCACTCTATCTTTAATGTCTCTTAATTAATCATGGCTGATCAAATGCCGCAGTCACTGGACTGGAGGGTATACATGATCCCTCATGATTTCAAATTCAAGACCAAGTGTGGCAATGAACTGTTTCCAAAATGGACCATGTAAGCTTTTTATGGCCCTTATGATTATATTGTCTAGATCCTTTCCCATGACCCTGAAGGCTAAGTGGAGGACCTGTTCCTCATCCTCCACAGTCTCATGACATCATTCCTCATTTCTGAGAACTGCATGTTTCATTTAGTATGACATGATTAGCACTCAGTAATTGGGGGAAGTACATTCCCCAGAAAGAAAGATTGACAGTAGATTAGTAAAGACAGCAGATCAACGTTGTGGCAACAGCAAACATCAGCATTGGTGAGGGTCATGGAATCAATGGCCTGGTGATGCTCCAGAGGCTGGAACTATGTCACAAATCCCTTTACAGAGCAGGGCCAGACACAACACAGTATCTCCTATAAGAGAAATCAATTAGTGGGGACTGGTTTCCAGATTCAGATGTTTATTCCCTTACCATCATAGCAGGGAACATGATGGTGGTACACAGGCAGCTCCAAGTTGTATAACTTCATCAGCAGGCAGCAGGAAGGGAGAGTAAGCCAGTGAATGGGTCTGGATTGAATTTCTGAAACCTCAGAGCAGACCCTCACTTATATACTTCCACCAAAAATGCTACACACACTCCAAGGCCACATGACCTAATGCTTCCATATAATGTTACCCATTCAAATAATGCCAAACCACCACAAATGTTCTTTGACTCAATTCTTGTAATTCTCATCTGATACCTCTATACTTCAAATCTTTCAGAGAAGCCTTGAAAAATATGGGACGAACACTGACATAACTCAGTGAAGGGTCTCTCATTCTTGAAATCTATAATTTAAAACTATTTATTGTAATGGTGCACACTTGATTACATTGATAAAGTATTTTGTCTTTCAACAAGGAGCACACGAGTGAAAATACTGTTAGGATTATTTCTAGATAGTGAGCCTATACTACTATTGCCTTTTTCTAGTTAGGAGTGAACTTAAATCATCAAAAGTTGTAGGAGAACTCAGAGAATATTACAGAGGACAAGGAACACTGCTCATCCTTAAAGTTCCATGAAGCAACTCTCCCATCCCCCACCACATAGTAAAACATGAACAAAACAGAACTATAAATACTTATATATGATCAATGATTGTTTTCAAAAAAAGAAATAAAATGTAACTGTGTACTACTCTTCTAGGTTCTTTTTCTGCATATGCTAAACACTCAAGCAATAATGTATAAGAAAATCTATGTGGAATGTTTACCTAGTTTTCTTATAGAACACAGCATCACCTAAATAGTTATCATACCACTATTGGGCATTTCAGCTCTCCTCCACCATGAAAATTTCCATAAATGTTTCCATAAGACAATCTAAAGGTAGTTCCTCTATGAAGGCTCCTCTTTCAGATGGCACCAGCCTGAACCAAACTACCAATGTTAACTCAGACACTGCACTTTTTGTGAACTTGATAAGCAAACCCACCACTTTCAGTGGTAACTGTTCAATTGATTGCTCCAGAATCATATATTTTTATTATAAAATAAAGTACAATGCTAAAAGTCCTGTTGTTTTTAAAGTTTTCAACATTTTAGTAGACTAAGATCTCTTTAAAAAATCCAAAGAGTGTAGACTTATATACAGAAAATAAAAATACATTCTTTCAAATTCTAAGTTGGAAGAATCAGAGCATGACATCAATCATATAAAAGACAAACAAAAATGAAGGTTCTGGTATAGCTCAATGTCTAGCATCCCAGACTCATTCATAATCTTATGAATCCAAATATCTCAGCAGTCTCACTTACTCATCTCTGTCACCCACAGATCCTCAGGAAATCATTTGTCTTCTATGCTCAAGCTGTTTCTGTGCCACACTTGTCACTATCCTTTGTATATCCATGTGTGGTACTTGAGGCCTTTCATTGCTTGTTAGGATGCATTTTCATTAATGACCACTGCATAGGGGATTCAGTGCTTCCATTACTTCTCATCATAATCACGTCAGTTTTGCACTTTTCATACTTCAGAAGTAGCATTATGGAGAATGGCATTTATTTGCTTGCTCGAAGACTTATGGCTTTCTTCCAGAGCCTGGACCACTTGCCTACTTGTGATACAAACCACTTGTCTCAAACTGACAAGTAAAAATTAAAATTAACTAAGAGAACCATTAAAGAACTTCTAATGCTCTGCTCTAGCACAACATAAAAACATCAGCCTATTCTACATTGATGGCCTCAAATCATGCTTAAAATCTTATTTCAATGTGAAAAAAAGAAAAAGAAATATTACTTGTATTTGAACGTGTTGTATAGCAAATAATATACACTATGACAAAAATCTATCGCTTGTTCCTATGATATAGAATTATTTATTCTCCTATTGCTAGCTCATATACCTGACAAATAATTTAAAGGGAGAATAGTTTATTTTGCCCACAGTTTGTAGAGACACTGTTAATTATGGCAAGAATGGCGTGACTATAGAGCAATTCTATAGCTCCAGGAACAAAAGTTTGCTTAGTCACATCAAAGTAGAAAGATAAACAGAGAAAGTGTATTTTGGTGCTCAGATACCTACTCCTTTTCCACTTTTTATTCAGTTCAGGATCTGAAGTTCCTTGAGACAGTTATTCACATATTATCACTGGGTCTTCACTCACGAGGATATAATTTATGAAATAGTACTCTTCAAAGATGTAATATTCGTTAATGCATTAAATTGTTAAACTTAACAACTATTGTATACAGTCCGTGATTTGCAAGTCCCCTGCATCTGCCCCACCACCCTGTGATGGCAGATTAATTATTTATCTGGAACCAGGAATTCATGTCTGCCAGATGAAGGAAAAACAAAAGAAAGGGGGACATCTTTCAATGCCTCACACAATTGTATCAGTGCCCTCATGATAAATGAAAAGATTCCAAAATGGAACCAATAGAGGAAATCCACAATGCTAGCATACTCTCTACTATCATAACAGTTGCTCACTGTGAGGTTCACCCATCAGAACTGAACACAATCTATATTTTATTTTGCTTATATTTAGAAAACTGATTTGGACCCCAGGAGTAGCAAAGTGGCCAGCTGTGCTCGGAAATGCCTTCGAGCCATTGCAATCCACACTCCACTGTCTAAGGCTCCCAAAATGAAACACTTTGAACACTCATTCAGAGGTGTGAAAGCCTGGGAGTGTCACGCTGACTGGCCACACAAGTCTTTCTCTTTTGACTTCTGCTTTCCCAGTTGGCCTTTTGTGTTCCCTGTCTCTTGATTCTGACAGCCCGTCAAATGTTTACTGAATGAGCTGTGGAAACCTGGGAGAAAGAACCCGAATGAGCATAAAGAAGTCTCTAATTGGAAGTGAAGAGAGCAGAAGAAATACAATTGCTGTCACAAAGCATGGAAAGAAATAATAGCTTACATAGAAAAAGTGAACCCTGACAATGGTTCCTGCCCTGATTTGTCCCTCATTTTGGAGTCCACATGGAAGGATGCCAGCCTGAAAACAAACCACACCTTTCACAGAACACCTACACTATACCTATCTCATTATCTATCTCCATAGGCAACTTTGACATTCTGCTTATGGTGATGGAGTGATCCTATAGGACTTTTACTTATAGACTCTGGTACAGTTCCTGCCCTGAGTTGACTTCTCACTAATTTTTATATGATATATTGAATGAAGCAAATCTGCACTGCACTCAGAATTTTGAAGAAAGTTGCCTAACATGATTCTTCATCCTTCTTAGGAATTTGAGTCTGCTTCAAGAAGTTATCTTCTCCTGAATATCTTTATCCTATTCCCCCACATTCCCACAATCATTGCTCCTCTCATTGGAATATCTACTCCCCACAGGATATTCCTGTTTTTACTAGTTCACACACACACCAGTGGACATTCCCTAGTATGAAGATATTCTATGTCAATCAATGATTTTTTATTCTAATGAAATTCCTTTTGGGTCACCATTTTGTCATTTATTTCAGTTTCCAAACAAATGTAGTTTTACTGACTCAGGGATAAGGTGCCACATCTGTGTAATGAAATAAAACAGTGAAGCTTTTGTTATCTCTAAAATATTCTTCAAAATCTGTGAAAGAAAGAAAAGTTATTCTATTTTTTGACAATTTCATATATAAATACAGAACATAATTTCTATTCCTTACTTATTTCCCTCCAAGTCCTTTAATTCACACCTACTTCCTGTCAAATGCATGTCTTCCATAACTATTATTTAATTAGCCCCACACACTCTTATACAAGAAGCCTACTGTGTCCACAAAGTGCTACTTGTATGTACATATGTTTAGGGTTGACATAAGAGATGAGTAATCTATCAGGAAATATGTACTAGGAGAAAAATAATTTTTGTATTCTCAAATCTAATCCATTCCTTGAATGATAGATATGAAAAGTATGTCCAGAGAAAGAATCTAATGTTTATGTTCTGAAGCTAAAATATTAAGTGGATAGAAACAGTGAACATCAGAGTAAATAAGAAGGTAATGCTAGTTCCTATTGTAAAGATCTGGTAATATTTCTGTTGTATTTATAGGACAATAAAGCCACTGCAGAACTTATAACATCATTGGCTGTGCTTACTTCTCAAAGGTCATATCTTGTGTGTCATCTCTCCTCTTTTAGTTTTCTATCTGTCTTAAGAGATATGTTGTATATTTCTTGAATGATAACTGTACACTTATTGTGTGTTTTGGATTAGGTCAAGAAAATATTGTTTCACCTGTGAACTGTGAACTTAGAATTAACAACATTCCTGGGAGACCAGAACTCTCCGGGGTACAGAGAGCTTTGCCACAGGGTTAGCTCCAGAGCACAGGTGGAGACCAGAAGGATCTGGTCCCCTGCTGTACCATGGTTCCTGTGCCCTGTAGTCTCTTGGAGGGTCCCTCTTTGGCCAGTTATTGGAGCAAAGGTATTGGTCTTATCTGAGAAGTTAGGAGTGACAGATAATGAAGAGTGCCCAGACCCATGATGATCCAGTTTGCTTCAGCTCTTAATTTCTATTTGTCACCACATGTGGCCTTCATCTTTGCCCTGTATCCTTCTAAGTTATAGTATGTTTATTTCAGATTTAGGTGCCATTCATTGGAATATCCATGAGAATGTAAACTGTTTCTTTTTATATCCCCTTGTAGGATTGAGCAAAACTTAAAAAATATTTTTTAGATATACATCTCACATTATTCTTGACCACAAAGGATCCACTGTCAAGATAGACTAAATTACTTTCTTCTTTTTTATTGGATATTTTATTTACATTTCAAATTTTATCCCCTTTCCCAGATCCCTTTGGAAACCTCTCTTCCATCAGCCTTCTCCCTGCTTCTATGAGGGTGCTCCCCTACCCACTCCTACCTCTTCTCCCTGGCATTCCCTTACATTGGGGCATAGAGTCTTCACAGGACCAAGAGCCTCTCTTCTCACTGATGTACAACAAGGCCATCTTCTACTAAACTGACAACTAAAAAGTACCCATAGAGGGACCATGGTTGAGACCCTGAGAGCTCTGGGGGGAGGGCTGGTTGGTTGATATTGTTGTTCTTCCTGTGGGGTGCAAACTCCTTCAATTCCTTCAGTCTTTCCTCTCCATTGAGGATCTTGTGCTTAGTTCAGTAGTTGTCTGGGAGCATCCACCTCTGTATTTGTCAGGCTCTAGCAGAGCCTTTCAGAAGACAGTTATATTGGCTCCTGTCATAAATGACTTCTTGGCATCCACATAGTGTCTGGGTTTGGTAACTATATGTGGGATAGATTCCCAGTTGGGACAATCTCTGGATGGCCTTTCCTTCAGTCTCTGCTCCATTCCTTGTCTCCATATTTCCTCCAGTAGGTATTTTGTTACCCCTTCTAAGAAGGACTGAGGCATCCACACTTTGGTCTTCCTTCTTCTTGAGCTTCATGTGGTCTGTGAATAGTGCCTTGGGTATTCTGAGCTTTGGGGCCAATATCCACTTATCAGTGAGGGCATACCATATGTGTTGTTTATGACAGGGTTACCTCACTCAGGATAATATTTTCTAACTTCATGAACCCATTGGTTTTTGTTGGTGGTGGTCGTTTTAATTGGATATCATCTTCATTTACATTGCCAATGGAAAAAACCTTTTCTGATATCCTCCCTCCCCTAAGAGCCCTAACCCCTCCCCTTCCTCCTCCCCCATGCCTCTACATATATGTCTCTCCACCCAATACACTCCCTCCTCCATGACCCCTTGGTTTCCCTTTGTTCAGGCCTCTGTTGAGCCTTTACATGACCAAGGACCATTCCTCCCACTGATGCCCAACAAGGCCTTCCTCTGCCACATTTTTGGTTGGAATCTTGTGTGCCCCTTGGTTAAGTCCCTGGAAGTCTTGGGGTGTCTAGGTGGCTGAAATCATTGTTCTTCCCATGGGACTGTAAATCCCTTCAGCTCCTCTGGACCATCCTCTAGTTCCTCCATTGGGGACCCCATGCCCAGTCCAATAGTTGGTTGTTAGCATCTGCCTCTGTATTTGAAGACTCTGGCAGGGCAATCCAGAGACAACCATGGCATGTTCCTTTTGGAATACACTTCTTGTTGTCCACAGTAGTGTCAGGATTTGTTGACTGTTTATAGAATGAATCCCCAAGTAGGGCAGTCTCTGGGTGACCTTTAACTCAGTCTCTGCTCCACCCATTGTCTCCCTTATTGCTCCTGTGACTATTTTGTTCCCTTTCTTAGAGGAACTGAAGAACCCTCACTTAAGTCCTCCTTCTTCTTGAGCTTGGTGAATTGTAACATGTTTCTTTTGAGCTTTTGGACTAACATCCTCTTATTAGTGAGTGCATACCATGTGTATTCTTTTGGGATTGAGTTGCCTCACTCAGGATGACACTTTCTAGTTCCATCCACTTACCTAAGAATTTCATGAATTCATTGTTTTTAATAGCTGAATAGTATTCCATTGTGTATATATACCATAGTTTCTTTATCCATTCCTCTGTTGAGGGACATCTACATTCTTTCCATCTTCTGGCTATTATAAATAAGGCAGCTATGAACATAGTGGAGCATGTGTCCTTATTACATATAGGAGCAGCTTCTGGGTATATGCCCAGGAGTGGTATAGCTGGCTTGACTGGTAGTACTATGTCTAATTTTCTGAGGAATCACCAAACTGATTTCCAGAGTGGTTTTTACCAGTTTGCAATCCCACCAACAATGGAGAAGTGTTTCTTTTTCCCCGCATCCTCTCCAGCATCTGCTGTCTCCTAAACTTTTCATCTTAGCCATTCTGACTGAGGTAAGGTGGAATCTCAGTGTTGTTTTGATTGGCATTTCCCTGATAACTAAGGATGCTGAACATTTCTTTTGGTGCTTTAGGGTCATTTGAGTTTCCTTAGTTGAGAATTCCCTCTTTAGCTGTGTACCCCATTTTTTAATAGAGTTATTTGACTCTCTGGAGACTAACTACTTGAGTTCTTCATATACTCTGGATATTAGCCCTCTGTCGGATGTAGGGTTGGTAAAGATCTTTTCCCAATTTGTTGGTTGCTTTACAGAAGCTTTGCAGTTTAATGAAGTCCCATTTATCGATTCTTCTTCTTAGAACATAAGCCATTGGTGTTCTGTTCAGGAACTTTTCCCCTGTGCCCATGTGTTAAAGATTCATCCCCACTTTCTCTTCTGTAAGCTTCAGTGTACCTGGTTTTATGTGAAGATCCTTGATCCACTTGGACTTGCTGAAAGCAATCTACAGATTCAATGCAATTCCTTTCAAAATCCCAAATCAGTTCTTCATAGATATAGAAAAAGCAATTCTCAAATTCATCTGGAATAACAAAAAAACCCAGGATAGCCAAAACTATTCTCCACAACAAAAGATCTTCTGGGAGAATCAACATCAATGGAATAGAATTGAAGACCCAGAAATGTACCCACACACATACATTGTACAAATGTACCAAATTTTCTGTATCCACTCTTCTGTTGAAAGATATCTGGGTTCTTTACAGATTCTGGCTATTATAAATAAGGCTGCTATGAACATAGTGGAACATGTGTCCCTCTTATATATTTGAACGTATTTTGGGTATATGCTTAGGGGTGGTATACCTGGGTCCTCAAGTAGCACTATGTGCAATTTTGTGAAGAACTGCCAGACTGATTTCCATAGTTGTACCAGCTTGCAATCCCACCAGCAATGGAGGAGTGTTCTTCTTTCTCCACATCCTTGCCAGCATCTTCTCTCACAGATTTTGATCTTAGCCATTCTAACTGGTATGAGTTGGAATCCTAGGGTTGTTTTGATTTGCATTTCCCTGATGACTAAGGATGTTGAACATTTCTTTAGGTGCTTCTCAGCCATTTGGTATTTCTTAGTTGAGAATTCTTTGTTCAGGTCTATCCCCCACTTTTTAATAGAGTTGTTTGGTTCTCTGGAGTCTGACTTCTTGACTTCTTTATATGTATTGGATAGTAGCCCTCTATTGGATGTAGAATTGGTAAAGATCTTTTCCCAAACTATTGGTTGCTGTTTTGTCCAACTGACAGTGTGCTTTGCCTTACAGAAACTTTGTAATTTTATGAGGTCTCATTTGTCAATTGTTGATCTTAGAGCATAAGACATTGGTGTTCTGTTCAGGAAATTTTCCTTTGTGCTCATGTGTTTGAGTTTCTTCCCCCCTTTTTCTTCTATTAGTTTCAGTGTATCTGGTTTTATGTGAAGGTCCTTAATCAGCTTGAACATGAGCTTTCTTTCCATGTGGAGATAAGAATGGTTCAGTTTGCATTCTTCTACATGCTGACTTCTGGTTGAACCACTACCATTTGTTGGAAATGCTTTTTTTTCCACTGGATCATTTTAGCTCATTTGTTAATGTTCAAGTTATCATAGGGGTATGAGTTCATCTCTGCGTCCTCAGTTCTATCCCACTGCTCCACTTGTATGTATATCTACCAATACCATACAGTTTTTATCACTTTGCTCTGTAATAAAGCTTGAGGTCAGGGATGGTGATTCCCAAAGAAGTTCTTTTACTGTTGAGAATAATTTTTGATATTCTGGGATTTGTTGTTACAAATGAATTTGAAAATTGCTCTTACAAAGTCTATAAAGAATTGAGTTGGAATGTTGATAAGGACTGCATTGAATCTATAGATTGCTTTTGGCAAGATGTCAATTTTTACTATATTAATCCTGCCAATCCCTGTGTGTGGGAGATCTTTCTGAGATCTTTGATTTCTTTATTCACAAACTTGAAGTGGTAGCACACTCCTTTAATCCCAGCACTTGGGAAGCAGAGGCAGGAAGATTTCTGAGTTTGAGGCCAGCCTGGTCTACACAGTGAGTTCCAGGACAGCCAGAGCTATACAGAGAAACTCTGTCTCAAAATAACCAAAAAGAAAATCTTAAGAGATAGAAGAGAGAATCTCAGGTGAAGAATATACAATAGAAAGCACTGACATAACAGTTAAAGAAAATGCAAAATGCAAAAAGCTCCTAACCCAAAACATCCAGTAAATCCAGGACACAATGAGAAGACCAAACCTAACAGTAATAGGTACAGAAGAGAGTGAAGATTCCCAACCTAAAGGGCCAGTAAATATCTTCAACAAAATTTTAGAAGAAAACATTCCTAACTTAAAGAAATGGATGCCATGAACATACAAGAAGCCTTCAGATCTCAAAATAGACTGGACCTGAAAAGAAATTCCTCCCATCACAAAATAATAAAAACTCCAAATACACAAAACAAAGAAAGAATATTAAAAAACATAAGACAAAAAGGTTAAGTAACACATAAAGGCAGACCAATCAGAATTACACCAGACTTCTCTAAAAAGCCAGAAGATCCTATACAGATGTCATACAGACCCAAAGCTAAACAAATGCCAGCCCAGGCTACTATACCCTGCAAAACTCTCAATTATCATAGATTGAGAAACCAAGATATTCCATGGCAAAACCACATTTACACAATATCTTTCTACAAAACCCTCTCTAGAAAGGATAATAATTGGAAAACTTGAACACAAGAAGGGAAAATGCAAGAAGATAATCTTTCAACAAACCCAAAAGAAGATAGCCACACAAATATAATTCCACCTCTAACAACAAAAAACAGGAAGCAACAATCACTATTCCTTAATATCTCTTAACATCAATAGACCCAATTCCTCAGTAAAAAGACATAGACAAACAGACTGGATATGTAAACAGGACCCAATATTTTTCTGTATGCAGGAAACATACCTCAGTGACAAAAACAGACATTACCTCAGAGTAAAGAGCTGAACTATCAATGCTCCAAATGCAAGGGTACCCACATTCATAAAAGAGACTTTACTAAAACTCAAAAAACACACTGCACCTCATGCATTAGTGTTGGTAGACTTCAACACCCCACTCTCAACAATGGACACATCATGGAATCAGAAACTAAACAGAGACACAGTGAAACTAACAGAAGTTACGAACCAAATGAATTTAATGTATATCTATAGATCATTTCGTCATTTAACAAAAAGAATATACCTTCTCAGCACCTCATGGTACTTTCTCTAAAACTGACCATATAATCAGTCACAAAACAGGCCACAACAGATACAAAAAGATTGAAATAATCCCATACAACCTATCAGATCACCATGAATTAAGGTTGGTCTTCAATAACAACAAAAACAAGAGAAAGCTCACATAGACATGGAAACTGAACAATGCTCTACTAAAATAGTCTAACAAAGTTATTAAGATGGACTTACTAAGATTATTGGAAATTGCTCAAGTCATTGAAGAAAGCTGAGAATTCCCTGAAATGAGATGTCTTTGTCTGCAAGAAAAATGTAATGATAAGTGTCTGAATAGATTGCAGCATTTTACTAATTAGTAGTTATTAAATGATTACTCTAGTTGAGTTACTAGGATAACCAGCTAATACCAATGGGTTTAGTATACATGACAATATTTCAGAAGTTCTGGACCCCATATCTCACCCATATGAACAAGTTTTACAGACAGGAAATGACCAATTTAAAGTGATGCTGTACAAATAGCCACCTCATTTTACTACGTGTTTTTATCCTTTCATAAAAAAATACTATGAAAGAACATATGGTCCAAATTTGAGAAACGCATAAGAGCTGTCTTTCATGATGTCAATGTACCATTTGCTAAGGCTACCTTAGTCCTTTCCACTAGTGTGTAATGGCTCATACTAACATAGTACTTGCTGACTGTAAACTCATAACTAGAACTTAAAAGTTGCTTTAAAATCTTTGTTTCAGATTTCCTATTAATGGTCTATTTAAGAGTCACTCAAAATCTCAATTTCTTTGTCATTTAAAGTATGTTAGAAGTGTCTTGAAATGTCCCATATTTGATGATTCAGTCAGTACTAAGGAAACTTTCCCTGAGTTACCCATCATTGGAACTTCAAACTAGAGTTCAAATCTTTAATTTTTTAAAATTTTTTATTGGATATATTCCATATTTACATTTCATTTCCCTTTTTCTGGTTCCCTGTCCCTGAAAGGTCCCACATGCCCCTTTTCCTCCCCCTGCTCCTCCATCCACCCCTTCCCAATTCCCTGTTCTGATATTCCCCTACACTGATGCTTTGAGCCTTTCCAAAACCAGGGTCCACTCCTTCCTTCTTATCAGACATCATTTAGTATGTGGATTGTGTCTTTGTTGTCCCAAGATTTTAGGCTAATATCCACTTATCAGTGAGTGCATACCATGGGTATTCTTTTGAGACTGGGTCACCTCACTTAGTATGATGTTCTCCAGCTCCATCCATTTCTCTAAGAATTTCATGGATTCATTGTTTCTAATGGCTGAATAGTATTCCATTGTGTATATATACCACATTTTTTTTGTATCCATTCTTCCGTTGAGGGACATCTGCATTCTTTCCAGCTTCTGGCTATTATAAGTAAGGCTGCTATGAACATAGTGAAGCATGTATCCTTATTGCATGCTGGGGAATCTTCTGGGTATATGCCCAGGAGTGGTATGACTGGGTCCTCCGGAAGTATCATGTCCAGCTTTCTGAGGAACTGCCAGATTGATTTCCAGAGTAGTTGTACCAGCTTGCAGTCCTACCAGCAGTGGAGGAGTGTTCCTCTTTCTCCACATCCTTGCCAACACCTGATGTCTCCTGAGTTTTTACTCTTAGCCATTCTGACTGGTGTGAGGTGAAATCTCAGTGTTGTTTTGATTTGCATTTCTCTAATGACTAATGATGTTGAACATTTTTTAAGGTGTTTCTCAGCCATCCAAATTTCTTCAGGTGAAAAGTCTTTGTTTAGCTCTGTACCCCAGTTTTGGATAGGGTTATTTGGTTTTCTGGGGTCTAACTTCTTGAGTTCTTTGTATACATTGGACATTAGCCCTCTGTCAAATGTGGGGTTTGTGAAGATCTTTTCCCAATTTGTTGATTTCCGATTTGTCCTTTTGACAGTGTCTTTTGCTTATGCTCTAAGAACAAGAATAGACAAATGGGACCTCATAAAATTACAAAGTTTCTGTAAGGCAAAAGACACTGTCAAAAGGACAAATTGGCAAGTAACCTTTTCAAAAAGAGTATTTATCTAATATTTTTATCCTAGAATATTTAATGTGGAACTCCTCTTAATAATCATTTTATTATATTCATATTACATGTTCATAAACATGTATCATTTTATGTGCATTCCATGTTCAGGAACATTCCCCCTGAGCCCATGTCCTCAAGGGTCTTCCCCAGTTTCTTTTCTATTAGTTTTAGTGTGTCTGGTTTTATGTGGAGTTTAGTATAAGGAGATAAAAGTGGATCAATTCTCATGCTTCTGCATGTTGACCTCCACTTGAGCCAGCACCATTTGTTGAAAAGGCTATCTTTTTTCCACTGGATGTTTTCAGCTCTTTTGCTGAAGATCAATTGGCCATAGATGTGTGGGTTCACTTCAGGGTCTTCAATTGTATTCTATTGATCCACCTCCCTGTCACTGTACCAATACCATGCAGTTTTTAACACTACTGCTCTGTAGTATTGTTTGAGATCCGGGATACAGATTCCCCCAAAAGTTCTTTTACTGTTAATGATAGTTTTAACTATCCTGGGTTTTTTGTTATTCCAGAGGAATTAGAGAATTGCTCTTTCTAACTCTATGAAGACCTGAGTTGGGATTTTGATGGGGATTGTGTTGAATCTGTATATTGCTTTTGGCAAGATTGCCATTTTAACTATATTAATCCTGCCAAACCATGAGCATGGAAGATTTTTTCATTTTCTGAGGTCTTCTTCCATTTCCTTCTTCAGAGTCCTGAAGTTTTTGTCATACAAGTGGTTCACTTGTTTGGCTAGAGTCACATCAAGATACTTTGTATTGTTTGTGGCTATTGTGAAGGATGTCATTTCCCTAATTTCTTTTTCAGTCTACTTATCCTTTGAGTATAGGAAAGCTACTGATTTGCTTGAGTTGATTTTAAAACCAGCCACTTTGCTGAAGTTGTTTATCAGCTGTAGGAGTTCTCTGGTGGAGATTTTTGGGTCACTTAAGTATACTATCATATCATCTGCGAATAGTGATATTTTGACTTCTTCCTTTCCAATTTGTATTCCTTTGACTTCGTTATGTTGTCGAATTGGTCTAGCTAGTACCTCAAGTACTATATTGAAAAGATATGGTGAGAGGGGGCAGCCTTGTCTAGTCCCTGATTTTAGTGGGATTGCTTCAAGTTTCTCTCCATTTAGTTTGATGTTGGCTACCAGTCTGCTGTAAATTTCTTTTACTATGTTTAGGTATGGGCCTTGAATTCCTGTTCTTTCCAGGACTTTTAGCATGAAAGGATGCTGAATTTTGTCAAATGCTTTTTCAGCATCCAATGAGATGACCATGTGTTTTTTTTTCTTTGAGTTTGTTTATGTACTGGATTACGTTGATGGATTTCCGTATATCGAAACATTCCTGCATCCCTGGGATGAAGCCAACTTGATCATGGTGAATGATCATTTTGATGTGTTCTTGGATTTAGTTGGCAAGAATTTTATTGAGTATTTTTACATCAATGTTCATAAGGGAAATTGGTCTGATGTTCTCTTTCTTAGTTGGATCTTTGTGTGGTTTTGGTTTAACCATACAAAGAATCAACAAAACCAGGAGCTGATTCTTTGAGAAAATCAACACGATAGATAAACCCTTAGTCACACTTACCAAAGGGCACAGAGACAGTATTCAAATTAACAAAATTAGAAATGAAAAGGGAGATATAACAACAGAAACTGAGGAAATTCAAAAAAATCATCAGATCCTACTACAAAAGCCTATACTCAACCCATCTAGAGAATCTGGAGGAAATGGACAATTTCCTAGACAGATACCAAATACCAGAATTAAATCAGGATCAAATAGATTGTCTAAACAGTCCCATAACCCCCAACGAAATAGCAGGGGTCATAGAAAGTCTTCCAACCAAAAAAAAGCACAGGACCAGATGGTTTTAGTGCAGAATTCTATCAGACCTTCAAAGAAGACCTAATACCAATACTCTTCAAACTATTCCACAAAATTGAAACAGAAGGAACACTACCCAACTCAAATCTTATTTTAAGATAAGGACTTTATTGAATACTAATGTTGGCTATTTAATAGCTCCATAAAATATTTAAGAGATTTTCAAAGTGTTCTGCATTCTTGTGTTCTCAAAGAAACTCATATGTTGTTCATTGTTGGAGGTAAAGTCTATGGCTTGGGAAGTATAATAAATATGATAGCAAGGGACCTGAGTTAAGTAGGGTGTTGAAGTCTCCCAACACTATTGCATGAGGTATGTTTAATAAACATGAAATGTTTAAGCCAGAGAAGTAATCATATAACAACATCAATGTAAAGAAAGAAAACAAAGGAAAAAAAAGAAATCCAACCCTATAATTACAAGCCTGGGCAAAAAGAGACAGAAGGACCTGTAGCTTGCTGGCTTGTCACTCTAGGTGAATCTGTGAGTTTCAATTTTGTTAAGAGGCCCTGACACAAAACAACAACAACAACAACAACACCAACAGCAACAACAACAAAGGAAAACAACTGCCTTGCCACCACATGTAAGCCCACACAGGTGTACCTGCAGAAACATAGGCACAGAAATACTTTAACTCCTTCGCGGATTTATCTATATTATCCAACATCTAGGTTTTTAAGAACAGGCTTTCTTTCAGGATAACTTCCTGGTTCTTTCTGGTTTATTTCTTTAGCAATTTCAGGGTCTAATTTAAAGGTCAGGGTCTAAAGGTTCAACTTTATATTTGTTTGTTGTTGTTGTTGTTGTTGTTGTTGTTTTTGTTTCGAGACAGGGTTTCTCTGTGTAGTCCTGGCTGTCCTGGAACTCATTCTGTAGACCAGGCTGGCCTCGAACTCAGAAATCCACCTGCCTCTGCCTCCCAAGTGCTGGGATTAAAGGCGTGCGCCACCACTGGAGGACATAGGCACAGGGGGAAAGTTCCTGAACAGAACACCAATAGCTTATGCTCTAAGATCAAGAATTGACAAAAGGGACCTCATAAAATTACAAAGTTTCTGTAAGGCAAAGGACACTGTCAGAAGGACAAAACGACAACCAACAAAGTGGGAAAAGATCTTCACCAACCCCACATCCAACAGAGGGCTAATATCCAATATATACAAAGAACTCAAGAACTTAGACCCCAAAGAACCAAATAACCCTATCAAAAAAATGGGGTACAGAGCTAAACAAAGAATTTTCACCAGAAGAAATTCGGATGGCTGAGAAACACCTTAAGAGATGTTCAATATCATTAGTCATCAGAGAAATGCAAATCAAAACAACCCTGAGATTCCACCTCACACCAGTCAGAATGGCTAAGATTAAAAACTCAAGAGACAACAAATGCTGGCGAGGATGTGGAGAAAGAGTAATACTCCTCCACTGTTGGTGGGATTGCAAAATGGTAAAGCCACTCTGGAAATCAGTGTGGCGGTTCCTCAGAAAATTGGGCATGTCCCTTCCAGAGGACCCTGGCATACCACTCCTGAGCATATACCCAGAGGATTCCCCTGCATACAATAAAGACACATGCTCCACTATGTTTATAGCAGCCTTGTTTATAATAGCCAGAAATTGGAAGGAGCCCAAATATCCCTCAAAGGAGAAATGGATACAGAAAATGTGGTATATTTATACAATGGAATACTACTCAGCAATTAAAAATAATGAATTCATGCAATTTGTAGGTAAATGGTTAGACCTGGAAAATATCATCCTGAGTGAGCTAACCCAATCACAAAAGAATACACATGAAATGCAATCACTGATAAGTGGATATTAATGAGCCCAGAAGCCCTAAATACTCAAGGCACAATTAGCAAGTCAAATGATTCCCAAGAAGAAGAAAGGAGAGGACCCTGGGCTTGTAAAGATTGGATCCACTTTTGTAATGAAACTGTGGGGGGAGGGGAAATGATTGGGGAATAGTTGCGGGGGAGAGGAACTATGGGACATAGGGAGGGGGGGAACTGGGAAAGGGGAAAGCCTTTGGAATGTAAACATAGAATATAGAAAATAAAAAAAATTAAAAACAAAACAAAACAAAAAAAGATCAAATGACAAAAAAAAAAAAAAAAAAAAAGAAAGAAAGGAGAGGACCCTGGGCCTGGAAAGATTGGATCCAGTTTTGTAGAGAAACCATGGGGGGAGGGGGAATGATTGGGGAATAGTTGGGGGGAGAGGAACCTTGGGACATAGGGAGGGGGGAACTGGGAAAGGGGAAAGCCTTTGGAATGTAAACATAGAATATAGAAAATAAAAATTAAAAAAAATAAAGGTCAGGGTCTAATATAAAACTTTTCTGACTCATTGCTAATAGATTTATGAATGACTATTATTATATATATAGGAAAATCTAATTTTATAAATCTAAAGAAAGAAGACAGACAATTCTCTTCTATCAAGTGTCTGGCATATAGCCCACAGTACATGTTCTCTCCATACAAACATTTCTAACAGACATTAATGCACTTTTAGTTAATTTGCCTTTCTATACTTTGGTCTGAGGATATATTCTTACACATGTATGGATGGATGGATAGGGAGAAGAAATGGGTAGTTTGGATCTTCAAAAACTATTCAGAAAGAAGTGGCTCACAAATATCAAATACTGTGAATTTTAAAATTAGTACCTGGAAGACAAAATAATATGGAGAATGTTCACTCTCCTCTTTGCATGTTTAATTTTATTTCTTACTTCAATTTCTAAGTAGATATTGTTGTTTCTTATTTAGAAGAAAAGAAAATTACTTAAAGTTACTTTTGCAAAATAGTATATATTGATTGACACAACTAAAATGTTATATACAAGTGAATCCTACATGCACCTACGAGACAGAAATTTATCATGTTCACCTGCCTCAATTTACATTTTTCTGTGGCTCTGTGGCCTCAAGCTGCTTACTGCAAATTAGATTTTGCCTTAATATGCTAATGTTAAGTAGGGGAATTGGGATCTAAATAATTAAGTTGTAAGAAGTACAAAACTAAAGCAATCTATTAATGTGGCTTGAACGTTCCTTGATTATATTTGTAGAGTGAGTTTACCTGCTTTAAATGGTGAATTAGAATTTAAAGGTAAATTGAAATTTGAAAGAAAATGTGATAATAAAATCTCTCTCTCTCCCTGTCTATTTTCAGTTTTATGTATCTGAGTTGTCACTCAGTAATGCCATCCAGATAAGGACAAATCATGATCATAAGGTATCAACAGATGTTGATAGATTAGCTTTGACCAATATTCTTTGCAAGTATTTTTTGGTTACCTACTAAAGGAAATATTTCCATGAAAGTTATTGAGTATGGTTGTGTTGGTAACGGCTTTATAAACTTGTGGACTTGAGTTTTGTTTCATTAAAGTCAAAACTATGTAAGAAGCATTGAGAAATATAGTTGGCCTTCAGGATCTCTGGGGAGGTGGTTCTAAAGTCCCTATAAATATGAAATGTGAGGACGCTCAAGTACCTACAGAAAAGAGACATCATTGTCCTTCTATACCATAGATTACTTATAATAGCTCATATAATGCAAATGATATGTTAATAGTTGTTATACTGCATTGTTCAAGGAATAGTGAGTAGAAAGCCTGTATACAAGTTCAATAAGAATGCATTTGTGTTGTTATAAATTTGTTCTCTGCAGTTAACTGAATATATAAATGTATCTATTCACATAAAAGGCTTATGCTATAACATGTTCATATATACACACAAATGCATATATGTACATATACATATATATGAATAATATAACAGATAGATGATAAGATGATAGATGGATAGATAGATAGATAGATAGATAGATAAAGAGGGGTGGATAGATAGATAGATAGATAGATAGATAGATAGATACTTGGACACCCTATCAATAAAACTGTCCTTGTTAGATTCAATGTGCTTTTCTCTGTAGTCATTTGATAAAACTCCACAGGAAAGCTAAAATAACTCATCTAAGAAGTGAACATTACAGAAATTTTCTAAGCCTTTGTCAGAAAGTTTTGCTTAGATAAACAAATAAACACTGAATTAGATTAAGGCAATGACTTAAATAATGGGCCATTTTAAATGTGAAAGGAGAGTAAGCCACACAGGATACTAGGATCACAAGCTCTTGTCTGAGATGCAGTTTTCAACAGAGCAACCCTAAAGAGGGACTTGAACAATGATAACATAATGGAGGGCTTAGATATTTGTCATCTAATCATGAAGTTTTCCTTGTAGTGAGAATAGTTATATTTTGAAGAAGAATCAATAAAATTCCTAGGATTTCCCAACTCTTGGTCTGAAAAGGGTCAGAATTTCATGGTATAAGAAGAAAACTGGCGTGCATATATATAAAATGATGGGGATATATGAAGCATTCGGAGTCCTGGAGAGAGAGAGAGAGAGAAAGAGAGAGAGAGAGAGAGAAAGAGAGAGAGAGAGAGACAGAGACAGAGACAGAGACAGAGACAGAGACAGAGACAGAGACACAGGGAGAGGGAGAAACAGAGAGAAATGGAGACCAAGACAGACAGAGAGACAGAGAAAGAGAGGGACAATTAAAGAGAGAGACAGAGGGAGAATGAGAGAAACAGAGAGAGACAGTGAAAGAGAGAGAGGGAGAGGTAAGGGAGAGAGAGAGAGAGAGAGAGAGAGAGAGAGAGAGAGAGAGAGAGAGAGAGAGGAAGGGACAGAGAGGGAGAGGGAGAGGGAGAGAAAGAGGGAGAGGGAGAAAAGAAAGGAATGCACTTGGAGCATGCACATCAAAGGCTTCTGGGAACAAAGGCCTTTCTGGTGCAGGTTGTGTCTATTCTGACAGGGCATAAGGGGGACATGAATATACATGTGTTGTGAAGGTGAAGGAGGTGGAGGGGGGTTGCTGAAGTGAAAAACAACCAAATAAATAAAAGGCAACCAAATAAAGAGTCATAAATACTTTTCGAATTTCTCATAGGGTCCACACTATCTATTCTATTTCCTTGAAAAATTGAATTATGATTCCTGAAAATCAGAGTCTCATTGTGTTTTTCCCTTGCCTTGCCCTAATAGATGATGAATCATTAAACAGCACCTGCCACACACAGGAGCCTTTGCAGTCACTGTGCGTGTTCACCCTGCGAACTGCAATTAAGCTCATATTTTTGCTTCCCAATCTATCTCATTAGCACGGATTTGAAAAATAACTAAGGATGAAAACTTTCACATTTGCATATAGAGACTTAATAAATTCACTGGCTTTTTCCCCCTGATTTGTGGATTAGAAACTGTAAGTGGAAAGAATATTACATACGAAGTCAGTAGACCTGAGCTTAAATACTACCTCCAGAGTTGTTGTTGATTTGACTTGAAAAGCTAAGTGTCTGTGTGCACGGCTAAAGTGTGAAGGTAACATTAATTGACACAGTTAAAAGACCAAAGACAAATACTCCAAAATGCATACAAAACTTACCGTGTTTTTGCTTCGGGCAGGTAGGAGGGAAATTATATGCAGTATTCATTCACATTGGGTAGTTTCACATTCTGGAAGATTTTGTAAGGTCTGCTGTAGTTGATATCTACCTGGAGTGTTTGACTTCGGTTCTTAGCCATGACACAGTTTTATTATGTCTGATTCAACTAGCTCTTTGATCCAAAACATTTCACAGACCCCTGCAGCACAAAGGAAAGCACATGCAAAGGGAGAATCGTCTCATTTCCCTATTCTGCTCCATATTAGAAGTCAACATATTCAATTTCATTTCACAAATCATCACTTCTAAGACAGATGTGTCCAGCTTGAAAACCTTCCATTGGTTCATTATTTTCTATAGAAGAAGTTTGGAGAAAACCTGACTTTTTCTAGGAGACTTTTACTAAGTATCCTACTGACATATTTCTTCTTCCAATTTGAATTCACATTTTCACTTCTCCCATGGTCCTGTCACATTTTGTTCTTGATACTGGCTTTGCTTTTTTGTTTTGTTCACAGAAACTGGGAAAACTCAGCACATCTCCCATACCATTCAAGCTACCTCTTTACAAATAAAAGTCTGTCTTGGGCTTGTGATGTTCTTGGTGTGGAAAGCTAGCTTACTGGATCCAAAGTTGTAGGATGACACAGAGATGTCACATTTTTTTGTTGTTGACAGTAATGTTAATGGTAATCCCATGCAAGAATGAAACCACACATCTTCCTATCTCTCTCATCTGCCTCACCAACCCCTCTAATGTTGCCTAGGAAAAGGTGATACACACAGGTTAGAAAAATTAATATTTCTCTTTCCATGCATGGAAACACTAGTGTTCAATATATTTCTCAAAGAGACAGTGGTTGGATATGATAGATGCATACATGTGCCCAGTCACACCCCATACACATGATGAGAAGCAGAGAGAGGAAAGCTAAACAAGACTGAACTTTAGCAAAGGTTCCTGCCTGACTGGCCTTATCACATGCAAGATGAAGACATGCCATTTTGCTAATAAAGGTTTTTTTTCCCCTTCTTTAAATTTAATGTCATCATTACCGGCTTATGCTATTGCTGACTTTTTCCCTTGGGGAAATGAAAAAAAATACAGCAGTCCAATGATCTCAAGCCCACATACACTGATGCCTAAAATCTTCTACCAATAATCAGGCAAGTGGTTTGAATATTGAACCTGAAAATGTCACATTGGTCACAGCTATAATTGGGCCCAATACCCCACTGTAATTAAAGCTACAGAAGGTTTGAAAGTGCCAGCTCTCTGTCTCTCAGATGACGAAAGAAATACATATTTCACAGACCATACAAAAATGTACTGATTAATTATATGGGGATATGCATTATGCCTAGCAGAATAGTCCCTCTGAAATTCCAGGATTGGATGGGCCAGACTCCTATCTTAAAAGGCCCTAGGATAAGAAAACAGCAATTGCTTTCATAGACTATGATCATTTTACAGTAGAAAGAAGTATCCTCAACACCAAATAATTATAGCACAGCTTTGTGATTGATTTAACGGAGAAAACCCGCCTAATTGCATTTGCCATTACAATTTATAGTGCTTATAATCAAAGCATACTCCCTTACTGGACAGACCTTGCATTAGAATTGAGAAAATGCTAACATAACAAAGTTTAACTTATGTTTTGGATTCAAGTGGTCCTCTATACTGGTATTGGTGAAGAGGAAGTGAAGAGGAAAGTACTCCTGTTGAGAACTAATATCCAGGATCTGAATAAACAAAATACAGCACATTAACACAAAGATACCTCTTGAATGCTTTTATAGGAAGAAATATTTTATTGAAATAATTCATTTTCTCTTTTGCCAGGGTGCCATTCTAGAGGCCAAAATATGAAGATGCAAAGTCTAGCAAATTCTGCCATAAAAATATAGAATATCACTGTGTGGTTGGTATGGAAATATGAGACTTAAAAAGTATGACCTTAGAATCTGTCATGTGTACTCTGTGGCTTTCATGAGCAAATGAATATGTTTAAAATAAGTTATTTCTAGAAATTAGAGAAGAATCAAGAAAAGCCAAAATTCTGAGGATATAAAATGAATGATTAAGGGGTCTATAGGTCTATTTTCTCACTATCTTTAGGATTAGTACCTAGCACACTTAAGCTGACTAAATGTTTAGTCCCAACAGTTTTAAGACTCATTCATGTACTACATAAACTCCAAATATGAACCATAGGCCTCCTACATCATGGGATGAGTAAAGACTATAGTAAGTGTTATCAGAATCAGAAAAGAGTAATGCAAGAACTAGTCAGGGAAACAGTTGAGAGGAAGCACTCACAGAAATATATATATTACACATTCCAAATAGTCAAACCATTGACATTATACCCCATTGCATCCAGATAACAGCTTCATCACATTTAGCAAGTGAACTAATGATTTGCGCAATATTTACTGGTTTATAGAACTGAGATGTCTAGCCCTACATAAAGCAAATTTTCTAACAGTAAAACATATTATATACTGGGAAATCACTGGAGTGGGAAATCAGCATGGAGCACATCCTGTGCTCTAGATGGCTTGCCCTGTATATCAATGTGCAACAATATCTTAGATGATAAATTTATATAAGCCATTGTGTGTGTGCGTGTATGTGTGTGTGTGTGTGTGTGTGTGTGAGAGAGAGAGAGAGAGAGAGAGAGAGAGAGAGAGAGAGAGAGAGAGAGAGGAGGATAGATAATATATGCATTTCTCTATTAGTTTAATCTTTTATTGGTAGTATTTGTATCATAATTCTGTATCACACTTTGTTTTTCAGTGGAAGCAATTGGTAACTCTGTCTCTGTTTGAGATTCTGTGTGTGTGTCAAATTTATCCATGTTCTGAGGGGGCACATCAAAAATTGTCTATCAAAGCATTGCTTTTGAAAAAATATCAGTTTCCAAAATCATATTTCATTGCTGTTCTCAAAATATAAATTCATGTTTAAGGTTAAAATGTATGTATGACCACAGAATGGTTTAGCTCCTCTCTTTTTGTCTAAGAAAAACCTTACTAATAGTTTAGGGAAGGATGGAAGTTAAATGAGAAAATTAGTTTTTTTCAGGGCTGTCTAATAGGAGTTAGTATACCTACAGAAATCTGTATGGGTTTATTCATCTTTAAATGCTGTCTTATTATTTACATATCCCTGTCTCTTATTATATATTTTGACATTTCTTTCATATTCTCCTCTATTTCCATGTGTGTATATGTGTGTACTTGGTCATTGTTTTCTTAATCAACAAAATCCTCTCTAGAGAAAAACCCTATTTTATCCTCAAAATTAAATTAAATTGGTCCTAAATTATCTCCTAGATAATTCTCAGTCTGTGTGGTCACAACCTCCATGGGAGATCAACAATCCTTTCCCAGGGTTTGCAGATCAGATATCCTGTATATCAGATATTTATATTATGATTCATAACAATAGCAAAATTACTGCTATGAAGTAGCAACACAAAAATCAGTGGACAGTCTTAATTCAAACACACAAAAAGAGTTTTTTTCAGAATATACTATATTTTATTTGAAATTAACCTACTGCCATGATTTTGATTCTGATTCATTCCAAAACATAAGAGAAGACAGGCAAAAATAAATTATTATGCCAAATATATGACCATATTCATCATTAATTGTGTTTCTTTCTCCAAGAATATATAATCCCCCTTTTGATTACAACCTATTATGTGAGAGCAAATATTTATCTTTTCCAAGAGACAATCAGAAATAAGGATTTCAGCTTAGCCTTTGAGCCTTTCTACACCAAATCTTGTAATTTTATGAATATGTTAATTAGCTAGCATACCTATCTCATAACAGAATTATATGAGCTCTCAGTGGTTTACCCCCTTAAACTATCTCACTTGGATATTTAGAAAATAATCTGAAAAAATATATTATGTTTGATTTTTATACAAACTGAACTAAGTTACAGTTCTAGATTTATGTTAGTTTTGTTTTACTGGTTCATAATTTTTCCCTAATTTTGACACATATTTTATTAACAAAAGAATATATATTAACTGACTAGTAGAGTTAGATTATAGAATTTAGATAATGGATCCTTGCTTGCCTCTGGGACAGGGTAAAGTTACTACTGAGAAAGACGTAGAGAAAGTTACACTTAGAGCTAAAGAGATGACTCAACTATAATAGAACCCACTACTCTTTCAGGGAACCTGAAGAGTTTGCAGCATTCACATTAGAAGGTTCAAAATTCCCACAGGGCCTCTGGTATATATGTAATAAACATTCAGTCAGTTCAGTCTCCATATAGCTCTCACAACCACTGGAGCTGGGGTTGTCCCTGAAGCTGTAGCCTTCCCCAACAGGGCAGTTTTGACTCTGCTTCGACTGGTCTCAAGGGGAGAAGGCATCCCTAACCCTGTAAAGACTTGATGAACCCTGGTAGAGGATACTAAGGGGGACCCCACAATCTCAGAGGACAAGGGAAAGGGGGTAGGGGATGGACTCAGTACAGAAGAGTACAGCTTTTAGGAGGTAGATAAATAATAAATAAATAAATAAATAAATAAATAAATAAATAAAACAAAAAGACATTAAGCTTAATTGTTATAAAACCAAAAAGACAAGAGCCATTATTATTATTATTATTATTATTATTATTATTATTACTACTACTACTACTACTACTACCATTATCATTATTTCTTTGGGTGTGTGCATGTGTGTGTTTATGCACAAGGACAAATGCCCATTCTCCTTTCTAGCCAATAGCTATCATAAACTCATTGTATTGGTCAACGAAACGGAGTGCATTGTCAGAAAAGTACATGCTGATGTTCTTGGTGGAGGGATTATTTGGTTCAACTAGGTGAAAGGAGTATAAACGTGGTTTTTCCAAAAAGCAAGATCCGAATGCACCTGCTATTGATTCGGGGGCACTCTTGTTCTAGACCAAACAGCACAGCACAAGTCTGTTCAGGAATGAACTGTGGGCTACTATCTGGGTATTCTTGACTTGCTTATTATTTAGAAAGGTGAGAAAAATATTCCTGGACTGACAGGTACTATTGTGTCTTGGCAACTGGGACTCAAAACAGCAATCAAAATATGAAAGACTTTCAATCTCTGTAAAGACAATGTCCAACACCACAGTATCAGAAAGCCTTGAATAAAGAAGATGAGAAGCCCAAGGCCAAAGCACCCAAGATTCAGCATCCTGTTACTCCACATGTCCTTCAACACAAAAATAGATGTACTACTCTGAAAAAAAGACAAAGCACTAAGAAAAAGACAGAGGAGGCTTTCAGAATATGTTAACCTTAACCTTCCTGCCAAGAGAGTGAAGGAAGTTAAAAGAACAATGCCTACAAAAGATTTCCAAGAGATGTTTTCTCATTTAAATATTGTCATTCTTTATAGGTGCAGTTCTAAAATTTGGGTACCTAAATTTGGTTCAATGTCTTTGTATGGAAAATAATAATTGGTGGTAATACCTGAAAAATAGTACCTTTAAATGTGCAAGTGTTACACTGTCCACATCTCAACTACTAGCTAAACTAAGCCTCTTGGTAATGTTAATGACTTTACAGGGAGAAAAATGAGAATGACTTATAAACTATTCTCTCTCTTTGATACAACGTGATGTCAGTGCTTAGGCAGAATCTGATGTTTACTATGTTTAGTTTATTATTGCTTCAAAACCAAGAACTGGACACAAAGAACTGGACATAAGTGGAGATGTTTGTTGGTCTCCAAAAATTCAATTTTGTTGCACTACAGCAATGCCACCTTTCTCAGGCATAGCATGAGAGCCAAACAAGCTAATAGAAGTATGAAATCACTAGGTTTTCTGTCTCAATGTGGTTCCAAAATTGTTTGGCTTATTTTTTATCTGAAGGAGCTATGGCTTCCTAGTTCATGGAACTATCTCTTTGGCACTCAATAATGTGAGTGGATTCTTGCTGAACTTTATGTTTCCGGAAGGATATAAAGTAGAAAGATTTCCCCTGGGCTCTGCCCTTTGCATACATTCTATCTATTAAATTTTGCTATAAACTGAGGTACAATTTGGCAGCCCATGGATTCAAATATGTGTAATCAATCCTGCCTCTTTGTCCTGTCAGTGTGTAGCCCACCTTTTGAAGAATGCAATATCATTGACAATTGATAATATCACTAGAAAAACAAGTGATGAGAGAGGCTAAGTCATTTGAATAGGCAAGAGAGAATACAAGAAGAAAAGTGAGGGAGAAGAGAAAGTTGTCTATAAGGATAATATTAAATTCATATATATTAATTATTAAACTATATATATAGTTGCCTATAAGAATAAAATTAGAGAAAATTTGTGTTAAGAGGCTTGAATTTCAGAGGACAATTAGTCAGCTCTCAGATGTAATTCAGTTGAAGCTAACACATGCTTCCTACCATGAAACAGTACTGTTTGTCTATTGGACTTTTTAGATTTTAGTTTAATACTTAATCCTTTCAGTTTGCTATCAGCCTTACTTCCCAATGCAGAGATTTTTGTGATTGATGCATTTGAGTAATTTGCCTTCTCTGTGAGCAAAAGTCTACTTCTTACTGATCTCTCTGGGAACTGGGACATTCTGTAAAATCTAAAGATGGCTCTGTGCAATGGAAATATGTTACCTCCGATAGAGCCCAATTCCATGTCTCTGGTCACTAATAACTGACTCAGTTGGGATTAAGATAGCCCAGTAGCTTGGTGTCTCCTAACATGACAAGATTGTGTTGAAACTATCTTGCTGAGAGAAGGGCTGGGGATGCCTGGATTTCATGGATCTGCTCTTTTTAATAAATATGTGTATTTTTTGAAGTATAGTTGCTTCAATACTTAAATCTTACTTAACAAGTTATATAAATCAGTAAAGAAATGATCCAGACTCCCTCAGGTAATTTTTGTAAGTCTGTCTTAAAATATGTTCACATGTTGTATTGAGTAGTAGTCATTTAATTTGGGGAAATGAAGGTCATATTAAATGCAACTGTTGTAGCCCATACCAATAGATTATATGTACCCACTACTTAGGTTCAAGTTCAGATAAAAAACAATTTTCATTTGCACTTAAGACTTCACTGTGTTTTCCACCAAGGCAAGGATGTTTTTAGAAACACAAGCTTCTACAAAAGCTGTGATGGGAAAAAGAGTAAGGAAACAGTCCAGTCTGCTCATCTCCCCTGTAATCTATCTCAAAAGCGCTTATCTCTGCTAGTATTATGACAATCGCTGAACATGACATCATGCAGCAGATCTGAGATAAAACTCAGGCTTCAGGGCCAGCTTGAAATGACACAGATCAGAGTGTCATGGTTGCTAGCCACCTTCCCCTCACTGCTGATGGCCGGCTCAAAAAACACTTTGAGCAGAGAAAATGAAGTTTGCTTTTTGTGTCTGTGTTACTCTGCTGGTCCTACCCTTTGGTGCTTCCTGTCAATATCTGCTCATCCAAGACTGACAGGTTCTATCAGAATTCATAAGTGGCTGCTACATGCTTTATTACCAACTTTAATGTTATATTAAAATCACCACAGCTGGATTTTACAATTATTTCCTGATTTATTCTTGATTTCTGATGTATCCCTCTTTCTTGTTTTTTAGTATCCATTTTTCCTTTTCATCTGGGGCTGCCCAATTGAGTTGAGCCAATGGAAAAGAATTTGATAGTTCTTTTTCTTATAACTGTGACGAAAATCCTCATGAGAATTTCTGATGGAAAAAATATTGATTTTGGTTCATAACTTCACAGGATTCAGTCTATGATTTTATTCAGGCTTCATGTTCTTAAGCAGCTTATAATGGGAGAGTAGCATCACCATATGGTAGAGCATGATTTTCATTTCTTAACTTACAGAATGATGAAGTTCTAAGAGTTCCATTGACCAAAGATGTGCCTCCAGTAGTTTGTTTCTCCACCAACATCTGAAGTTCTCAGAATCTTTTGAACGAAAAACCACTAACTGTTGGTCAAGTTCTAAACATAAGAGCTTTTAGGCAGACACATTTTATCCAAACCATAACAGAATCCAAAACTATTGGTTATAGGCTAGGAAACCAAAAAGCTAGATACATGTGTTTTGTGGTGGTGCCTGTTTTGGTATCAAATTTCCTCAAATGCATGTGTTAAAGTTCCATAATCATTGCTATGATCTATGCAGGCAAGGGTCTCTGTCCAGTGACTACACCAATAGGACTCTACCCTTCTGAAATAATCCATTCTATAAATGGTGTGGGGAGGGTAGCCTGGGCACATTTGTGCTTCTCAGTATTCTACATAGTGAGAAAGTAGTGTTTCTCTCCAATTGCCCTTTCATACCTTTTGCTTTATTAAGAAACGTAGATGTTTCTATCTGTGCCAAGCAGGCTGGCACTAGAAACTAAACGCTATAGTCTTATCTTGGACTTTCTGGCTGCTGGAACCATAGGAAATGATTCTATATTATTTGTAATTTGATCTTTTGCACCATGTCAGCATATGGGCATGAAAAGAATTTCACTCTTCTACAGAAATCCAGGACTCATTTTCTACAAAATTTTCCCCTTCCTCACATTCACTTTCTTTTTCCATGCACCATATCCCATGTTGATTACTTCCTTCCTCTTTTCCCTACTGCCTGGCCGGTGTCACTTCATGGCAACCCATTGTTATCAGCCTTATTGTAGTGAATTGCTAGTTGCTTATCCTAACCAGTTTACAACTTTGCAAAAAGTCTCCTCAGTAAACCAATTTTAACTATTGTTAAAAGTATACTCTTAAACTGCAAATGTGTATGTTTAACCATTATAGAAATAGAATTGGAGGGTTTTTTATTTTCTAAAAATAAAACTACCATGTGACATAGGTTGGAGAGATATGCAAATGATCCTCAGGCAGCACAAGATGGAGGTACCTATGCATCTTGTTTATTTCTGCACTATTGACAGCTCTTGAGTTATGTAATCCACCTAGGTATGTCTCACATTAGATGAACCTTTAAAAATGACATGGTAGATACATACTTATTGGAGTTTTAGTCAACCATAAAGAATGGAATCTTGGCATACCTTCAAAAAATGCATGAAACTGTATGTCTTCACATTAGCTAAAATAAGCCAAATTCATGTAGAAAAATATGTTTCCTTACTGCTCTGTCTAAGGACTTATAAATGATTACTTCCAGCTGTACCGGTTGACACATAGATACCTGACTGTGGTGGCCAAAGAATAAAGACATGAACAAAAGCTGACATGGGAAGTTGTATTTCTTTTGATGGAGTGCAACACTTACACAACATCTGGCATAGGAAGTTAGCTGGGCTTAGAAGGAGGTCTCATTAGGCAAAGACAGTCTCAGGTTGTAACTGCAAAGAGGAAGACACAGTAGCTAATTTTCCACACACTCGTCACTGATTGCAAATACTTAGATATGTACATGCTGTCTACATTGAAACTTGGACAAGAGGAAGTCTTTGTCATTCCTCTAAGCCTCACTGAGAGGGAAGAGACTTTGATACTCCATGGGTGTGAGGTGTTCAGGGTTTGACACGACTATGTCCATCTCAACAATACACATTCACTCACTACTGTATCCCGTCTTTCCTCATTTACTAAGGGATTTCTCAACTCTCTATAATATGTAATCCATTGTTATGGATGGGCCTGGTGCTATTCTTGTGAAGCAGTCCCCTAATGAATAAAGGAGCCAATCCCTGGGCAAGTAGGATCCAGGTTGAATGGAGGAAGAGAGGAAGCAGGAGGGAGTTAGTGCTCTTTGGAGCTCAGACAGCAGAGAGATAAGATATAGCTGCCACTAGAGGGATCAGATTTTAATGAGGCTTACAAGAATAGGTTTTAGTTGTTACATCCAGAGATTGAGTTACCATTGTTTCTGAACTAAGTTTGTGTTGCATTTTCCTTCATGCAGTGGCTTATATGGATTCAAGAGATAAAGGTATGGAAGGAAAGAGTGTGTTTACCAGATGTGTACCACAAAAGCCTTGGGGGATTTGAAGCACAGGGTTGGCATGGTAGTGACCTGCCACTGGGAACCTAGTAAGCTGGGTGGAGATATTTGAGGAGCTCAGGCCCAGTGAATGTCCATGGATCTCCAATACGTGGCTGGCCAGGCTGCTGGGGGAAGAGAGTTAGAAGCTCAGCACAAAACCTGCCAGTTCTACCTTTTTAATATTTCCAGCAACAATCCCTGTAAACATTCATGGAGTTTCAAAAGTATAAAGACTTCCTTGAAAGTGTAAGCCAATTTATGCTTACACTTTCCTATGTAAGGATGCACTGTTCTCAGTGGCTCCCAAACATGAATAGGCAATAAAAGACTTGTAACACAGAGGGGTCCCTGAGTGTGATATCTACCAGTATAAGATCAGTGTCACTACTGTGATGCTATATGCATACTAAGACTTAAGATTCTAGAGTTCTAAAAAAAAACTTGAAGTGTTTTTTTCCATTAGTATATTTTTATTTAATGTATTCCTTTCAGGTAAGGGGGAAATGAAAACAAAGAGAAATATAAATTTATAGAAAGATGTCTGTAAATACAGATTTTACAGAAAGGTCAAAAGGAAGGTGTTTCCCAAATCACGCTGTTACAATTGACTCTTCTTTTCTCAAATGTGCTTCATTTCCATGGAGCATAGCCAAGCCGCTCTTTGCTCTATACTTCTTACAAGGCACCCTCATGCTTTCCCTTCCCTCTCCTGTCTCTACTTCCATCCCAGCACCTTTGCCACCATACCTGTCTCACCATAAATGGTGTGAATTTGAGGCAGTCTTACACCTTCCCATTCTATCTTTTACTGAACATTTCCAGATAGCCAAAGAAAGGAAAGAAAGTCTGAAATTTTAAAAAAGAACATCTTCAAGGTGAGGCTGAGACACGTCTCCAGGATAGCCCTGTGAGTGACAGGCAGCAGAGCCGGTGTCTTTTAAACCAGCAGGCATCAAGGTCTATAACTGCATTTTCCTAGAGGCTGAACTCAGCCCCATGCTGGCCACAGTAAAATGCTCATAAATAACAGGATCACAGGAAATTGGAAAATGATGACTACACAAATACAAGAGGAATTTTTATGTTTTCCAAAACCCAAACGGCATTGACAGTTCGACTCTCCTTGGCCATAACTCACTATTCCTCAGGGAGCTTTTAGAAATTTGTGAGGAGGGTAGGAGAAGCCATATTTGGGGAAGGGCAAGTCTCATAGCCCAGGCTAAAATGGTGCAATTTGATTTAGGCTCTCCATATGTCATTTTTAGTACTCCTCTTATATGCCACCAGTGCACTAATTCGCTCTCTGGTATTTGTCAAAGCAGGTAATAAGGTGAATTCCCAGTATGATACAATGACTAATTGATGTTCTAAGTTAGCATGCAAGGGTTAATCATTTTAAAGCCAGCTTAATAAAACAAATGCATCTTAAATTTGCATTTCAAGCAACTACAAGGAGCAAAATAGTACACTTTAGGGAGGAGAAGAATGTTTTCCATAAAATAAAGTATTTGATGTCATCAAGTCAGACACTTATGTCACAGGATATGAAGTTGCAGTGGCTTCTGGGTGGGAAAATGCTTTAGTATCTCTTTAAGAAATCACAGTACTCCTTTGGGATTCACACTTTGTCTACTAATGATGAGACAAGTATTTACATTAAAATAAAAAAGGAGAAGGAGGAGGAGGAGGAGGAGGAGAAGAAGAAGAAAGCCAGGAAGGCAGGAAGAAAGAAAAACCAGCCAGACAGATAGGGAGATGGAAATACAGAAAGACAAAAAGACAGAAAGATAGAAACAAAGAAACTTAACCACTTTAAAATCTAACCAACAGTTGCATGGTTAGTCACAATGTCTAGACCAGGCTGCATTTTTTTCTCTCCCCATATTACTCATGTTAATTCCATGATTTACATAATATATCACAGGCAAATACAAATAAATTAGTATCAGTGAAATTGTTTTTGAATTGAGCATTTTACTTATTGGGATAAGTTTGTTACAACCCCTTGCATAATAAAAATTTTCACCTGTAGCTCTTATCTGTGATTTTTGTTGAACTTGTGATCACAGAATTAAAGACAGGTATAAATATGTATCCAGTATTGAAATAAAAAATTCCTTACTCAGTGTGAGTTTGAGTTCACTTAGGAAGGACTACAATGCTCAGGACCGTATAGATTAGTGACATATTTATCAGGAGGTGGGTTCTAAGAAGAACATACAGCACACACATACACACACACACACACACACACACACACGCGCGCGCGCGTGCACGCGCGCACACACACACACACACACACACACACACACACACACACAGTCAACTGCCTCCATTTCTGGGCTATCCTATTTCATTCTGTTGTGGTGTCACAGCATTTTCTAAAATAAAATAACAAAAATGATATATCATCATATGTTTTCCTTTCTTCCCCCCCCCCGCTATTCCCCACTCATTCCCCTCCCCCCTCCACGATTTCTCTGTTCTGGGTCTACAATATAGCTTTCATTCTGTCTCTAAATGAGCTTCATGTATCTGGATATAGATTTAATGGTACTTTTTGTGTTAAAGATTTCATTATGTTAAGTGACCTTATGACAAAACCTTTTTTTTCCATGTGCAGACTTTGCCATTTTAGTAGCCCTTGTTATGTCAAATGTACATTAATGAATAAGTGAATGAATGATATGGCAATGAAAATATATAGATATTAATATACACATAAGGAAGGGGGATAGAGTACTTGTCCTAAAAGCTATGAGTGATTTAAGGCATCCAGTATAAATCCCATGTCTAGTCAATTAAAACACTGGAGATTCTTTGTTCCAAAGAAAATCAGAAAGAGTTAACCTTAGTTAGAATGTACTTTAAAAAAAATTATGAAACAAAATGAAAGTAGTCATGTGTGACTAATTCAGAGTGATATTTTAAGGATTAAAAATATTCATTAATACAGGGGAAAACCTTTCTTGCATGAGAATGAATTCATGCACCTTCCTGAGGAATGAAGCCTGCCTGTGCTGGAACAAGTCTCAGTGTATTGATTTACTTAGAGACTGATGCTGCTTGAAGCTGGATAATGCCATTGTATTCATGCCCACATATTCTCCAACTTACAGAGAAACTAGAAATTATCTTCTTCAGAGAGATGGGACTTAAAAAGAAATTCATCCTAGACTGAATCCATAAGTAAATTTAAACATGGACCCATGAGTTGTGTATCTATTGCACAGAAAAAGTCTTCCATTTCCAGCCACACAGGCTTTATAAGGTGGTTGAATTTCCACCACTAAAGCTCAATTCTTTGGAATTGAAGAGTGAAAATCCCTTTAAACTCCCCTAGGAGGTGTTACACATTAAAGCAAAATCATTTAATAAAAATGATGGTTGCTAACATTTATTGAAGGCTTAAGATGTGTAAGACACTCTTCTAAGCATTAGTGTTATCTGCATTAATCCTTACAATAACCCAATGAGTAGGTAATGCTACCATTCTACTGCATAGATAAGAGAACAGGGATTTTGAGTATTTAAGTTACTGTCACAGCTGGTGCTGATGAACAAGGGCAGAGTCCAGACATGTTATCACTTCAATACCTGTATTGACATAATGACCACTCAAATCATAGATAAACAATATACAACACTAATTTTCTCTTGAGATTTCCATGGAACAGTTGTGGACACAGAGAAACTGAAGAGAGTGCATGCCACTGGAACCTACAGGGAAGTCTCCAGAAAAGGGTCTGTGAATAACCAATTATTTAACAGCCTTGATATTTTGGTCCCAGAAGTCAGACCTTTGAAATTTCTAGAACATAGATCTCTTATCTGAAGCAGTCTGTGGACTACATCTTTCTTTTCTAGTTCCATCACTAAAGGCCTTCTTTTTCAGATTTGTATGAAGGTAATAACAGGACTCCTCAGTGGGAGTGTGCCCTTTTCTCCCTTTATCTGTTCTTTCATGGAATCCATCTAAGAGCCTTACCTTCATGGAGAGTATGCTAGGGTTATTAAGAAGTATCTTACAGCTTAGACAGATCATTGATTCTTATTATCTAACAAAATAAAAACCATTATCCTACACCAAAACCTATGAAATAGGAATAAAGCCACATGGACATATAAAGTTTTCTTTAGAAAGTTTGGAAAAAGGAGAAGATGAAAACAAATAAACAAACACATAAAACACTATTTGAGAAGGTTGTTTTCATAGTTTTGTCCCTTAATTTCGCTTCCATATCCCATCTGTGGAGATAGGAGACTGATCTAAATTGGACTGAGAAGCTACAGACTCAAGCCTGAGGCCACCATCTCTTAAGGTAGTTCTGTGTTTTGTGTAACTCAGTGTTAATAGAGAAAGCCAATATATCTGTCCCTATCTTAGCTGGACTTTGGGTATATGGGTCTTTGTCAGATAAGAAAGGTTTCAACTTCACGATTCAACTTTTCACCATATAGGCCATTTCTTTTGAAAAGGTGGGCAAAACCATAAAAAAATAGGACTAGATCTTGGCATTAAGAAACTCTCTGGTATCACCACATGAGTATCTCTCATATGATTGCTAGAGGAAAAAAAGGATGGACAAAAGGTAAGAGGAAAGAGAGAATGGAGTCTGCAAAGATAGAGATTGAGAATGAAAAGATATGAAGAATGGGGGAAAGAAAAAGAACACTTTATGATGTTTTGAGCTCACCTGAACATCAGGAAGCATAGAACCATTAAAGTTTGTCACCAAGAGACTTATTCATAATAAAGATATTGAAAATCTCAAAAGCTCAAAGGTATGAAAACATGTCTTCTTGTTGCAGCTTATGAAAACAGGGCCTTACTGTTTTGTTTTTTATCAGATACAATGCAATCTTAATAAATGGAAAGAATATGCCTATGGCCTGTTGTACACGGTCTCTGACTCTAAAGCACAACCCACATTAGATGGCAGTTAAGAAAATATCCTGTAGTCAAATTGCCTTCTTTTGTTTGCATAGAAAATCAGGAATAGAAATAGCTTGTTAAAATAAGTCAGAGCTCCAGGGGCAGCAAACAGTTTCCAAAAAACAACATTCTGATGGGTTAAGCATAACAAAATCAGCAACATATAGATTATATCATCCTTAATGAATACGAGCTTCCAGAAGTTCAGTGGGCAATGATGCTGTGAGGTGTACTTGGGCCCTAGGCACTGAAAGATTAATCAGATATTCAGAAATGGAAACATATCTACATATCTGCAGCAGTCATGCAAAGCACTTCTTTTGTGGAGAGTTTTTTGGATGTGAAGACTAGAGTCTGTTTATTGTTTTTTTCTATTTTCCACATCTATTCAATGACCCACATGCTCCATTTTATGCGGTTTAATCTCACACCAAATGCCATTAACGATCAGAGAGTGACTTCTGATTTTTTTTTTCAGAGTTTCCAATTGAAGCTGTAATAGATCCATATTCCGTGTCTCTGACCAGGTACTGTAAGGAATCACCATACTTCGTGATGGGAGAGCTAATGGAGCAAAGGTCCAAGGCAGTAACTTCCAAGGCTTCTATCAATAGACAGAGATGATAAAAATAATCAGTTGCAGGAAGCAGCATAAAGTGCCTTTGAGAAGAAACAGTGGCCATTGCAATTCAACAGAAACGCTCACAGAAAAAAGCAGAATAACAGAAAGTACTCCTTGGTGTTCTGAGAGAGTTTATGGCTTTGGAGATGAGAGCTTCTTCAGAGTCACACAGAATGCAGGAAAGCCAGAAGTCAGAAAAATGTGTCCTAGACAGCACAGTAAAGGGACTTACTTCCATTTAAGAGAAAGAAAATTTCCTGTCAAAAGATAAAGAAAGGTATTTACAGTGTCTCAATCAGAAAATGCCCTAGATAAACAAACAAATAAAACTTAAGATTAGCAGGTCTTTATTGAATATTTTTAGAAAAGGACTATCTGGCCCTAAGCACAATCATAATCAGATCTCAGGGCTCTGGAATTGCAATGTACACATGGGCTACATGGATACCAAAGGGATGACACAGTTAACCTACAAAACTGATGGTGGGTCTCAGTATGCTTGTATGCTATAATTGCTATAGAAAATGTCATAACTTCTCATTCTGCCCAAATGCTCACTTCAATTAAGAGAAAATTATGGATTCATGAGGAAGAGAGAAAGAGAATAGAATAATAGATAGAAATTTACCAAAAGAGATAGTAGGACATTATAAATAGATAGATATGAGATTACACAAGGATGACAGATCAACAAATAGACAATAGCAAGCTACCTAGAAGGTAAAACAAATAGATAGTTAATAGATTATAACTGTTTGATAATAATGATAGTGAGATAGATAGATGAAAGTTGATAAATTATGATAATGAGGATAGATAAGTAGGTAAATAAAAATATACAGATGATAGAAGAAATATTGAGATAGATGATAAATGGATTGGGTTAGATGATAGCTAGATGAAAGATAGATGATAGGCACATTTTATCTTGAAATGAGAAAATTTCTCCATTTCCTTCAGTTTATATTCAACAGTGTATCAACAAATTTTTAAAAAGAAGGAAAATAAAATAGAAAGACAACCCATGAAATGCTCACATGTAGAGTAAGCTCTGGATCCAGCCTAGAGGAACTTGACTTAAGTACATCTCTTATTGCCAAGGACTATAGATCTTAGTAGGATACTTTTTTTCAACAGTATGCTATTTCTGATAGAGATCTTTATTCCCAGGGCCTGGTTCCACTCTTAAGGGTCTTCACTTCCATTCATATTGACACTATAGGGATGTATTAGATGGAATGGGCAGATACTGTGTCAGCCTCCTGACTTGTTCTGAGTCCCTTGCTTGATACCCAGGATCAGCCATGGGAATTAACATCTCTATATTTTCTGAACCCCTTTGATGATACAGGTTCTGTGCTAAGAGATCATCACATTGTCTTTCTTTCTTTCTTTCTTTCTTTCTTTCTTTCTTTCTTTCTTTTCTTTTCTTTTCTTTTCTTTCTTTCTTTTTTCCCTTCCTTTCTCTTATTGTAAGCCAAGTCATCCCTGATGGTCACTATGAGTTTTTGCAGATTAGAATTCTATACACAGAAGGAAGCTACTGACCACTAAGAGCTACCATTTTTTCCTCACACAACTTCTAGCGATTGTGAAATACAGAAAACATAAGTATGCATGAATTGTTTCCTTTGCCCTACCTACAAAACTTTTCTCTGCTCACTTTATGTGTATCTCCTGAGCCATTGCTTCAGCCTCATGCCCAGGTTTCCAGAGTTTCATTTTATTTTATTGTTATGAACAATTCCAGTAGCTTGAAGCCTCTATGGTGCTGCTAGGTAGAATAAAATTTCAAAAATAACACATTTCTTCATTAATATTTTACAGCTTGTTTGGGGCATTTGAACACATTATTTTGAGATGAGGTCTAGACTGAGGGAGAGGTCAATGCTCAATCTTCAGCTAGCCCTTCTGGTTAGGGGCCAAAATCATAAATATTTCTGGTGAAACTGCTGCTTGAGACCATGGGATTCAGAAATACAAGACATTTGTTTCTGGCCCTAGTGGAGAATTCAAATCTGTTTGGTTGTAAGGAGAGAGTCACTCACCGGCAATGGTCCCCACACAGCCAGGATTCCTTAACACTTCTCAATCCAGCTGAGCCAAGCCAGTGCAGCCTTTTATCCAGCTCCCTGGGGCAGGACTCAAGCCTCCCTCTGTGAATTGGATGATGCAGAAATCAGTCCTCATTCTCCTGTGGAGTACTTCTGAGGTTTAGTTAGGGGTCTTATAGTTTGATTTTTTTTGGACTACAGGAGGCTATGCGCCCCATGGCCTTTTGCAGATGATAGTCCAGTCCACTGCAGGCTCTGGCTTTCTTGAATACCTCACTGAATCTATGCAGTAAAGAGGGGTGTTAGTAACTCATTTGCATTGCAGGGATAAGAAAAACGGATCAAAAATAGGATGAGAATCTGGGATAAATGATAATTAATATGGCCTCCAAATGCTCCCGGAGGCATTTCTGGCTGTCCCCCAACTACATTGTCCTCTATATGATAGAGTGTGTGGCTGTGCCTTTATCCAAAGCTTCCAGGGGTATCTTAGTTAAAGTCTCAGAAACATCTGAAATGGTGTGCATTCAAATTCTTTGTAGTGGCTATGATCCTGAGAGCTTTGGTAACCTTGTGTGCCCTCTTTGGGGCAGTGCCAGTTCTTCGGATGTCCCAGTTGTTACAAGGTCTGTAGAGCTCAGCTGTTTGTTGGCCTCTGAGGCCATTCATGTTGTTATGTATTCACCTCCCTCAGCCCCACATGTTGCGATGGAGCCCAACAAGTGCATAACAACAAGAAAGGGAAAGCTGCCCTTGGGTTTCTGGCTGTGATGTGAACTCCCAGGCTCCATCACCTCTGAGATACAGAGTGCTCACACTAACCTTAATTGGGTAGAGGGTTCAAACTCCCTTATATAATTTCCTATTTACAAACATTTCTACAAGTCTCAGCGGCAATATAAATACATGTTGGATTTTCCGTTGATTCTCAAGTCTCTGTTTTTACTTCTGCTATTACAGGATTCAAATATGTTTGTTTGCAAGGAGGAAGTCACCCAATAGGAATGGTCCCCATGGAGCCGGCATTCAATAACACTTCTCAACCCAGCTAAGCCGAACCACATGCTGCACTTTCTCAAGCTTTGTTCCCTGACCGATTTGTGCCATTTTCCACGCTTGGTGGTTTAGCACAGGTTTGCGAGATATTAGGAAGGTGACATGAGTGAGACAGGTGTCTATGCAGTGCATTAGGAGGCAGGGTGAGAGGGAGCGAGGCTCCTCAATGTCCATGCAGGGTGCTGCATAAGAGGTGGGAACTTTTACTAAATACGACTCATGCAATTATACTGTCCACCTGTCCACACTGTCCACCTGAATGGTGGCTGGGTGTGTCTATAGGGTAGGCGGACTGTCGTCCTCTTTCCTGTCCACATGACCTTCCCTGTCGGTTCTAGTTTCACTCAGTGAGGCTTCACTGAACATTGCATTTCCTGATTCAGAAAATATACATCTGCTGACATTCCTACTAAGAAGGCTACACGACCCTCAGGCAGTTCTGGCATTCTGGGGCAACGATGAGCTGACCTTTTGTGAAATACACTTCAGATCACAGTTTCATCTACAAGTGACAGAGTGATGGGACTGAATAACAGGTCAAGTCCAAGGGTAGAACTCAATGTCAGGCCACGGGAGATCTGTTTTCATATCTTTGCTAACTGTTCATATAGCAACCTTCCTGTGTGCTCATCCAGATGGGCACATACTAGTTCATAGTCACAAAAGAGGGTCTAGGAAGTAGAGCTAAATGTTGAGTTGAAACACAAGTGGAGGGTGTTTCTCAACTCCATCTTTTGGCAAACATATTTAATTAGTATATGTAGGACAATATTTGTGTTTGGAATCAGTATAGCCCAGCAAGGGCACAGAAGTGTGGATGGGCCTACCACAAAAACAAAATCCATTTGTGTGAATCAGGTTTTCCATGGTGACAAATACCTACATAAGTCAGCTGGAAGAAGAGAGGTTTCTTTGGTTCATACTTTCAGAGGACTGAGTCCATTGGCCCTGACTATGTGAGAGTGGGCTCTAGGCAGCCCTTTCATATCCTAGTAGAAGGGCTGGTCACCTCTTTGTGGCTAGGAAACAATCAGCAAGAGGGTATGATAAGGGGGCATACCAGGATCTTTGATTCTCCTTTGGTTTTGTTATCTAGGTCCACAGAAATCTAGGCTACCCAATTCAGGGCAGAACTTCTTCCTTGGTGACTGTTCCCTAATGCCAAAAATCTCTGCCCACTCTCTCCAGATATAGAAAAGTGACTGCTGGTCTCCTAAATAATTTTCACTCCAATTAAAGGGATAATCATGATGTGTCTACTTTGTAACAGGAGTAATACCAGACATAGGAGGAACTTTAACTTCTGGGACTGCTAGGACAAAGGCATCACTAGTTGAAGGCCTGTGTAAACTACAGAGTGAGCAATGCCTTGTCATGAAATACTCTTTAAAAATAATCATAGAGCTAAGGTTATATCTCATTAAAGAACTGCTTGTCTAGCATTAGTTGGTTCTTAGTTTCAGTCCCAATGAGGTACACACATGCAAATATACACACATACATGCACACATACACATACACATATATACATAAAGTATACACAGCCATATTCATATATATAGACACACATACACATGTGTTTACAAATATAAAGACATATAAACATACAAATATACAGGTGCACATGTTCATATACCTATATACATTTACATATACACACATGCACACACACATGCACACAAACAAAAATATACAAACATGCATACACACATATACACACACATACACTTGTACATATGTATACATACCCATAAACATACATCTATACACACATAAAACACACATATACACAAAAACATACATGTATACACACAAGTACACATACACATATAGACTCACATGAATAAACATGTACACTCATATAAATACATACATATATAAGAATACATACATATATACAAATATACATATACGCAATTGCAATCACAGGTACACCACACACATAAATTTACATATACACACATGCATACACACATGTACACAAAAATATACAAACATGCATACATACATATGCACACATATACACTTGTACATATGTATACATACCCATAAACATACATCTATACACACATAAAACACACATATACACAAAAACATACATGTATACACACAAGTACACATACACACATAGACTCACATGAATAAACATGTACACTCATTTAAATACATATATATATATATACAAGAATACATACATATATACAAATATACATATACACACTTGCAATCATAGGCACACCACACACAATACACACACACACACACACACACACACACACACACGAAACTGTAGGAAGTTTCATAAAGTCCACTGATAGAAACTCTTCCCAAACACCGAGAACCGTGACACCCCTGTCACTGAAAAATGTTCATATTGAGTCCCCAAGAAGGTAACTGGAAGCTGTAAGACTAAGAATCACAGAATTTAACATTGTCAGTCAAACCACACCAGCACTAGGCTGTCCTTGTCCAGGAGGACTGTGAGCACTGCTGAAGAAAAGAACAGCTCTTTACCAGCCCATGCTAGGCCAGCAGAGCAGATGAAGACAGGCCTTGCAGAAAGGTAGGACTGTCCACCATGCTCATTCGATTTTATGAGTCCTCATAAGACAGAGTTTGGCAGAAAATCCTGCCCAAGGAGACAGCATCCAGACTGTCCAGGGGACTTTAAAACAGGAAAAATGGAAGGTTAAACAATCTGTGCTTTCTTAAATACATTGGCAAATTAAATGTCATTGTGGTTCAAAGTTTTTAAGAGTTCAAATGTAGTTACAGAAATAAAGTTTTCAAAACCTAACCCTGGAGGAAAGAGCACAAAGGTCTGGATTGACCTATTCCCAAGGGGGATTTTGCGTAGGTTTCTGCAACTGTTTGAAAGCTAGCTGGCTCATATTTCAATAAATATTCTAGACTTTATCATGCTAGTATAAATGGAGAGTAGCAGGGTCTGGGTGATCATTTGGTTTCTATTACAGGACAAAGATGACAGTACATATGATACTTAACTGCCTGGATCCCCATTCCTAAAGTATATACAACCTATTTTCAGATCTGTAATGACAAACTGTTACTATTTTTAAAATAATTCTGCAGAAAAACTGTGTTTCCTAATGTACTCTGAGAGCATCCTAGTGCACCCCCAGGTTGCCATGGCTTTGGCATCTTGCATAGCAGACAACCAGAAACATACAAAAATATCTCATGGTGAACTGATGGAAGAGCATAGATTTTGAAGAAATTTTCAAGCCTTTCTGTGACTAGTGGAAATGGTTAATGTATTAGGGGAAAAGATGGGAGGAAAAGCAATTAGAGCAGAAATATAAACCGGAAGGTTATCTTTCAGCATAATAAAGGACCCTTTGTTTTCTGTTTCTGTTATTACAGGGCATTTATGGTCAACAGTGGAGAAAGAAAATCGGGTGAGGGAAAAAAAACAGTTCAAAAGGTATTCATAGTAACAGAAAAATACAATACAAACAATACAAATAAGCTTTGTATTGCATAGATAAAATTATAGAATTAACCTAATACATGAAACAAACAAATGAAAGTATAAATATCAGGCTCAGAGGGGTGCTATACACTTTCAATGACACCATCCAGGAGGCATAGGCAGATGGATCTCCATGACTCTGAGGACAATGTGATCTATGTTGTGAATTCCAGGCCAGGCAGGGCTGCACAGTGAGATCCTGTCTCAAGTAGCATAAACAAGGACAAAACAACAACTACAACAAAAGCCAAACAAACAAAGAGAAAGAAAATATGAACAACAAATAGCTCAGATGTTGGTGTTTCCCTCAGCAGAAGCCATCCTAACAAGACTTGCTGTGGTGCTACGTCGAGGTGCCATGGCTGCCCCTATGGCTTCTGTACAACTAACTACCTTAGGCAGGTCCTGACAAAAACTTCCCTTTAAATGCGAATGTAGTTATCTTTCCTTCACAGCTGAATATAAATTATCAAGGATAATAATACACTAAATATTTTGTTAAAAATTAAAAGATTAACTATTTTCCTTATTTTTAACTTTTTAAACGTGGCTATAAAATTATTTAAAATTTCTTTTTGCCTCATATTACATGGTCATTTTATATTAATGGTAGAAAACATCACCAAAACAATCTTCAGATCTCAATAATGCAAATGTAGTTTATCTACACAGAAGATACAAATGTCACTATGTGACCTCAAGTCATCATTAGCTGTGTGTGGTGCTAGGGGATCATTAAGGGAGGATGATTTTTTTCTCTGTCAACAAAAGCTACCTATGCCAAAGAAATGTCATTTCCAACAAGCTTCTTTGTCATAGGACATGGCAGGAGTGGGACTATAAACACAATATGTATATGAATGTATATGTATATGTATGTATTATTTGTATATAAGTATATATAGAATGTATAAAAACATATATGATGTACATATACCTGTATATTATATATGTATATATAATATATCTAGAATATGTATCTATATATGCATGAGAGGGAATTTTTAAATTTAATAAAGAATAAGTGTTTCTGCCATGGAAAATGGAGCTACATTTACTAAAGCAAGCAGAAATCATATTTTAAGCTGCATCATTACTTTTACATTATATAATAGTTCTTAGAAGGATAAGAATTAATTATTTTTTTCTTTAGTGAAGTCTGAGACTTCATTTTTTTCTTTAGAGCCACAGCCCTGTAATTTTATTGTTCTAACTAGTGAAAAATGATGGTTTTTCCTTTTTTTGCAGTGGTGTCTGGAGCAGAGTTATAATGATCAGTCCCAGATGAGTTTACCAAAGGCTGTAGGCCATCACTAGGGACTGACTAAGCCTGGTTTTTATAACTGTTTAAGCGCCAGAGAGGAGCTTTCATTTGTTTGCTGACTTCTCATAAAAGTAACTTCAAGAAGACTAATGAGAAATTTAGACAAATTCATCAAGTGCACATTTCAGAGCAGAGGCTACCGTCCTCTGGCTCCTATTTTCTTTGTAACTGTACAAATAATTTTCATTTTCTTCTAATTCAACAAATGTTTATGGAACATTTCTTTGTTGGTCATTCTCTGGACAAGAAAGAGACCAACATGTTTCCTAATAGTGAATTTTCTTTTGTAATTTTAAGGGAACTCACAGAATATATCTAAAGGTCAGGGGAGACACCCTAACTTAGTACCATACCATCTTTGCACTCCAAGGTAGTAAGTGTTTGTAGAGACTTAGAATTACAATAAATGAGGGAGTTGGGTAAACAAGAATAATGATAATGAAAACTACCAAGAATTCAGTGTGCACTTCCATGAAATGGACAAAGAATAAAGCTATTTAGAATTTGAAAACAACCTACCAGTTTTAAATGCCATAAGGCACATGGTAATGAGCAGAACCTCAGCATGTTAAGTGACTTACACAGAATCAGAGAGGCATGTTCCGAAAAGCAGAAGTCCCAGTTCTGGCGGGTTAGTTTCATTCTTCTTACAAAATACTATTTTCTTATAGACTTACAGGACAACAAAGAGTGGATAGTTTTGTTTGTTCCTGTTCCATGATCTTTTCCTGAATATCAGTTATTTTTGCTGAAGGGAAGGCAATGACTGCATCGGAGGTACTGTTACAGCATTGCACAGCAAAATATGAAGCTGCCCTGGGCCCTTCCATAGATCATGGCTTAAGTCAGGTCCCCCAGAGAACTCAGAAGTGCTTTGAGCAGTTTTAACTTTGAGTGCATGTCATCATGATGTACGGTGTCTTTGGTGTCAGTATATCATGGAGTAGAGGGGTGTTGTCTATGGATAGAAGCCCCTGTTCTCCTTTATGCCACTGCCCTCTTCCCAAACAAGACAAAGCTTTGTGGTTACAATCTTATTCACACTCCTTGCCCTATGAACGTGTCTGCTGTGAGTTCAGATATCCTAATTAAATTAATCTGAAGAGTTATTTTCTCGTTCTGTCCATACTTTTGAGATTATTTTAATGTGAGGAATTGCTTTGTAAAATTATGAAAGAGAAACTCTCCGTGGCCACCGCCGGCATCCTTGCTGCTGACTGGACTAAGCAAGCAGAACCAGGTACCCATGATATCCTGAATTTAAGATCTCTGGGGAATCAGGTCCCCAAGCAGCGATCTGGACAGAGCAGCAGTTCCTGGGTCCCAGCTAGGCATGTGCTCTGTGCTCTGTGCTCTGTGCCCTGTGGGGGACCCTGCACTCCCCGCAGCTGCTGCCATCTTGGCTGCTGCTTGGACCAAGCAGGCAGAATCAGGTACCCAAGATATCCCAAGTTTAAGATCTCTGGGGAATCAGTTCATCAGGCAGTGATCAATGAACGGGAGCTGAGCAGAGCAGTGGTTCCTGTGTTCCAGCCGAGTGTGGGTTCTCAGCCCTGTGGGAGACCCTGTACTCCCCGTGGCCTCTGCCATCATCTTTACTACTGACTGGACTAAGCAAGCAGAACCAGCCAGGCCTGGGTCTTGTGCCAGACAGGGTCGTCAGCACTTGAAGGGGCTCCCAGCCACCATCTTAGCTCACTGACAGAGCAGACAAGCTGCATTAGGTCCACAGAGACAACCGAATATAACATTGCTTAGAGCAAGATACCAGGGGTCCAACAGCACCAAAGAGGAGGACAGCACATCAGCAATCTGTGCCAGGGGAAACCTATTCATCCAGTGGTGTGAAAATAGCCTTACAAGCCCACAGGAGGTTCAAGCACCAGCTAGTGACTACAGGACCAACTAACACCAGAGATAACCAGATGGCAAAAGGCAAACATAGGAACATTACTAACAGAAATCAAGGCAATATGGCAGCATCCGAACCCAGTTCCCCAACACCAGTAAGTCCCGGATACCCCAACACACCAGAAAAACAAGATTCAGATCTAAAATCACTAGTCAGGATGCTGTGAGAGGAACACATAGATAAATCTCTTAAAGAAATACAGGAGAAAATGGACCAAAAGTTAGAAGCCCTTACAAGGCAAACACAAAAATCACTTAAAGAAATTCAGAATATGGATCAAAAAATAGAAGACAATAAGGCAGAAATACAAAAATCACTTAAAGAAATACAGGAGAATGTGGGTCAACAGGGAGAAGTCATGAAAGAGAAAACACAATAATCTCTTAAAGAATTACATGAAAATACAAACAAGCAAGTGAAAGAGCTGAGCAAAACCATCCAGGACCTAAAAATGGAAGTAGAAACAGCTAAGAAATCACAAAGGGAGACAACTTTGGAGATAGAAAATCATGGGAAGAAATCAGGGGCCACAAATGCAAATATCAACAATAGAATACAAGAGATAAAAGAAAGAATCTCAGATGCAGAATGTACCATAGAAACCATTGATTAAACAGTCAAAGAAAATGCAAAATATAAAAAGTTTGCAACCCAAAACATCCAGGAAATCCAGGACACAATGAGAAGACCAAACCTAAGGGTTACAGGCATGGATGAGGGGGAAAATTTACAACTTAAAGGGCCAGGAAATTTCTACAAAATTATGGAAGAAAACTTCCCCAACCTAAAGAGAGAGATGCCCATGAATATACAAGAACACCAAACAGACGACCAGAACAGAAATACCTCCCTTCACATAATAATCAAAACCCCAAATGTACTAAACAAAGAAAGAATATTAAAGGCAGTAAGAGAAAAAGGCCAAGTAACATATAAAGGAAGATCTATCAAAATTACACCAGACTTCTCACAAGAGACCATGAAAGCTAGAAAATCCTGGGCAGATATCATGCAGACTCTAAGAGAACACAAATTTCAGCCAAAACTACTATACCTAGCAAAACTCTCAATCACCATAGATGGAGAAACCAAGGTAGTCCATGAGAAACCCAAATTTAAATGATATCTTTCCACAAACCCAGCCCTACAAAGGATAATAGGGGGAAAACACCAACACAAGGAGGGAAACCACACCCCGGAAGAAGCAAGATAGAAACCTCCTCTCATTAAACCCAAAAGAAGATAACCACTCCAATATAAAAAATAACTTCAAAAATGTCAGGAAGTACTAATTACTATTCATTGATATATCTTAACATCAATGGACTCAATTTCCCAATAAAAAGACATAGACTAACAGACTGGATACAGTAACAGGACCCTACATTTTGCTGCATACAGAAAACACATCTCAGTGTCAAAGACAAACACTACCTTAGAGTACAAGGCTGGAAGACAATTTTACAGGCAAATGGTCTCAGGAAACAAGCCAGAGTAGCCATTCGAATATCAGATAAAATTGACTTTCAACCTAAAGTCATCAAAAGAGACACGGAAGGTCACTTCTTGCAGGTCAAAGGAAAATCCACCAAGAAGAACTCTCAATACTGAACATCTATGCTCCAAATGCAAGGGCACCCTCATTCTTAAATGAAACTGTACTAGAGCTTGAAGCACATATTACACCTAAGAAAATAATTATGAGTGACTTCAACACTCCATTCTCCTCAATGGACTGATCAGGAAACCTGAAACTAAACAGGGACACAGTGAAACTAATTGAAGCTTTAGACCAATTGGATTTAACATATATATATATATATATATATATATATATATATATATATAAAATAATTCATCCTAAAGCAAAAGAATATACCTTTTTCTCAGCACTGCATGGTACCTTCTCCAAAATCGATCATATAATTGGTCACAAGAGAGACGTCAACAAATACAAGAAGATCGAACTAATACCATGCCTCCTATCAGATCACTGCGGAGTAAACGTGGTATGGTGGGGGGGAACTGGGAAAGGGGAAAGCCTTTGGAATATAAACAAAGAATATAGAAAATAAAAATATAAAATATAAAATAAAAAAGTGGTCTTCAATAGCAAGAAAAACAACAGAATGCACACATACACATGGAAACTGAACAATACTCTATTCAATGACACCTTGTTCAAGAAAGAAATAAAGAAAGAAAAAATACTTTTTAGAATTCAATGAAAATGAAGGTACAATCTATCCAAATCTATGGGACACAAGTAAACCAGTGCTAAGAGCAAAACTCATAACCCTGAGTGCCTCCAAAAAGAAACTGTCAAGAACATACACTAACAGCTTAACAGCACACCTGAAAGGCCTGGAACAAAAAGAAGCTAATTCACCCAGGAGTAGTAGAAGACAGGAAATCATCAAACTAAGAGCTGAAACAAACAAGTAGAAACAAAGAGAACAATACAAAGAATCAACAAAACCAGGAGCTGATTACTTGAAAAAATGAACAAGATAGATAAACCCTTAGCCAGGCTAACGAATGGGCTCAGAGACACTATCCAAATTAACAAAATTAGAAATGAAAAGGGGGATATAACAACAGAAACTGAGGAAATTCAAAAAATCATCACATTCTACTACAACAGTCTATACTCAACAAAACTGGAGAATCTGGAGGAAATGGACAATTTCCTAGACATACCAAATACCAAAATAAAATCAGGATCACAGATCAGCTAAACAGTCCCATAACCATAGAGAAATAAAAGGGGTTATAGTAAGTCTCCAAAGCAAAAATAGTAAGGGACCAGATGGTTTTAGTGCAGAATTTTATCAGACTTTCAAAGAAAACATAACACCAATACTCTTCAAACTATTCCACAAAATAGAAACTGAAGGAACACTGCCCAACTCATTCTTCGAAGCCAAAATTACACTGATACCAAAATCACACAAAGATCCAACAAAGAAAGAGTACTATAGGTCAATTTCCCTTATGAATATCGATGCAAAAGTACTAAATAAAATCAACAGAATCCAAGAGCACATCAAAACAATCATTCACCATGATCAAGTAGGCTTCATCCCAGGGATTCAGTCATGGTTCAATATATGGAAATCCATCAATGTAATCCTCTACATAAACAAACTAAAAGATACAAAACACATGGTAATCTCATCAGATGCTGAAAAAGCATTTGACAAAATTCAGCATCCTCTCATGCTAAAAGTCCTGGAAAGAACAGGAACAGGAATTCAAGGCCCATACCTAAACATAATAAGAGCAATATACAGCAAACCAGTAGCTGTATACATCAAAATAAATGGAGAGAAGCTTGAGGCAATCCCATTAAAATCAGGGAATAGTCAAGGCTGTCCCCTCTCTCCATATCTTTTTAATATAGTATTTCTTGCTCCTGGATTGGCAGGATCAATATAGTAAAAATGGCCATCTTGCCAAAAGCAATCTATAGATTCAATGCAATCCCCATCAAAATCCCAAATCAATTCTTCATAGATCTAGAAAGAGCAATTCTTAAATTCATCTGGAGTAACAAAAAACCCAGGAGAGCTAAAACTATTCTCAACAATAAAAGCACTTCTGGGGGAATCATTATCCCTGAACTCAAGCAGTACTACAGAGCTATTCTGTTAAAAACTGCATGGTTTTGGTACAGCAACAGGCAAGTAGATCAATGGAATAGAACTGAAGACCCAGAAATGAACCCACAGAGTCATGGTCACTTGATCTTTGATAAAGGAGCTACAACCATCCAGTGGAAAAAAGATAGCCTTTTCAACAAATGGTGATGGTTCAACTGGAGGTCAACATGCAGAAGAATGCGAATTGATCCACTTTTTTCACCTTATACTAAGATCAACTCCAAGTGGATCAAGGACCTCCACTTAAAGCCAGACACACTGAAAATAATCAAAAAGAAACAGGGGAAGACCCTGGAGGAATGGGCACAGGGGGAAAGTTCCTGAACAGAACACCAATAGCTTATGCTCTAAAGTCAATAATTGACAACTGGGACCTCATAAAGTTACAAAGTTTCTGTAAGGGAAAGGACATGGTTAGAAGGACAAAATGGCAACCAACAAATTGGGAAAAGATCTTCACCAACCCCACTTCCAACAGAGGGCTAATATCCAGTATATAGAAAGAACTCAAGAAGTTAGACCCCAAAGAACCAAATAACCCTATTAAAAATGGGGTACAGAGCTAAACAAAAAATTTTCACCTGAAGAAATTCAAATGGCTGAGAAGCACCTTAAGAGATGTTCAACATCATTAGTCATCAGGGAAATGCATATCAAAACAACATTGAGATTCCACGTCACACCAGTCAAAATGACTAAGATTAAAAACTCAGGAGGCAACAAGTACTGGTGAGGACGTAGAGAAAGAGGAACAATCCTCCACTGTTGGTGGGATTGCAAGATGGTACAACCACTCTGGAAATCAGTCTGGCGCTTCCTCAGAAAATTGAGCATTACACTTCGAGTGAACCCTGTCATACCACTCCTGGGCATATACCCAGAGTATTACCCTCCATACAATAAAGACACATGCTACACAATGTTCATAGCAGCCTTATTTATAATAGTCAGAAGTTGGAAGGAGCCCAGATGTCACTCAAAGGAGGAATGGATACAGAAAATGTGGTATATCTACAAAATGGAATACTACTTAGCAATTAAAAAATAACGATTTCATGCAATTTGTAGGCAAATGGTTGGATCTGGAAAACATCATCCTAAGCGAATTAACCCAATCACAAAAGAATACATATGAAATCAATCACTGATAAGTGGATATTAACAAGCCCAGAAGCTCTGAATACTCAAGGCACAATTAGCAAATCAAAAGATTCCCAAGAAGAAGGAAGGAGAGGACACTGGTCCCAAAAAGACTGGTTCCAGATTTGCAGGAGAGTAACAGAACAGAGAAAGGGTTAGGGGGTGATTGGGGAATTGGCAGGGGAGAAGAACACTTATGGGACATATGGTGAGGGGGGAAATGGGAAAGGGGAAAGCATTTGGAATGTAAACAAAGAATATAGAAAATTTTAAAAAATCAGAAAAAAAGAAATGAAAAGGGAGATATAACAACAGAAACTGAGGAAATTCAAAAAATCCTAAGATCCTATTACAAAAGCTTTTACTCAATGCAATTGGAGAATCTGGAGGAAATGGACAATTTCCTAGACAGATACCAAATACCAAAGTTAAATCAGGATCAATTAGATCAGCTAAACAGTCCCATAACCCCTAGAGAAATAGAAGGGGTTATAGAAATTCTCCCAACCAAAAAAAGTTCAAGACCAGATGGTTTAATGCAGAATTCTATCAGACCATCAAAGAAGACCTAACATGAATATTCGTCAAACTATTCCACAAAATAGAAACAGAAGGAACACTGCCCAACTCGTTCTACAAAGCAACAATTAAGCTGATACCAAAACCACACAAAGATCAGCAAAGAAAGAAAACTACAGGCCAATTTCCCTTATGAATATCGATGCAAAAATACTAAATCAATTTCTTGCCAACCAAATACAGAGCACATCAAAATGATCATTCACCATGCTCAAGTATGCTTCATCTTAGGAATGCCGGCATGGTTCAATATATGGAAATCCATCAATGTAATCCACTACATAAACAAACTAAAAGAAAAAAAACCACATGGTCATCTCATTAGATGCTGAAAAAGCATTTGACAAAATTCAGCATCCTTTCATGCTAAAAGTCCTGGAAAGAACAGGAACAGGAATTCAAGGCCCATACCTAAACATAATAAGAGCAATATACAGCAAACCAGTAGCTGTATACATCAAAATAAATGGAGAGAAGCTTGAGGCAATCCCATTAAAATCAGGGAATAGTCAAGGCTGTCCCCTCTCTCCATATCTTTTTAATATAGTACTTGAAGTTCTAGCAAGAGCAATTAGACAACACAAGGAAGTCAAAGGGATACAAATTGGAAAGGAAGAAGTCAAACTGTCATTATTTGCAGATGATATGATAGTATATTTAAGCGACCCAAAAAAAAACTCCACCAGAGAACTCCTAAAGCTGATAAACAACTTCAGCAAAATGGCTGGTTATAAAATCAACTCAAGCAAATCAGTAGCCTTCCTGCATTCAAAGGACAAACAGGCTGAGAAAGAAGTTAGGAAAATAACATCCTTCACAATAGCCAATACAATATAAAGTATCTTGGCGTGACTCTAACCAAACAAGTGAAAGAGCTATATGACAAGAACTTCAAGTCTTTGTAGAAAGAAATCCAAGAAGACTTCAGAAGATGGAAAAAGATTTCATGCTCTTGGATTGGCAGGATCAGTATAGCAAAAGTGGACATCTTGCCAAAAGCAGTATACAAATTCAATGCAATCCCCATCAAAATCCCAAATCAACTCTTCATAGATCTAGAAAGAGCAATTCTCAAATTCATCTGGAGTAACAAAAATCCAGGATGGCTAAAATTATTCTCAACAGTAAAAGGAATCAATATCCCTGATCTCAAGCAGTACTACAGAGTTATTGTTTTAAAAACTGCATGTTATTGGTACAGCAACAGTCAAGTAGATCAATGGACTAGAATTGAAGACCCAGAAATGAACCCACAAAGCTATGGTCACTTGATCTGTGATAAAGGAGCTACAACCATCCAGTGGAAAAAAGATAGCTGTTTCAACAAATGGTGATGGTTCAACTGGAGGTCAACATGCAGAAGAATGCGAATTGACCCACTTTTATCACCTTGTACTAAGATCAACACCAAGTAGATCAAGGACCTCCACATAAAGCCAGACACACTGAAACTATTAGAAAAGAAACAGGGGAAGACCCTGGAGGAATGGGCACAGGGAAAATGTTCCTGAACAGAACACCAATAGCTTATGCTCTAAGATCAAGAATTGACAAATGGGACCTCATAAAATTACAAAGTTTCTGTAAGGCAAAGGACATGGTTAGAAGGACAAAACGGCAACCAACAAATTGGGAAAAGATCTTCACCATCCTCACATCTGACAGAGGGCTAATATCTATACAAAGAACTCAAGAAGTTAGACCCCAAAGAACCAAATAACCCTATTAAAAATGGGGTGCATAGCTAAAAAAGAATTTTCACCTGAAAAAATTCAAATGGCTGAGAAGCACCTTAAGAGATGTTCAACATCATTAGTCATCAGGGAAATGCAAATCAAAATAACCCTGAGATTTCACCTCACACCAGTCAGAATGGCTAAGATTAAAAACTCAAGCGACAACAGGTGCTAGTGAGTATGTGGAGAAAGAGGAACACTCCTCCACTTTTGGTGGGATTGCAAGATGGTACAACTCTTCTGGAAATCAGTCTGGCGCTTCCTCAGAAAATTGGGCATGACACTTCCAGAGGACCCTGTCATAACACTCCTGGACATATACCCAGAGGATTCCCCTGCATGCAATAATGATACATGCTCCACTCTGTTCATAGCAGCTTTATTCATAATTGCCAGAAGTTGGAAGAGCTCAAATGTCCCTCATAGGAGGAATGGATACAGAAAATGTGGTATATTTATACAATGGAATACTACTCAGCAATTAAAAATAATGAATTCATGCAATTTGTAGGCAAATGGTTGGATCTGGAAAATATTATCCTAAGTGAGTTAACCCAATCACAAAAGAATACTCATGAAATGCAATCACTGATAAATGGGTGTTAATGAGCTCAGAAGCTCTGAATACTCAAGGCACAAATAGCAAAACAAAGATTCCCAAGAAGAAGGAAGGTGAGGACCCTGGTCCCGAAAAGAGTGGATCCAGTTTTTTAGGAGAGTACCAGAACAGAAAAATGGTGGGCGGGTGGTGATTGGAGAATGGGTGGGTGTTAGAGGACTTATGGAACATACGGTGAGGGGGGAACTGGGAAAGGGGAAAGCCTTTGGAATATAAACAAAGAATATAGAAAATGAAAAACTATAAAAGAAAGGAGGGATGAGGTGTTCTTTTGAATACATCAATCAGTTTAAGGCTTATATTCAGAGAACACAGCTATTAAGAGTTCCCAAAAGCCATCTTTTTCTTGGTTCAAAAGTCTGGCTTTTATCAGCATATCATAGGCAAGGTGCTGAACAGCCTTATTTAGTTAGTTTCATTAGTACTAAAACTCAAACTATATAAAAAAAAAAAGAGTGTATCATGAAATGATTGGGAGGAATAGTTGAGCAAATAAAAATGAAATCCACTGCTAGAATTTTGGCCCAATACTTTATCATCTGCTATTTCATAGATGTAATCTAAGATATCCTAGGTAAATTTGTAATTTGAACAGTGATTCTTTCAGTAACTGAAAAGGTTCCCAAGTAAGTGGGTGAAAAAATAATAATGTAATAATTAAATAATCCTAGAAGATGACCATCTGGTAAGTCTCTTCTCTCCTTCCACCCTCATGGTTTTCCTCATTTCATTCATCCATCTACCAACCATTGTTCATTTATGAGTCATACCATCAACCCACCCCCACAAACCCACCCACTTACCCAACCATTCATCTTCTGTCCATCCACCTACACTTTCCATAATAGATTCACTTGTCTTTCCTAGCATTGGTCCTATGACTCATCTTCTCATTTTTCTATGCATCCATATTTTCCCATCCATCCATCCATCCACCCACCCACCCACCTACCCTTCCTTCCTTCCTTCCTTTCTTTTCTTTCTTTCTTTCTTTCTTTCTTTCTTTCTTCCTTCCTTCCTTCCTTCCTTCTTTTCTTCCTTCCATACATTCATGTCTTTGCCCATTTTGTTGAGATTCATGGCGTAATTTAATATGTTTGAGGATGTTTTATTCCTTATCTTCTTTACATGTGTTTTTCTACTTAGTCAAGGAAGGCTTCAGGGTATATATAAAATACCCTATCTGCAGAGGCAAAGCTTGACAGTGGAAAATCTGTATAAATGAAAACACATGTCTTATATGTGTTACATATGTTATATATGTGCATACATATAATATATTTAAAATAAATACACAAACAAAATATGTAAATATATATACGAGATTTGGATTTGTCCTCAGAGGTTGTAGTCAAGTGAAATAAGGAATAGTTGGGTAGGCAAACTTAGAATTAACCAGTGATTTCTGTGAAGGATGGTATTATTTAACATATAAAACAGTAAACCTTAAAATAGAGATACCACCACCTCACTGTTTTCTGTTTAATCAATGACTAGTATAATCTAAACATACAGCAGAAAATTACTTGGTGATAGGTTAATGAATTGAATATTTCAATCAGAAGTTATGAACAAATTAAAAGATTCTAGTACTTTTTTATCTGATGTCCAATTTTTATAGTCTAATTATTCATAATTAGTCTCATTCCCATAATAATCACCACTATAGATTCCTAAAATGAAAAAGCTATTTGTGAGCTAGCCTACTGGCGCCTTTCTTATGATTGTCTCTTCACTTCCTCCTGACTTTACCTTCCTGGAAAGAAAGTGAATAATAAACACAGCACAATAGTCTAAGTCAACACATTGCTAAAATACCTACTGTTTCCCTCAAGATGCATTCACAGGAGTGAACATAGAACTTTTACTTACCCAGTAAAGTCACCCTAACATCCCTTCCATGACTTTGTTACTTTTACAAGTGTTGGGAAGAATAAAAACTACAACGAAAAATCAAAATCCAAAACAGAAACAAAAACAAAAAAGAAACCATGGTACCTCTTAGTACATAGTCCTGAAAAGAGCACTGAAGTGTGTTTTCTGAGTGATGCTTGACTGCGAGTCCTCAGTAATTAGAAATATATAATGGAGGCAAACATCAGTAAGTTAATATTGTTTTCTGCTTAAATCTTGTCATTTGCCAGAAAGGAAATGATATGTTTGGCATGTCCCACTCTTTCTCAGTATGATCGCGACTAAAGTGGCTTAAAATTGGATTCATTTATAAAACTGGACACTATTAATATCATTCCCTGCATGATAGTAATTCATTTTACTCTGCTTTGTCTCAGAAGCAGTAGGGGCTCCCTCCAGTCCTTACATTACGTTTGCAGTTCTAATTAAGTATTCATTATAGAATACATATTTTTCATTTAAGACTGGATATCAAATATTTATGCACTGTATTCCACATGTTTACTATTAGGCAAATGTAGTTAGGAGACAACACTAGTACGTATGTATCATCAACCTGTAAAATTAAGGTTTGGAAAGAACTCAGCTGGAGTAAAATCCAGTCTCCCTCAGGGTTCTTGTTTTACTAGACGTGTACAAAACAAGCTAAAACCCCAGCTAAATGTAATTATGCTGGTTCTACCATTGAGAATGATAAAATTGCACTCCAAATCCAGTATTGGACAGAAATGTGGCTTAGGAAGCAGATGGCTTGGTAGTTCAGGTATCCAAAATTCTAAGTTCATGTTTAAATAAAAGAATTATGCAAAGTCTGTATTCATTTGTTGTTTACATATTTTCCCCATTTAAATTTGTCATTATTTCAATATATAACCCATATAGATATTCCCTATAATTTCATAAGATTTTACTATTTTAATTAATGACTAATGTTCATTGTAAAAATCATATCACACACACACACACACACACACACACACACACACACGGACACAAAATCTTTGAAGACTAAAAATAGTTATGATTATGTAAGGTCTAATCCCTAGAAGTCTACATATGAATAAAGAGTATCGCTTCCGAGTTAGATGTGTGGAGAATTTTCTCTTCTTGTGGTATACAGACATCTTGTTCTTAGCTAAGGAAATCTAGCAGTCCTTTCTTCTATCCAGAACTGAGGGTGATTTTCTTTTCAAGGACTTGCAATAATTATCCATTGAGCCCTTTAATCAGTTCCTTTCGTAAATTTCAAGGTTTTCTAAGTTTCTCTTGCTCTCAAACACCTTGCGATTTCAGGTGAGTAAACACGGGCAGTAGTGAGTTGTTCCCTCTAAACAGCTGCGCCTTGCCTTCATGCGTGCTGTCAGGCAATTCTCTCAGGAAAGCCATTCCACTCCCTAGAAGAACCACTCTTATTTAATTCACAGACGGTATTCCAAAGCTTCCAGGAAAGTCCCTATGGCACCAAAGGCTACTCGGCCCCATTTTTCACCTTCAGAGGTCCTGAATCACATCAGCTAGATTCCTTCTCTAGGGTCTTTGTGAAGATGGTGACTTTACAAATTCCTCCTTTGACAAATTTCTCCCTAGGGGGACATTAGGGCTGCTGATGGGGAAAAATGTATCTTCCAAGATTAGAGCCACTCTGAATACTGAACCCTCAAGGTTGGGAACTGTGTGGCGCCTTTTTTGCCCAGAGGACGTATTAAGACTCAAATGGAAATTGTCAGCTACAGGAAGGACTGTGTACAATTAATAAACAAAAAGAATATGCTTCTTTTCTGTTTTCAATGTAAATAGGTTGTCACAGCAGAAAAACTTTGCTTTGATTATAAGCTACAGACACTAAAAATGTGTTTTTGTTTCAAAAATATATTTGATTCTACTGGCTAGCATTTCCCATCAGGGAACCAGATTCAACAAATATTTTCACATGCTCACTCCTCAAATCAGACAGGAGGTATTAGTTGACTAGAAATACAATATACTGAGAGAATAGAGGTTTGAGCAGAAGCTTAGTAAGAGATTTAGTAATTATTCTCAAACAGAATGGTAAAGACCAGTATTGGATTGCCTGGGGCAAAATACATAGTATGAAGTATCAGTTTCTCATATGCAGAAAGATAATCAAATGTTTATCACCCAGATTTATCTTAACAAATCTGATTAATCTAAAAAATTACCTATTCACAAAACAGACAATTACCGTCCCTTAGCCTGTTATTTGGAGCATGAGACCCATATTAAAATATTTGTTGACCAAAAAGTAATTGCCAAGAAGTACAAAGGTGGAATAGTGAAAGGTTAAAAGAGAAACAAGTCTGGGTGTGCAGAGGCATTGCAGAAATTTGACTAGGGAACCAGTCATTGGAGAGAAAAGGGCTTGCTTCTCAGAGCCTGAGAAAATATTCCACAAAGGCATAAATAAGAAATTGTTCACTAGTACATGAGATATGTGTATTTTATTATTAAAAATAAATGTCAGATATTTTCCAGGATTAGACTCCAGAATAAACTAAAAGGTCCTATTGAAGCAAACCAAGCTGTCTGCGTGTCTGCTGCATTGAATAATGCTCAATTATGGATGGAATATACCATATACATTTATTCTTTCTTTCATTCATTCATTAATTCATATATTCTCTGTGTGTGGATGTGCATGTCCTAGTACACATGCCTCTTTGTCTCACTTTCTGTCTCCAACTCTCTTAGATCTTTATATTTCTCTCTGTGTCTCTCTGTCTCTCTGACTCTCTCTCTCTCTCTCTCTCTCTCTCTCTCTCTCTCTCTCTCTCTCACACACACACACACACACACACACACACACACACACACACAAATGTCTTGAAAAATATATCTTCTAGCAAACCTTCCCCAAAATGGTCACAGTTTTGTTTGTAGCCTGGTTGGTTGTTTTTAAGTCTCTTCCTTTTACTTTTGCTTTCTATTAATTCTACAAATTGATTGCTTTCATTATACAGTCCTCAAACACAATGTGCTTTCCTTCTTGTGTTGATCTCCCTCCATTCCCCATAACCCCTTCTCTTTCTTAAATCTTCCACTCTTAGTAGACTCATTTGCACTCTCCTATCACATGAGTTCTGCCCACATCTTCTTCAACACCTTTTCCCTCTTACGCTGCTGTTTCTGGTTTTTTGATATATGTCTATATACTCACACTCATATAATCTGCATGTTTGTGTGTTTAACACTGAAATCTAGGTCCAGAATATGAGAAAGAATGTGTACTTTTCTGTGTCTTGATGCCCTAACATAATATAATAATTTACAGATACATTTATTTTCCTGAAATTGTCATAAGTTCATTTATCTTAGTGTCTGAATAAAATTTCACTGCTTATGGATTCCGTGTACTCATTATCTGTTCATGTGTTGATAGACAGTTAGTCTATTTCCATGGTCTTGCTCTTGTGAATGGGGAACATTGAATCTGGATATACAAATCCATTTTCAATAGGATACTGAATCCTTTGGGAATCTACCCAGAAGTGATATAGATGGATTATATAGTAGTTTTAGTTTTAGTTTTGTATTTTATAGAAAACTTATTAAAGGAAAAGCCTAGAGGCAAGCCAGACACCACTTTGGAGGATACTACAGGGCAAGAATAAGGAAAAGACCTATGATTCTATGATTGTAGGTTATTCTATCAGAGGCATGCAAGACTCATTGTCACTATATCAATTAATATGAAGGATTCTGAATGATTTCAATGAACATAGTTAAGCATTCTGTTATGAGGAAACACACTAAGATCTCACAGTTCTATTTAAAATTCTCACCACCCTCTTCTATTCCTTTTTATGTGTGTTGTGCATTGAAATCACACACTTGATATTCCTATGAAGGGACCAGTTTCATTAAATTAAAAACAAGCAAATAAAACACAGAAACGTTCCTTTTACTTTTACAAGAAAAATTAAAGGACAAGTGGTCCTTTGACTTAAAAGTTTTAATTTTAATTTTGATTGTTTGTTTGTTTGTTTTTGGTTTTCAAGACAGGGTTATGCTTTGTAGCCCTTGCTGTCTTGAAACTCACTGTGTAGACCAAGCCAGCCTCAAATCCTGAGACTTTGCTTTCTCTCTGTCTCTGTCTCTGTCTCTGTCTCTGTCTCTGTCTGTCTCTGTCTGTCTCTGTCTCTGTCTGTCTCTGTCTCTGTCTCTCTGTCTCAGTCTCTGTCTCTCTCTGTCTTTGTCTCTCTGTCTCTCTGTCTCTCTGCATAGTGTCCCCCTATAATCACATGGATTAAAACAATGGGAGTAGATGAGGTTCAGGCTTGAATTAATTCCTTACAAGAGGACAATAAGCAAGGTGATCAGAACATTTGGAGCTGGACTCTAAAATATGGTTCTTTGATGCTGCTACTTTCTTGTTTACATTCTTTTTTAGCCTTCAAGCCACAGCAAGCCACAGATTTTTTTCTTTTCCTATGACATTTAAACTGCATTTTGCAATTTGGTTAGGGCCCCTTCTGTGTGAGCTGGATAACCAACAGGTATTGTTCCGTAGACTTGCTCAGAATCTGTTTTCACTATGGAGGCATGCGCAGCTCCTTCCCTATTCCACTCCCAGTCTTTACTCACCACACTGCTGTCTCTACACAGCCATACCCTGGCATACCTATTTTTGCTCATGTATTGTTCCTGATTGGTTCCACTGTGTTGTTTCGTCAGAGAGTATGGTAGTCTGAGAGCAAGAAAGAGGCTGCTGTTGGTAAGCAATGGGGAAATGTGTATTTCATTGTGTGATAAGACCCATCAAACATTCAGGAGAAATACATCTTCTTGCAACAACACACTATCGATTTCTCAGTATCCTTTACAGTTCAGCATCCTGGAATACCAAGGGCAGAAGCAAAGGCCTTTACTTCCTTGTCTTGGAAAAAAAAAATCAGGCTCTATGGTATTCCTACACTCCTAGTCCTCTTATGGCTTACCCAGAGTATTGCTGAAAGTATGTGATGGGGTGATGGCAGAGGATTTTACTGATTCTTTGAGTCAGTATCAAGGGAACAAAAGCCAAGCAAAGTCATCAAACTGACCGCCCAAACATTAAGTACTGATTATTGGGTTAAGTTGGGGTGGTTTGCTATTGTGTCCTGCCTATTCAATCCATATAAAAACAAGGAACACACTCAGACAAAGGGTTTGAAATATCCTCAGAGATGTAACGTGCCCACAGGTGGACATTTAATTCACACCTGTGCTTGTGCATATGTGTGCCTGTGCATCATGGACCAGAAGCACAGAATAGTCATCTTTAAAATAATTGTGACCTTAAAAGGTTTTTTCAGCTTGAAATCATTTTTTTAAATATCTTGAAGTTTATCCAAAACAGTTTTTCATTTCCTTTGGACCCAACATTTCTGAAGTTCTTTCAACCTAAGAACAAAACTCCAGGCTTGTGCAGACTGATTTTTAAGTTCATCCAAACCATCTCTTTGTTGCCTTTGCCCCTTCAAGAAAATTCTAGATGAAAGCATAAATCTGCCACATGAACTGATTTGCTGCACAGCAAGATAATTCTTTTAAGTAGTTTCTATTATAGGAAAATTAATTTCAAGGCACTTCATAGAGTTCTAGTAAAATCCTTCCGCTCCATAGGGGTCCGTGAGCAACATTAACGGTGCAGTCTTTGCTGGCTACGCCTCCTTATGGCTTGGTGCACTGAAGGATGATTTTTTTTTCCAAAAAGAAATTAAGATGAGCTTTATGAAAATGCATTCTTTTTCCTCATCTCTGCATGAACATTTTAAAGAAACTGGCATTTGCTATATTTTTATAAAGGCAAAATATATTTCTCCATTATATAAGTGAAGAGAAATGGTTTGCAAGGTAAAATTTGTTTTGTGTGTGTGTGTGTGTGTGTGTGTGTGTGTGTGTAAACATATCATTGAAATATATGAGGATTTTACTAAAAAAATAAAAAACAACAACAAAATACATATAAGCTCAGGTGTGATTAAGCTCCTTTCAAGTTTGAGTGATGGACAGCAAAATAGATGCTATCATTTGGCTCTTATCCATCTTTCCTTATCTCTTAGGTATAAAGCAAGAAAATTATCCCCATGAATGTTACCCCTCACAACCTGGGCCAAAGAGACCCTACCTCATTCATGTAGCCTAAAATGTCTTTTATGGATAACTTTTTCCAATCCACTTTCTGCTCCAGCAAATAAACTTTGCCATTCCTTTCCACATAATTGTATTTCTTTTTCTTAAAAAAAAAATATCCTGTCTGCAGCCTGCTTAAAACATCCTCTCCTCTTAAAGCATGGTTTTCTGATCTCTCCAGTAGTACATCCATTCTTCTGGGAAGAGTTCCCATGACTTGTTCATGTCTCCTCCCCAGATTAGCTTCATTTCAAATGAAGTCCCTGTTTCCTGGGTCATAGCAAAACATGTATTTGCATTACTTCAAATGAACTATTCTATAGTTCCCCCAAACTGGGAGTTTCTTGGGAATTTTTTTCTCCTTCAACAGATGGCAGAGCACAGGAATCTAGATGGTCCTTCAGTATGTGGTTACACTCTTTCTATAGGGTTTGTTAGGCTATGCCTATTATTCGGAAGTGCTATATTCAATTACATAATGAGTGTCAAGTTTTCTGATCAAAGAGACCTACAAACCATATATGTAAGAAATATATATTTTCCTATCTATATTATTAATTTTATTAAGCTAATATCCAATATATACAAAGAACTCAAGAAGTTGGAGTATTAAAAATGGGGTACCGAACTAAACAAAGAATTTTCACCTGAGGAACTTCGAATGGCAGAGAAACACCTAAAGAAATGGTCAACATCCTTAGTCATGAGGGAAATGCAAACCAAAACAACCCTAAGATTTACTTCACTCCAGTCAGAATGGCTAAGATAAAGAACTCAGGAGACAGCAGGTGCTGGAGAGGTTGTGGAGAAAGAGGAACACTCCTCCATTGCAGGTGGGATTGCAAGCTGGTAAAACCACTCTGGAAATCAGTCTGGGGGTTCCTCAGAAAACTGGGCATAATACTATTGGAGGACCCTGCTATACCACTCCTGGGCATATATCCAGAGGATTATCCAACATGTAATAAGGACACATGCTCCACTACGTTCATAGCAGCCCTATTTATAATAGCCAGAAGCTAGAAAGAACCCAGATGTCCCTAAATGGAGGAATGGATAAAGAAAATGTGGTATGTATAAAAAAATGGAACACTTATTCACCCATTAAAACAACGAATTCGTGAAATTCTTAGACAAATGGATGGAACTGGAGAATATCATCCTCAGTGAGGTAACCCAATCACAAAAGAGCACTCATGGTATGCACTCACTGATAAGTGGATATTAGCCTAGAAGCTTGGAATACTCAAGACACAATTCACATATTGAATGATGCCCAAGAAAGAGGAAGAAGAAAGTATGGATACTGTAATCCTCCTTAGAAGGAGGAACAAAATACCCACAGAAGGAGATACAGAGACAAAGTATGGAGCAGAGTCTGAAGGAAAGACCATTCAGAAACTACCCCACCTAGGAATCCATCACATATACAATTACAAAACCCAAACACTATTGTGCTTGCTGGCAGGAGCCTGATATAGCTGTCAATTGGGAGGCTCTGTTAGTGCAGACAAATACTGAGGGGGAAACTCTCAGCCAGCCATTGAATTGAGAACAGGGTCCCCAATGAATGAGACAGAGAAAAGACCAAAGGAGCTGAAGGGGTTTGCAGTACCATAGGAGGAACAACAATGTGAGTCCCAAGTACTCCCAGAGCTCCCAGAGACAAAACCATCAACCAAAGAGTATACTTGAAGTTATCCATGGCCCTAAGCAGAGGATGATCTTGTTGAACACAAAATTGGGGAGAGTTTCTTGGTCCTGGAAAGACTTTATACCTTAGTATAGAGGAATACTAGGACAGGGTGGTGGATTGATTGGAGAAGGGGAGATGGCTTACTGGATATCTGGGGGAGGCAGGTATCCAGGAAAGGGGATAACATTTGAAGTGTAAATAAAGAATATGCCTAATTTTAAAGAAAGAAAAAAATCAACACCTTAAAGTGAACACACAAATACTACAGTGATTTATCCCACAATCAATGGTGGCAGACCTACCTAGCATCAATCCTCCATTGGAATAGACTTCTTTGAGAAGCTACATGAGAACAGATAGTCCCCCCTGTCCACAGCTGACGAAGCTGAAGAAGGATATGCAGTGTGAGCTTTTAACATCAAATCCAGAGCTTTACAAGGTGTGTTGATTTTATTTCTTATAAAACATGGTATAATACACATCTCATCAGAATTTAGCATTTATAAGACATTTCTACCCTCTTTATTTTATTTGATTTAGTTTTCAGAAACCATAATTCTCTTATATTTCACTGTCACCTCAGTCATTGAAGAGGAATGTAAGAATAAGAACTTGTTGCTGCTATGGATAAACCCATAGTGCAACAAAGGCACCATCTGGCTCTACCTAGACCCAAAGCAGCAGCTATTCAGAAGCAATGCCTGTAGAGAGTCTTATTGGGGTGCCATATCACATTGACATGGACCAATGTGAAGTTCCTCTCCCAGCCTTTGAGCTAGAACACCTGTGTTAGCCATAATCCCCTCCACCTGGGGTGGAGTGCTCAGACCAAGGTGAAGCCCATTGTTCTTCAAGGACCTGCAGTTTCCTGAAAAACACTAGCCACCTGAAAAACAACTGAACTGGTTCTGCTGAGAAGCTTCCAGTTTTGGGGGGAAGGGTTTCCCCCTGCCTATATATTTGGAATTCTCCATTAAACTTTGAGACCTTGAATAGCAGGTGTTATCTTGGTCTCCATCTCTTTTTGCCGCCTTCCCATACATCCCCAGCTTCCCTTTCAGGTAACCCGTTCGATATAACTGTGGGCAGTTACAAATACCTAAATATTTTCTTTATGGTTAAAGTTTTCTCATCTAACCCAGACTGTTTTCAGTGCCAAACTCCGTTAAATTGTCCTGTCTCAAAGACACCAAGAGTACTGGTCAGATAAAATGAATGCTTGTTTCATTTGAAGCTGCTGCTGGTTTTATTCCTGGGTGTCTTCTGATGTCTATTGAAATATCATAATTTTTGAGATGTGCGACAGATGTTCATTATTGGTGTATGTACATAGTATATGCACATCTCTGTGTTTAATACATCTACTGTGTTAACCTGTGGAGGTAGAAGAGTGTGACAGGATTTCTGCTCTATCATTCTCTTATTTCTTGAGATTGTTTACTAAAACCTGAGACAAGTTGGCAAGTCAACAAACACAAGAAATCTTCATGTCTGTACCTTCCTCTGTCAACATTGACTATTTAAGTAGGGTGTTTGGGATTTGAACTCATGGCTTTACTCTTTTTCAGCAAGCACACTTAATCACTGAACCATTGTTCCATTTTATAAAAATAAGCATGCAAGTAGGGTTGGATAAATGATAAGAAATATTTGAAAAGATCTGTTGGGCTATGTCACAAATACCTACCTTGTATGAAGCTAGAAGTTTTTATTAATCAGTATTGTTTTGCCTCTGAAGAGTGCATCTGACAATCATGGCATGTGTATCAAAATGACTTTGCTCTATAACAGGCTATTGAAGCAGTCTTTGTTATTTTTTCAAAAGGCTGTGGGTCCACATTGACCCACTGAGAGCACATCACCCGCCCAGCAGCCCCAGGATGTTCATAGATTTGTGAGTTCACTTGACTGAGTTTTTGATTTAAAGGCTGCTCTTGTTTACATGGCTTCTAAGAGTCTTTTCAACTTCAGATTTCATGTGTCTACATCTGATAACTCAAGAAGAGGGAAACATGTGACCTGAATTGGGCATTGGCATTAGTCTATTAATCTGCACAGGGAGATCGTGTCCACATCATTGCTACACTTTGTCTTTTCCTTCCAAAGTAATTGGGTCAGACAAAAAGAAATGTCTCCTCCTGTTTGTTGAATTGATTTCTGATTAGGTGTTTCAGTGGGTCCTACCACCTGCAAGTGTGTTTCTTCCCAGCATCTGTTGTCTGTTGAATGAAGATAATCTGATATTCTTTGCAAGTTTCAGTCCTCTTCCTTCCTACTCTATCCACACATTCATCTTAAAGAAAAAACAAAACAAAACTTTGAAAAGATTAGCTTTCATGCACAGGAAGGGAAAGAGGGAATGAGGCTTCCTCACTGAGCAACCTGACCCAGAATCAGTAAACAGTAAAAAAGATAAATTCTCTGTATACCTAGTTGATCCTTGAAGGATATTTGATATGTCCTTTTTCTTTTTCCTGTTAAGAATACACTAAACTTTACTTGCAAATAAAAATTAATTATCTTAGCTCTACAACTCTTTGTATGATAGGCTGTGGGTTTTGTTGATGGTCTCCATGAGCTGCAAAAACAAAATTTACTTGATGCCTAAACAGGACCTGAACAAGGATGGAACCAATAGACATGCTAATTTGTAAAGGGCAACATTCATTGAGACTCCAAGTCTTGGAAAAGAGTTACATGCAACTAACACTGAGAGAGAGAAAAATAGTCTTCCCCAAAGAACAGCACACCATTTAGTTATCCAATACCAAATAACCAGCCCTGAAAACACAAACATATAATTCATACTATAATGACCAAACAGGTTTTATTTATGTATTTAGAAACACACATACACACACACACACACAAACATACACACACACACACACACACACACACACACATACGCGCTTGCGCGCACGCACACACACACAGTTTTTTTTTTTTTTCACTTTTTATCTGTAATATAGCTTGAGGTCAGAAATAGGGATGTTTCCATAATTTCTTTTATTGTTCAGGACTGTTCTAGGAATCCTGGGTGTTTTGTTTTTCCATATGAAATTGACAATTGCTTTTTCAAGGTCTGTGAAAAATTATGTTGTAATTTTGATGGAATTGCATTGAAACTTTAGATTGCTTTTGGTAAGATGGTGTTTTCACTTTTTTGAGCCTACCTATTCATGATCATTCGAGATCTTCCCATTGTCTGATATCTTTTTCGATTTCTGTCTTCAGTGACTTAAAGTTCTTGTCATAAAGCTCTTGTTCTATTTCCTAGGTTATCCATCTTCAGGGTTGCCTCAATTTGTGTTTTCTTTATTGTTTCTAATTCCATTTTTAGGTCTTAGACAGTTTTATAATTTGATGCACCTGTTTGATTTTATTTTGTATTTCTTTAAGGGATTTATTTGTTTCCTCTTTAAGAGCCTCTATACTGAGTGTGCTTTTTCTGCATTTCTTTAAGGAATTTATTTATATACTTTTTAAAGGCCTCTATAATCTTCAAGAAATGAGATTTAAGGTCACAATCTTCAAGTGTGTTAAGATATCCAGGGCTTGCTGTAGTAGGAGTGCTGGGTTCTGATATTGCCATATCATACTGACTTCTGTTGATTATGTTCTTGTGCTCACGTTTTATTTTCTGGATATCTCTGTATTGACTGGCCTGGCTGTCTCTATGGCCTGGTTGGCACATATATCCTTGGAGATAAGCAGAACTGTGAGATGGGAGCTGTGTCCTGATCTGAGATTGGAGGTGGAAGTATGGACTAGAAGGAAGATGGAGCTCCCATAGGGTGGGGAAGAGCTCACAGCTACTGGATGTGCTTGAGTCATAGCAGACAATATGATTGAGACATTGATACCTCACTTGAGTGTCCTGTGGGGTGGGGAGAAGGGTACCATTATGTAATTGCATGTTTGGGTATGGACTGGGAAGAAGGTGGAGTTCCAATAGTGTCAGGAGCCATAATGGGACAAGCTAATATACTAGCAGATGTTCATCCTGAAATGCCTGCCTCGGATTATTATATAATCTGCGACAGGTGAGCCCCCATTCAGCAAGGCTGTGGGGGACTAATTTTAGGAAAGATTTCCTGCTATTTATATGCTTTTCCTGTTATCATTATTATACATTTATAATAATCAATAGTAATAGCACATTCCTTTGGAGCAGATCCTTGCAGATCCATGAAGATGTCTTATAGTGATGCTATGTAGACAAATAGATGACTTTAGTTTTAATGATGATCCTATAAGAATTCCTAAAATTATATCTGTGATTACTAAGCTCTTTTCTAATGGGACTGCTACTAGATCCCTCCTATAGCCAAACTGCAATGAGAACTCTGCCAGTCTCCCAAGTGTCACAAGTTAATTGCTCTTAGATGGCAACCAGACTTTCTCCTACTCAGAGCACATTCCAAGAGGTTGTAAAACAATTAACTAAAGGTCATAAAAAGGGAACTAGGATTTATTATAGGTGTTAGGACAGAAGGTAAAATATTGACTGGGTTTTTCTATACAAAACGTCACTTATAACTTAGTTATGGTTTTAAACTTTCTACGAACCTGTAGAGAAGACAAGTGATAGCTAGATAATTACTCCTAATGGATATGCATGTAAACATTCTCTGTTGTAAGCTTCTATTCCAATTTAGGACTTGGTTTTCTGTGTGAACTTATGATGAACTTTGTAACATGTGATCATGCATTCGGAAAGACGTTTAAGGGCTGAGGACAAAGAGAAGTGAGACCAGAAGAACTGAATGAGAGGGACAGAGCTGAGAGGAGAACTGAACTGAGGAGAAGTTTTTTAGTCAGAAGAGAACAAGACTAGAAGGATAATGCAGAGTGGAATAACTTAGAAACTATAGGTAACATAAACTAACTAAGAGAATAACAATGTGCAGGAGGCAGAGAGAAAGAGGAAAAAAGAAGATGTTGCAGAGAGTAGAAGGAGCAGGCAGGCTTCTCCTTACCATTGGAAAGGACAGGTCCCATGGTAAGGACAAAGCAGGATTAGTCTTATTAAGAGAAACAAAGTCTTTTTCTTACAAACATGGATTTAATTCATTTAGCATTGAAAGGGTGGAAGCTTTTTCTTTCTCCATGCAATAAATATTGTAGTCCATCTTTTATCCAGAATGAGTGAGTTCTTTCTGCACCGGTGCTTGGTCTTTGCTTCATATGCATATGTAAGTATGGATGTGTGTGTAAGTATGCAATTGTGGGAATGTATGCATGTATGTGTGTAAGTATGAAATTGTGAGAATGCATGCAAGCTGGGCCCAGCTGACTGCGTGAAAGATGTATGTGTGAATCTATGTATGAAGATGTATGAAGATGTATGTGTGAATTTATGTGAGATTATGCATATTCACGTATGTAGAAATTTTTCTGTCTACAAGTGTTATTCTCTTCTCCAGGTTCATTAGAAGTTTATTGCTCCTAACTTCCCCCCTAGACTGACAAGCAAGAGGCATCTGGACAACAGGGAAAAGGCTCTAGCAATTAACCCTTTACTTAATCTCCTGCTGTTTTAGGATGAGGTGTTAAATGCCTGAGACTGCAGTCTCTGGCTCCAGAGGAACACAGAAGGCAGGTCAGCTATGTTAGCCTAGTAACTTAGATTTAGATAAGTAAACCTTTTATTATACAACAACCCTAAACTTTCTGTAAGACAAAGTCTTACCCCCGCCGACTCTCTTCCCCCCTCCGCTGCCTCAAGAAGGACCAAGAAGAAACACCTTTGCTGGGGTTGGCTCCCAGCACAATAGCATGAGGCAGAGCTCAAACTCCTGGGCTTGTTAGGGTCCCAACAGTTTGGGAGGTTTGTGTCATGGGTGTTTTACTTGGGTGTCCTGCATTCTGCAGTGAAGGAGGCCTGTAGGGACCCAGGCAGAACTGTTGGCTGGGGAGTTGTGTGCCATTTCAAGAATGCAGTTGAAGGTATATGTCGGAAGGGGTCATCATGTTTATTTCTAAAAATGTTCACAAAAGACTGGTTATGGAACACTGCCTTTGGTCTTATCAAGCAAAAATATTATAGCCTCATTCTGAAATGTCAGCTGTGTTATGACATTAGTTGTATTTGAACTTCTTCTTCACAATAATTGTGTATCACAACAGATCTTACAATAAAGCATGTATACTTCACCTAAACAGATATTTTCTTTCATTTTAATTCTGATAATTCTGGGGATACTAGAAGAATCAGGTTAGATGTGAGATCTGGTCAAATAAAGGTATCAGAGGGCTAAACTTCATGTTATCTAAAAATGTTTATAGTCATAAAATGCACTGTTGGTGAACACAGACAATGGCAGTGTTGTTAGTGGTGATGGTGATGATGGTGGTGGTACTGGTGTGTGTGTGTGTGTGTGTGTGTGTGTGTTACTTCATCCTAGTCTTTTCCTTTGTTCTGTGTTACATTTCCAATTTGCATATTCTTCTCTTCAACTATTTTTCTTTATTCTGTGGTTCTCTCTCTCCCTCTTCCTACCCCATTCTCTCTCTATACTAGAAATGTGTCTAGAATGCTCTACCATTTTGATGGAGTTCATCTGGATGTCTCATCCATTCCACAATGGCATTAGATAAGTAAAGTGTCTTCACAATCCTATCTCCCGCCATAGCTGTTTTCCCTTCCTGTCTTTGAAACATTTTTCCCACCATATTTGTTTCCTCTCCACTGCAGGCAAACACAAACCATCTTCTTTGACAAAGGTACTGTGTAGAGCTGACCTGTATGACAGCAAACTGAGAGAAGTTTGGGTTTGTCTATTGAAGTGTATAGATTCTGCCAGGTAGACAAGTTGGAAATGCTCAAAAGGGATATATCACAGCAAGAAAAATGTACCATGCTCCAGGAGAAGAGACAATGAAAGAATACAAAGCAGCAGGAGATATGAGCACAGGAAGGGGTATTGGTTGAAGATGTCAAGTTTGTGAAATTATGATGTTCAACTTGTACATCAAAGTCAATGGCTCATCATAAAGCAAGAGGAAGAAAATTCCTGCAGCACAAAATTATAGTCACCCTACACTTATAATGTTGAGAATATCCAATTGAAACACCAATTGCAACACCATTCATTGGTAGGAGACAGAATTCTAGTCTAAGTGAATATCAAGTAGACATAGGTTTACCAATGCATGATAAAGTTGTGGATAAGCTCTAGATCATAATATGTGCCCGTGCTTGTTCTGTGTCTGTCAGTCCCTGTGTATATAAAATTATGAAATATGGATGTACTTGAAATATTTTTATAATTTGTTTACATTTTAAAAATGACTATGGGTAGTATTTTAAGGAAGGTGGTCTTCAAACCAATGTTTCTCAAAAAAAGGTATTTACTTTCTGTGAGACCTAGATAAGAAAACGTTAATGAAGCTGACCCTTTGACCATTCAAATGTTGTCTTATCAGGTTTTCTGGTAACTGACCCATGAGCACTTTGATTCATTGAGTAGTGACATGAAGCACACCCAAGTGGCCTCGGCACACAGACACAAAAAATGTGGTTGGTAGAACAGCTGTTGTAATGTGCTTTGCAGGAAATAGTCAAGTATCTTGTTTTCTCCATGATGGTTATGTCTTTAAGTCAGGTAATATTCTGTAAGGATTGAGCATGCACAGACCATATCAGTATTCATACTGAACATAAAAAAAAAATCCTTTTTTTCTGACCAAAAAGCTTGAACAAGTTCAAACACTTATAATGTGAACTTGGTCATGGAGTGTAGGAATTGGGTTCATTGAATAGTTCAGCTATGAAAATAATTGAACCTCTTTTGGGCTCAATAACAAAATCAGAGCAATGAGCAGAAACTCTACCAAACTGACTTGGCTCTAGTACAACTAGAATACATTCATCAGATAATTACAAATCTGTTTCAAAAGAATACAAAACTATGGAAAGCCATTAGTGGTTTCCATACAGTACTTAGCTGTAAGATCATTTCATTAAGGGAAATGTAAACGGAAGGCATGATTTTTAACACAGGCAAACCATCCGATGTTCCTTAAAAAAGAGGAAGATGAACTCAGAATCCCAGCAGACAATTCAGCTTTCTGAAATCAACATCCTGATAAAAGGGCTGGGGAAATTTTTTTTGCGGTTAAAATCATTGGCTGCTCTTGGAGAGGATCTCAGTTCCTTCTCTGCTTCCCACATGGTGGATCAAAGTCTACTCTGACTGCGGGTATGAATGGTCCCATGTTCCTTTCTATCCTTCCTGGGAGTGCAAGGAGATTATATACATACATAGATATAAGCAAATCATTTAGATATACACAGTAAAACTAAATAATTAGTTTAAAAAGAAGTCAATAAAATCATCACAGGAAAACCTTCAACCTGCATCTTAGACCACTGAACAACCTCTTTGGTTTAGCTTTAGCTGTGGAGTAGTCCCACATTATGTAACCATACTTAGATTAATATCCAGATGGAATGTTGAGTTAAACCTGTAAATCCATTCATTCTCATTCGATGTGTCTTTTCTGACTTCATTGAGTCAATACAAACGAATGTCTAATTCATTCATACAATTAGGGGAATAAATGTAAAAGCTCGATACTGGTTTATAATATATATTTGAGAATGGAGTACTCTGTGCTATGGAATTACATATACATTTTACCCCCTCTTTGTCTCCCTGAAACACTAACACTAAGTTCAAGACCAAGAGATTAAGAATGAGAGATCAAATGTGTCACTGAATAACTGGAAGATGAAATGGGAACTATGAGTCAACAGTCTTGTTCCTAGTTTTGCTACACCACCTAGACACAGAGTAGCTTTCCTCTTTAATTGGATTGCAGTCTGGTTGTCTACCTCAGGGATATGGAGTGAAGAACTTCCCTTGGGTTAGAGGTGAGCGTATCCATTCCCTGATGCAGCTCAGTGAGACAGGAAAGTGGCATTTGATTCCCCAGCTTGTGGATTCTGAATCTAACTATACCCTGTGTGTAAGCAGAGAGAATGTTTCCTTTAATCACTCCTTATCAAACCACATGACGATTTATTGACATGTCTATCAGTGGTGATTTGGTGTCCTGTCTTACCTCCAAGCACTGTGAGTTTGCAACAGACTTCGTAATGTCCCTGATGGGAGCCACATTTGCTAGATGCTACTAAATGCAAGACAGTTTCAAGTATGACACTGAGATTATAATCAATAGAGTTGGTGACATAGGCTTTGTTTGTCTTTCATTTTAGAATATGACATTGACTTAGCTATATAGACACAATATCAGGCCAATGTCCCAAAGGTTCCTACTAATCCTGGACTTATTTTATGTAATTCTCCAAATAACTCCTAAAACCACAGGTGTTTATATGAATCCATGTATGTGAATCTGGAATAATCTTTTGAACACATTGTTGTATTGCTGAATAGCTACCTCCTAAGTTTCTTTTGTGTGTGCACATATATACCTGCATATGTTCATATACATACATACATATATATATACATACATATATATACATATATATATATATATATATATATATATATATATATATATATATGTTTGTGCATGTGCATGACTCTTGGGGGTACTTGTGTGATTGAAGGTATGAATGCATATATGTATACATGCATGTAAAGTTTATAAGAACTCTGTCATTTTCGGTGTCATCACTCTTGTCTTTGAGATAGTTAATTGTATTAGCCTGAGACGTGGACTGAGGCAGTGTACTGAGGCAGCAATGGCCTTACCCATATAATAGATTGCATGGCATATATAGCCTCAAAATTGTAAGAAGTCCTAGACTATCCACCCCAGCAACTGCACATAAGGAAGAGAGAAGGACCTTGTTCTTGTTTGCTAAGGAGTTCCTGCCCCAATTTAGCACCAATACTGGGCATGTCCTACACAGCTTCCATCTAAGACTTCCCAGTGAAGGAGAACTTACAGAGTAGAACTTCTCTCCTTCATCTTTAGATGGAAAAAGCATCGCAACAGGAGGCTACATTCTACAAGGTATGAGTCTTGTGTTGGTGACAGTCACTTATAGCCCTTCCTGGACACCAACTGTGCTATGCCTGATGAAATGATAAAAGAGCCAATGGGTCTTGTCCTAACATGGATATTAAAGATCTAAAGGTGAATTCTATATCACTTTTGTATTTATAAATTTAAGTGTGCCTAATATTTTAGAATAAAATCAGTGTGCCTAATATTTGAGAAGATACCAGAAAATTATGTCCAATGATGGAAATTGGACCAAGGCTAAATCCTAAGTAAGTTTTTATTTGTACAGCAAGAAATATTCTAGTAAGTATTTATGGAACAAATGCTTCATACAAAGTGGGGGTCTTTATCTTTACAACAATAAAGGAGAAGGTGTAAGTGTCTAGTAGGGGACAACTTCCTCCTGTCCACTTCCAGAGTTTAATCTTCTCTACATCACTTTACTCTTGTTCTGATTTCAAGTCCTCCTTGTGCTGGATGAATGAACAGTTTTCCATCTGCTAAGTTCATTTTATGTAATAATAAAATAATCTTGATCCTTAATGTGAATTTAAAAAAAAAAAGAAATTGATTTTTAGCTTCAGAAATCTCAATTAATTGAGACTACTTACAACTGCCTGGCAGCCTGAGATTTAAAAACCCTCAGGCAAAAATATGCAGAAACATGGGAAAGCAGAGCAAAATTCTTTCCTCCATCTCTGGGCAAAATCTTTCTCCTTGACCCACCCATTCAGTTCTGTCACTTGTCAAAGTCAATTAATGATTGCTTGAAATGTGTACAAATAGAGAGGTAGAAAATGAAAACCCCAAGGACAAGTGAAACCTCGGGGTATTGTTTGGACCCCAAGTTCAAGAGAAAATACAAGGGATATGAAACAAACAACAACAAATGGAGACTAAAGGTAGAATAAGCAATTAAATCCTTTTAGAATATAAAATACTGTCTGATTTAGATCAAATCAAAGTGAAATGTCAGTATTTCTGGTTTTATGCTAATACAGTAATAGAGAAAACTAACCAAATGCAACAAGGGAAAACTATTTATTTTATTTATGCTTCCATATCACAGTCTATCATTGAGATAATTTAGGAGACAAACCCAGACAGAAAATGAAGCAGAAACCATGGAGAAATGTTACTTATTGGCTCTCATACATGCTTATGCTCAGTTAGCTTTCATACATGATGACCCATCTGCCTAGAGAATGATTCTCCCCACACTGGGCCAGGAACCCCTACATTAATTAATAAAACAAAAATTTCCTACAAACATACCCATGGGCCAGTTTAATCTGAAAATCCTCAATTGAGATTCACACCTCAGATAACTCTAAGCTGAGGCAAATTGTCAGTCAAATCTAACTATGAGAAAACCTATGCAGGAAAGGATATGGCAGGCAAATAAACACTGCATGCAAAACCTTTCCTTTTTCCTGTTCTTTCATGCATGTGTACTGCTATATACATAATCTCAATATACAGTATATCAAGATTGCTGAGGAATTGGTGACAGCAAAGAGATTTTCAGTATTTTCCGATCTTATGACAAGGAAAACATGTTTTTTTTTTATACAGTAATGCATGTGATTATTAGAAAAGCAATGTTCCTAAAGAAAAATAATGAATTATTAAATATTTAACATGCATCAGAAATTGTGCCAGATATACTTGGAATAACATACTAAGTCTGAGTGAGTTGCTGAATAGAATAGAGATTATAAATATAATGCATCATTTAAAGTTTATGAATACAGTACATAAAAATAGAAAAATAATCAGAAAGTAACCAGAAATATTTTCTCTATGACTTATAAAGTTAATGCTAGTAAGTGAGACTCTAGCATCTTCAAAGGAAACGTATTTTATTGGAAGCAGAATCAGAAAGAAAAAAATATCTACAAGGTATAGCACACATAAGAATGGATCATAAACAGAAGCAAAGAAACCCAGTATGCTAGAGGAACTGCAAACTCTTAAGATATATGGAATTCATAAAAGAATCTCCATCCTATTACATCACAAAGGAAACTACTTCTTAGTTTCTATTCAGTTGCTGTGAATATATGCCATGACCAAAGCAACTCTTCTGAAAGAAAGCAGTTAATTGGAGGCTTTCAAACATTTTCAGAGTGTAGGTTCAATTGTGACCATCAGAACAGAAAACATGGTTTAAGGCATGGGCTGAGAGCTTATTTCCTGAACCACAGGTAGGCCTGGTATGTACTTTTGAGACATCAAAGCTACCCCCCAGTTACATACATTCTCCACCTCCTCTGCCTCTCCTAATCTTTCCTAAACAATTCACCAATCAGAGATTAAGCATATGAGGCCGTTCTCATTCAAACTACAGCAACATCATGTGAAGTAAGATGCTTACTACTTATTCATTTAAAATACCATATCTTTAGTATAAAAAGAATTGTTTGATGAAGTAAAACAGATCACGGCAAACAGAGCTCCTGTTACACTTTGTTTGTAAGATAAGTGGGACCCTTGTCATCTACAACCTCCACAGCCCTTGCTTGGCTTTTACAATGGAGTATCTCTGAAAGTTGGCAATTTTTTTTTTCTTTCCACTTATGTGTTCCTTCTATCTAGTTTACCACCATAATCCTTCAAGGGGTTTTTTGTATTTTAATTGTAATAATTTCATAGTAATTATATACAACTTAGAGGACATTGGCACAGAGGTAGAGATAACAGACAATATTTTCTAAAACATAAACAATTTTTTAAAAGTTTTACAGATGATGCATATTTCTAAAAGTTAGTGGGAAACAATCAAGAAAGAAACTGATTCCTGAGAAACTGGTTCCAGAAGCAGCAAGCGCAATACATTGGCCAGTAGATTTTCTTGAAAACTCTGAGGGCATATACTAGAAGAAAAAAATTGAGGCACATCCTGGGAACATCCTTGAATAGTACAGAAAGAAATCATGTGCTCAGGAGTGAAGACAGGTGAAGCAGGAAGAAAAGCCCTACCCCAAAATGCAGAGAGAACACTCAAGTTCTGCAGGGTATTGATATCAGATGCTCATTAGAGTGCTAGTTGTACATTGAAGGGGCCACATAAAGCAAGGAGAAGCATAGTCTGGAATGAACAGTGCTTAGTTCGAACACAGGGACAGAGGATAATCTGTCTCCACTAGCACATCTCAGGATGAGCTCCACTTAAAAAAATTCCAATCCCAAAGAACCAGAGAATCAAAAGCAAAGAAACCTTAATCCATGTAGAAATGGCACACCCCATAGCAAAGTTCCAGTATAACTATAGAAATATAGAAAGTGTAACTATAACAGAGCTATCCAGATCCCAAAATGTATACATACAGTCAGCATATCTGGCAACCAATAAAGTTGCAACAGGAGAACACCATACATAATAAGGAGAGGGCCATAATAATAAATATAGGCTCAAAACTGAAACAGAGCGGGGAGCCAGAAAAGGGGAAATCATTTGAAATGTAAATAACGAATATATCAAATAAAAAATAGGTGAAAACATGCATGTTAAGTTATTGCTGATACTCAAAAGCTAAACAAATATTATACTAACTCAAGTCAATTGTTTCGAGATGGAAATGAATATACCTGATGTGAGAATCTCATTGGATGGCTCTTATTGCATATGCTGTTATAAAAGAGGAAACTTTTGATATGCTTAAGTATATAAAGGAAAATGCCACAAATGAGTCATAGACTATTCTGTTTTGAAGTTCAGAGATGACTGGCTTCCCTTTGGCAGAGTAAAAGTAGAAAGGAGGTAAGTTTTAAAAAACTAATGACTGAATGCTTTTCAACTCTGATATACATATATATATATATATATATATATATATATATATAGAGAGAGAGAGAGAGAGAGAGAGAGAGATGAGAGAGGGAAGAAGAGAGAGTACAGGAATACATAAAACTCAATAAATTCTGAGTATAAGGAATAACAAATAAACTAATTTAAAACACGTAATAGTGAATTTTCAAAATTCAACATGAAAATAAAGTACTCCATCAGGAAAAGTCTATGTTATGTACAGAATATTGAAATGATGCTGACCATATTTATTAATACTGTATTATAAAGTTTCTATAAAGAAACCTTTAAAAAGCAAAAGATCCAATAATAAGTAATGGAAAATATAAAAATAGCCATGGCAACCATCAAAAACTGTGAAGAATGAAATGGAATTTGATTATCATAGTAAACAATATATATCCAAATGTTCAAAAACTGATCATGTGTTTGATCATATTGAAATTAGAGAGCATAACATGAACAACAGAAAAGCATAAATTTTTAAATTGATTACAAAACTAAGAGCCAGTCTTGAGCTGCCTAAAAAACATAATTAAAATGAGTTGTGTAATTATAGAGGAAAAATAAACCCTGCGTTCATACTAACAAAAAGGATTCTAAAAGGACCACATTAATTTCAGACTAAGATAAAATAAAAAACACATGTTGAATAACATCAGATTCAATTAATCAGATAGATGTGCAATGGATAAAACAATGTACACCTCAAAACACATTCAGAATTGAACAAAACTAGCCAAATTTTACCAACTCACATTCACCAAATGGATCCAGAAGACAGCATTCTGATCAAAATTCACCCTCATGGGAACATAGAGATGTTTCACCATGAGAATGCCAGACAAGGCATATCAAGGCAACCAAGAGTCCTTTAATGACAGCTTCATTTCATTGTGTACTTGCACATCTCCACATTAGGTAAGTCTGAGTTTCTTAAATTGGGTGTGCCTTCTACCTGTGACCTGCTGAATATTATGATAAAAATTGGGAATGATAATATGCTTCAACAAAACCAAACCTAAAATCAAAAGTGAATGAGAAAGATCTGTGGTCTTGGCAGTGCAATAGTCAGCCAAGCTGCATGCATGATATTTCACAGCGGCCATGAGTACCAACCTCAGATGCTTGTATTCACTATACAGAACCGTTCTCTTTGTAAAACTAGTGAATACTACCTAAGAAACTTGGGTTCAGATTGGAGAATGCCTGCTACTAACTGCAGTGTTTATTGTACTACAACATATTCTACTCTTGTGAAACAGTGGTGGCTTAGTGATAGAAAAAAAAGACTTTCATAATTTCCTATGGCCTTTTGTTGGTATGTTAGCATCAGATTATGCTGGTTTAGATTGGATTAAGTTATAACGTTTGGGGTTTTGTTGTTGTTGTTGTTGTTGTTTTGTTTTGTTTTTTGAGACAGGGTTTCTCTTTGTAGTCCTGGCTGTCCTGGAACTCACTCTGTAGACCAGGCTGGCCTCGAACTCAGAAATCCGCCTGCCTCTGCCTCCCAAGTGCTGGGATTACAGGCGTGAGCCACCACGCCCGGCTATAATGTTTGGTTTTTAAAATATATATGAAATATTATGAATTTGATCACTCATAAAGCTGAACTATTGATTAAATCTGAAAATTATTGATAGTACTCAATGCCTTACACATTTATTTTTTAATAAATTGAATTTATTTATATATGTGTGTGTATATATAAATATATTCATATAACTAAACGAAAATTTCATGGTGATTCATTTTCAATGCTGCTTGATTTACAGAATTGTTTTATACATCTACATACCCAGGTCCATAAGTGGAAAAGAACATATGTGAGGATGCTGCTAAAGAATCCACAGCATATACTTTCATTGTTCATGTCTTACAACCATAAGGATGCATAAATCAATAGTATAGTTATTTGCTGTTTTTATCAAGTATTAAGTAATACCCATAACTGCATGTACTATTATTCTCATGTGACTGACAATACAGGAGGATTACTGGTATCAGAGTGGTCACAGACTTAAGTAATAAACATGTTTGGCTTTAATACTTTAATGGCTAAATTTCTCAGAAAATCTTACTTTATTAGCTACATTATAATCTAATAGGATCATCTTTGCATCATTTTATGAGCAAAATAACAGTATGTAGATATATCTGTATGTTAGTAAAATATATTTTTACAATGTTCATCTCAATATACTTGTATGAGTAAAGTATTTTCTGAATACCAGTATTTATCAAAGGAAGTGAAAATGTTTATCTCCTCAATATTATGAAGTACATAATACCTAGAAGTATCATACAAATCCATGATACCAGAATTATTTTTTCATAATATGAGAAATGAGGCAATTATGTCACTTTTATACAACAAAGAGATTCTGCCTTTTGCAATAAGACAAGAAAAATAGAATTTAAAAAATGGAAAGAAACATGTTGAATTGTTCATCTCTTTTGCAAAATCTACAAATAAATCTAGTAAAATTAAGAAAGATTTCAGGAATATACAATACAGAATTCTCATACAAAATTTATCATGTATCTGTTTGCCAGGAATGGGAGAACATACATTTAAACTAAAAAGTACTCCTAATTATGAAGTAATTAAATAAATCCAATATTAAGCTTTGATTGGCGAAAGACATGGGAGACATACTTCCTCAAAAATTATGAAAAAATAACTAAATAATGACATGCAGGTCATGAAAGTCACTGTTAAGATTTTTATCTTTCAGAAAACAAATTTGTCAATTTTATATAAAAATGCAAACATTTATCAAAATATATTTGAGAGAACAAACAAAATCTATGACAATAAATGAAATATTTTTAAGAATTATTATGAAACAATAGTAATGGAAATTGTTGTACAGTATTTGTATAATTGCAAACATATAAATTGAACAGAATGGAGTTAATAATTACATGTATGTGTATCTACACAGTAGAATTTGCAAAGTTTTATGGCCCAGTTTTGTGAAAAATATGGCCTTTTCATAAAAGGTTTGTAAAGCAGATAGCAATCATTATGGGCTAAAGATGAATAAAAGTCTTACAAAGATTTCAAATAACAAATTATATAACAAAAATTAATAAATTAGCTTTTATACAAAAATGCAAACTAGTCTTTAAAGTCAAAATTAAGTAAAATGAAAATAAGACACAGGGGGTAGCAATAAATATTTATAACTTGTGTTTCATAGAAGTCATTTAAGAATATAAATGCTTAATTCAATATTGGAAGAATATCTAAACAAATAAGTCACCAAAAATGATACTCAATGGTTAGGTAAGGAGAGGTTCAATACTGCTGGTCACTACAGAAAATCTTTTTGAAAATTTGATGAAGTAAAGATCCAAACATTGGAATAATTCTTGCTAAAATGTCTGACCTCACCTATTTTTGACAAAGACTGGAAGAAAATAAATTCCTGTGACTGTCGAAGAACAGGTTTTCAAAAAAATGGTTGTGGTTGTTTTGTTTTGTTTTTAAATTAAACTGTAGAGGAATATTAATCCAGTGTGACTGCTCTGGCAAGTGATCACATCCAAGAAATTCTAAGTCTATGTGATCCAGCTGGAATGACACACCCTTAATTCCTCTGGCTAGAATACTGACATACCATTAGTACACACCTTTAATATGAAACAATGAAGTTGAATTTAGTTTGTAGAAGGAAGCAGCCATGTTTGAAAGTGACATCTAATTAAGGGGCAACAAAGTGATGAATCAGAGAATGATCTTACAGAATAAGTCAAATAGGACATGCCCAAATCTCATGAGAGAGAGAGAGAGAGAGAGAGAGAGAGAGAGAGAGAGAGAGAAGCAAGCTAAGAGAGTACTAGTACATAGGGAGAAAAGCAGAAGCAATATTATAGAAAAATGGTTTCAGGTGAAGACAGAATGAGCCAGAGAATGAGGAGCCAGGATATTGGAACAGATTGTCAAGAGTCGGTTTGAGTCCAAGCAGAGCAATTCAGTAAGAATCCTAGGGGAGAATGTTTGAATCAATCAGCTTGGAGAAGAGTTAGAGCCAGAACAGCTGAGTTGAACCAGCCAGAGTTCAAAAAGTCTAGAAAGAATGAGCTTATAAAACAGTAAACCTCCAAGATGACAATTACATCTGGAGAATAAATTAGTTTTACATTGAACCTACTTATTTTATGATTCAACTACTATCCTCATGGGTATTAATTGAAGAGAAAATCATGTCTGTGCTCTTGTTAATAAATATATACATGGAACTGTTCCCAATAGACTTTTTTATAACCACAACTCAAATATTTCTCAAGAATGGATAAACCATCTGTGAAGAGCAAGGATTACTACTCAGTAAAAACAAATGATCAAAAATGAATATCATAGAATTACATGAAAATCTCACTAGTCTACCAAAAAAGACAAGTACATCCTGTGATATAATATGTGTCACAGAGAATGTCAGTAAGCATTGATTATCAGTTGCCTCCAGAGGTTTATGTAGGGATGTGAAGCATTTGACTAACATGTGTGGGGTACTAGGTTCAATACTTAATGCTCTCCTAACATGTTAATTTTTACAAGATAAATATTCACAGCAGATGTGCAGAAAGATACAAGGAAGGGCATGGGTACATTTAGATGACAGTGGTACCCGTAGGATCATATATTTCCATACTCAATTCCCATTTTGGAGAACTGTTAGGAAGGATTAGGTGGATATCCTTGTTACAGTAGGTGTGTCAATAGAAACATACTTTCTGGTTTCAAAAGCCCATGCTAGTCCAGACTCATTCTTTCTCTCTACTTGCAACTTATGGGTCATATGTAAATCTTTCAGCTACTGCTGAAGTGTCAAGTGTCAACTATGTGATTCCTGCCAAAATGATCATGAACTTTCTCTCTGAGACTTTAATTCATGCCCTAATTAAATGTTTTCTTTTATAAGAGTTTTGTTTTCTTGGTCATGCTTTCTACTCAACAGCAGAAGAATGGTAACTAAGACAACTGTCAAGAGAAGGTAGAGTATTTCCTGATATATCATATTGTAAATTTCAGGTTGGCTGTTCTGATAGATATACAATGTTTTACATAGTATACATTATGAAACCTATTTAATACAGTCTGTCAATTAAGCATTTTGCTGTTAAATTATTGAGAAGAGATTCCATATACAATATCCCATTTATTCATTTTATTAAGTTTCAATAGCATTTGGAATAGTCATTATTCTTCTCTTTTGTTAGAAGATATAAGTTGAAGACCATATTTGTGTCTATCAAGACTTCACAGAACTTCAGTGACAGAAAGAGAAATGAGTCTACTGCTACCTCAGATGTGTTGTGGTGATTTTCTAGCTGCTGTGGGGCTGGAGTGAATTGAGAGAAATTCATGCCATGAGCTGATGCTTCTGGAAATGTTATCTCAGTTATTTCCCTGGGTTTCTTTCAGAAATCTGTTACAGAATAAAGTGAGTCTCATGTTCTTTTCTAACTTTCACACTTATGTTTACCTTCAAAGATGGATATTCTCAGTACCTAGGCATGAAATGAGATGGCATCTGGTTTATGTTTGCTCCTACTTTCTGAGGATTTTAAAAATGTTGCTGGGCACTGGTGGTGTCTGCCATTCATCCCAGCACTCAGGAGGCAGATGCAGGCAGACCTCTGAGTTTGAGGCCAGCCTTGTCTACAGAGTGTCAGGACAACTAAGGCTATGTAGAAAAACTGAAAGCAAGCAAACAAAGAAAGTAACATGTCAAAATGGTTTTTGTTTTAAATCTTACAATTAATTTTTTCTCTTGGCATCTCTCTCATCTCATTCTTTATATGATGGTTACATAACTCATTTTTAAATTATATATCTTAACATGCTTCATCATCCATTCACATTCCTTGAAAATGGAAGATGTGAGTTGCTGTTCTGTTTTATTGTAAGGCCTTTCCACACACCTCAGAGTAGGAATTTCTTTGAATAGCTAGGCTAATATTTTTTGAAGAAGGTAATTATTATTTTCCATCTTCTATCAACCTATATTACTCTTTTTTCTCTATATGTGAATTCTTAATAAATCACATATTCTTTACAAAGCTGGAATTAATATTTCAGGTTATAGATCTACGTTTTATGCCATACTGTAAATAAAACATAAAAATTTAAGAAAGGAACACATGACACATATAAAATGATTTCCTAGAACAATGCTACACTGATACCTCTTAGAAAAAAATGACAAATGAGAAAGCTTATATAGTATTTAGTTCTTCTTCCTGAAATAAGTATAAGTAAAATGAAAATTCTAGATGTTAAGGAGGGATAAAGTTAATCTGAGGGAAGCATATCTCTGGTTCTTGCCTTGACCCCTCTAAAAATTTCACACACACACACACACACACACACACACACACACAGAGAGAGAGAGAGAGAGAGACAGAGAGAGAGAGAGAGAGAGAGAGAGAGAGAGAGAGAGAGAGAGAGTCACCATCCTTTTATGTAGTTACAGAAACACCTAAGATCTCTTTGCTGGCAGTATGGGAGTATGCTGAGAGCTGGACTCTGTGTCCTCATAGTGAAGATAAACAAACTCCCTTCCTACTCTCCTTATATAAGGAGATCAATCCTCAGCTCAGGACAACTACTTCAGAGTTTAATAGCATCTGAAAGGCCCAGCCTCTCTAAAATTTCAACATATAACATTAGGAGGTAGGTATTCAGATAAAAGTAAGTGAACTTAAATATGTTTGTTTCATTTAGCTACTGTAGTCAGGGGAATTGTGTCATTGTTGCTGTAGGAGATTAAAACTGCTCAAATCATAGGGGAGTTCCTATCTACATGCCCAAATGTTATGTATTCCTGAATGAAAGACACACACACACACACACACACACACACACACACAGACAACACATTTATATTTAATATGACTTAATCAGCTCAATGGCTGGGCAAGTCCCAAACATCTACTTGGCTAACACCTCTCTTTCAAAATTCCCAAGTTATTACTTATATCCATATTCCATCACTGTTTCCCTATATCCAGTTGGAGGGCATTCCCGGGGGTCCCTCTTCTCCAGGTTCTTACATGATTGCTATGCTCTCTCCTTTGTACCCCCAGGGCTTGGACCTTCTTTTATGGCATGGTGATTCTAAATCCACCATGTTCTGTTGGTCCCCTTGTCTGTGAATACTATAGTCTTGCCCCTGTCTCCCTTCCTAACCATTGGCCACCATCAACTTTATTTACCAATCAAAGCCAATTTGGGGCAGGGACTCTCAGCATTTTACATGTGGAATCTCAAGCAATTTTGGTACCCAGTTTATATATTACAAGTATTAAACCAAATCCACAGCATGTAATTATTAAAAAGTTTCTTATGCAAGTTTCTAAGTCTTTGTGTAGGTTGCATCCCCACCAAAAAAAAGAAGAAGAAGAAGAAGAAGAAGAAGAAGAAGAAGAAAAGAAAGAAAGAAAAAGAAAATGAAAAAAAGAAAAAGAAATGGCAGGATGTACAATCATAAAGATGATTCAGAAACTATTTCAGAGTCAAGAGGAAAACACAAGTCCCTTTCTTTTATCATCAGATGTAGGAATCACCAAAGTATCATTCATGAATTATTCAATAATACCTTTATTGTCTTTTATAATTCTGTTATGCTGTTCATAAGTCACCTAAAGCTCAATTGATAAAGCATACGCAGACCAGGGGTAATTGTGAGGACTTGTATTGCTAATTATAGCTGCTTCTATTTCTAACTCCAGTGATATTATACACGTAAAAGTTAGTTTGGAATATCCAAACACAACCTTTCTGAAAGTGAAGTTTTTCAAACCAATATTGTGAAGCCAGTGTTTCTACTCAAATGATGTGATGGTTGAGCAAAACCAGTGTTCCAAAAGACAATAAATGTTTGCCAATTATCAGTGATGCAGCAGGTACCTTGAGAGGTAGATAATGCTTAGCAGTGAGGACAGCAACTATTTCTTGTGATCTAAAAAGGATCCAGAGATTTCTTTATGCTGAGGTTACAAATGTTACTTATACTGATTTAAATTTGTAATTTAAGACTGCTATTACTTAAATGCAAATATTCAAGTACCATGTTCTATCTCTAGCCTTCAACTCCCTAACACAAATTTGTTTACCAAAACATTCTATATAAGTCAGTTGGGAAAGAAATGGGTAAAACATGACAGACCCCTGTTTGGATTTGTGTATATATACAGGCATATGCCTATGCTTATGTTTATGCATATATATGTATGTAATATATTGAGTCCATTTAGTCTTGGTATGTATATGATTTCAAGATTCACAACTTGGTATGAAGTAAGCACTTAAAGAGTTTCATCACTCAAAATGACAGTTCTTCCTATGTCAATGGTTAGTATTTGCCTTTAGTTTTCTGTGTGACGTGGGGTCACATGGGATTTCTCCTTTCTACATAAGTATTTTTATTGATATTATCCTTATTTAGGCAGGCATTCTATTGACGCATCAGTGAAGTAGCTTCTCGGTATACAAAGTTAGATTTCTCTTTTCTACCAGCCATCTCTGCAGCACTCTGATACAGTGAATATTGTCAGTATTCTTTTGCATATGAAAATGCCAGTACTTAGAGTGTTCAACTGACTCTCATTCATAAATTCATTCTGAAAAATAACAAATATCTACCATGTCCTCTCAGGGGCTTCTTGGTGTTGCCTGTGCTGGAGATAAACCAGTTTCAGGGGAAAAGGATTGAATTTTGCCACAAGAAATTTACAATATTTAAAGAAAACCACCAACATGGCCATGTAGAGTTTGGATTCTTCTTCTGTTGCTATTGATCAGGAAGCCCTTAAATTCACATCTTAGCAAAAGTTAGAGAGTTTTAGTATGGCCAGAGGAAGGTGAGCTGGCTAATTTACTTTTTTTTTAACTCCTAGAGCATTCCTTGAATCACAAGCAATCTTTTGACATTCAACATTACTTTGCCATCTCCAAAGTTCAGCCTCATGAACTGTCATAATAGAGTTACAAAATTAAAAAAAAATATGTTGCAGAAATATTATGTGTTAAGGAAACTCAACCTTTTGTGTTGGGTTGTGGCCTATAGAATTTAGGTTTGTGAATATTTGCTAGTTGAAAATATTCAACATTCCATTGATATTCCCTTTAATATACAGATTGATCTGACACACGCCGAAAGCAGCTACATCTTCACTGAAACCTGCTGAGACCTTGCAGGCCCCAGGGAAATCGAAGCCAGCCAGGTGCTCTTGGCTTTCAAACAGCCTGAGTTCCCTTCTGCAAGGGATGTCTTGAACTTGACAAGGGCTAAGTCTTCACTCTTCTTCTAAGCTGCAGTAGTGTGTGACAACTTCATGAATTCGACGAGGAATAAGTTTACCTTTCTGTACCTTAAGGGTCTTCTAAAGGCCAGCTTTCTTCTGAATGGTGGCAAAGCCTGTCAAGATTGTCCCCCAAATTAGGATAAACTTAGAGCTTATTCAAATTAAATAGAGGTAGTCCTGTTGGTAGGACTTACAAACACATGGATGCTCTTACCACTGCACTAGTCACTCACGCACAACCTCAGGTGGAGCAGGGAATTAGTCAGCAGAGGTCTGACAAACTGCTTCCTCCACATGCAGGTCTGTCAGGCGGCACAGCTTCTTGGGCGTCACAAGTAATTACATGGATTTTCTGTCTTGTACTTGCAAAAACACAGCCCAGCACTGAGCTGCTGCTGCTGGCTGGCTCGTTGCTGACAAAGCCCTTGGCTCTAGCAGGCAGCAGGCTCCAGGAGCATGTTTACATGATCTTTTAAGAATTCAAACCCCAAGTAGGCACAGGAGGTACAACAGGGCATAAGACAGGCAAGAGCTCAAGTGGGAAAGGAGGAAATGCAGACTTATAAACTCAAGCACAACATTCCACAGGAGGTGGGCTTGCACAAAACAGGGAGAATTAGGGTGGAAAAGGCAACAATAATGCATGTATTAATGAGTTTTAGTTTCTCTCTTTTCATCCATCAAAATAATTGTTCAGCTAGTCATATCCATTTTGCTTTCTATTGATTCATCAATCAATCAAATATTAATAAATTCTGCATGTTCAGAATTCTGGACTAGGCAATCTGTTTGTGATTTAGGGACTGAAGCATTAAACACACATCCCTAACACTGTCTCACAGAGGATGTGGGAAGACAATTGTTCATTGTAGGGAAATAAAAAATAGATGTTCATCATTAACTTGAAACCAAATGAAATTAGAGTATAAACACTAGCGTGAAGCCTCTAACCACTATTCTGCAACATTCCTTTTTCTCTGGCCTGTGTTTTAATAATTAAAATGAAGAAATGGCATTTAGAAAAAGAAATTAATAGAAAATATGTGCATGTGTGTGTGTGTGTTTGTGTGTGTCTGTGTGTCTGTGTGTGTATGTGTGTGTCTGCGTGTGTGTGTGTGTGTGCTTGTTAACTTTGGTTGTCAAGTCAACCAGGTTGAAAAATGCCTTGAGAAAGCACTGGTGTATCATTAAATGTACTCATGGGGAAGATTGGCATGTGTGTTGTAAGATATTTGAGGAACAACTTTACTGAAGGTAACAGCTTTCAAAAGACCAAGACAGTAGAAAACAAATGCAGAAGGAAAAGGTATACCATGCTCATAGTGAACTCATCTGAGCAAATGCATCATTTTGTTGTGGTGTCCCATGGGCAGCAAGCCACACACGTCTTAGCCACTGGATATCTATTTGTACTTGGAGCTTTACATAAAGATATAGGGCATTCAACTTTGTCCCATCACTGCATGTTTGGTCCTCTTTGGCCAGTGGCTTCAAGTTATCTGTACCGAGAAGCTTCAGATGTCCATAGATCTCTAAACTATAGAACAATTGTTGTATAAACAGTTGTAAATGGTGTGAGCCAATACAATTAGTCTCATTTATCACCATCTTTACTATCCTCATTTTTCTTCAGAAATCTTAGTTAATGCAGATTGTGAGCAAAATGAGACAGGTCATGAACTAAAGGAACATAAACTTTAGGGTCTCATGTGTTCTGTGTGCCTAAAAGTAGCCTCTGTAGAGATATAAAGATGTAACATGCATGTATTTTACATTGCTTTGTAATATTCTATTTGCAATTCAAGTACATATGTACACATTGCATGCAGATTTGCTATTTGTAAGATGTGTACGTTGTGTGAACCAAAAACTCCAGACACTCAGGCTATTCATCCTCAGGCTGGAGAACTAATACTGGTTACTCTATCTGGTTTAGGTGATATTTGCTGGTAGCATCAAACATACATTGGTTTCTGAAATTCCCACTGGATGAGTCTATGGATTTATTTTAATACCAAGAGTGATTTTGCAGACCGTATAGATCTTTTTCAGCCTATAGAAATAAAAGGTATGCTCTGGGGTAAAAGCTCAATGGCCAAAGCACTTGCCATTTAAACCAGGAGATTTGAATTTGGATCCCAATAACCACATAATGTCAGTAACAGTTGCATAAGCACTTTCAGTATCCCCATAATTCGAATAAGCAATCACACAGAAGCTTTGGGAAAGCTAACGTGGTATATACAGTGGTAAACACCAAGAGACTGTACTTCAAATAGAGTAAAAAGTGAAAGCATCTGATGTTTGCCTCTGACTTCAACAAATGTATAATAACACACATATTCACATTCACCTGCACAAGCGTGTCCATCCTCGTACACCTATACACATACAAATAAACAACATTTAAAAATGAGGCATATTTTAAAAGGATTATAACTACTAATTAGCTCTATGACCTTGAAAATATTTCTTGATATTTTTTTTCTTTGATATACAATATTCTGGACATATTTAAATCTACTGAATTTAAGTGCCGTAATGTATTTTTCCCACCAATATTTATCACCCAATCAGTCTCCAGAATTTCCATCATTAAGGGAGTTTAGGTTTTTTGTGTTTTTTACATAAGCAATTTTTATATATCCCTTCGTTCCTTAGCTTATGAAAACCTACCTTTATCTCCAGGCCTCACCCATGTCAGCTTCTACATACAACCTTTGATTCCTTCAGCTTCAGCCTGCATTCCCTTTCTTATCTTGAACTCAAAAAAGACTTCAGTGGCAAGTGTACATGTCTCCATGGTATGCTATTGTCCCTTAATAGATAGTCTCTCTCTCTCTCTCTCTCTCTCTCTCTCTCTCTCTCTCTCTCTCTCTCTCTGTCTGTCTCTGTGTGTGTGTGTGTTTGTGTGTGTGTGTGTGTGTGTTTAAAAGAAACAAGGCATAAGGCATATTAAGTCATTTGACTAAAAAAAGTACCCTTGATATTTTTGTTATGTCTCTCAAGAGTTGGTTATGAACAGGGAACATAACTAAATTCACATTAAGATACATTTTTTCTAATGTCAGAGAATAAATAAATATATCTAAAATCTTCAGGAGTCTGGAAAAGCCCTCGTTAAATGATTCTTCCCGGTTCAAATTTCCATAGACAGTGTCAGAACTCAAAATAAAACACACAAGTAGCTTGGAATTCAAGCTCTTTTCATTATTTAGGTTTCATAAATGAACTCAATGTAGCCCCTAAGCATATCTTAGTAACTTATAGAATTTGAATTGCTGTTTCCAAAGGAATTAACAAATTTTCTATTACATAACAATCGAAGGTAAAAGTCACTGCAGTGATTTGAAATGCTTACAAGAGTTAAATACTGGCATTCCTGTGGTCCATGAAAATGCTCTCAGTGACATCTTTGTATGAAATATACTTTTTGTTTTACTTAAAGAATATATGTAAAAATATTCTCTTGTTGAATTAAGGAAAGGAGTAGCAGAAAGTTTCACATGAAAGCAACACATGTAGATAACAAATAGGGGAAATACCCCCTCACATTCACTAGAATCTTGTTCATATTACTGAGGACACAATCAGAAATATATACCATATTACCCATGTCTCAGTGTGCAAAGACACTATAGGCTAATTCAATAGGGTGCTCTAGAAGGAACGAAGGTGGACTGGGTCATTTTTATTTTCCATGAATTTCCTTTAAACTCTAAGATTTCTGAAAGATGGGACTAGAATCCTGAAGTTTTTCCTTCCCGGCCAATGAAAAAGAGATTCATATATTAACAAACACAATGAGAGAAGCATGTCCTCATCTATTCAGTCAAATTGAAGTCCCCAGGGAAAGATGGCTTGTGTGAACTTCAGTGTGAAATATACCCAGTTGGTGCTTTTGAAGATTGGCTCTGATTGTAGGTGAACGTTGGAAGTGGTGGAAATGTTGAACAGTAGATGCCCTGGTAGAAGTACATTGCTTGAAGCATGAATATAAAGACTATAATAAGACTATATATTCAGTTCTCTTTTTCTTCTGTTTGCTGTCCACTATATCAAATGTTCATTCCACATGACTGCAAGCCCTAACAACAAACTATCATTTGAAAATATGAGATAAAAATCAAACCACTTTTTTTTGCAAGTTTCATTGCCAGTTACATGGAAATGAGAAAAGCAATTATCACACCCTACATCTACTTCACTTGGTTTCTGACTGGATAATCAAAACCTTGTCCTTAGGAACAGATGGCAGGTGAAATTAAAGATGCAAAATCTGCTTGACTTGTGGGTTTAATTGTAGGCTTACATTTTTCAAAACCTACTTTAATAAGGGTTCTCAAATGGTTTGACCCCATTTCTTGCCCATCTTCCAGATATAGGGGAGAAAAGGTAATAAATAGGACAAGGGGATGTGGACATGTTTAGAAGTAGTTCTTTGGGGCAAGTCCAATCTCTTTGCCATGATACCAGCAGTCCAGGTCAGTAGTTTCAGGTTCCCAACAGTCTAGTTCAAAGTGGCACCAAACACGAATCAGCAATGGCAGCAGGATTCAGCAGAAACTGCCAGGCCTCCTTGACTCAGCACTAGTTAGTGGGAGTGACCAGGACCAGTGGGAATGGCCGAAGTTCTCTTCTGTGCTGCTCTCAATAAAGTTATGATCAATGAAGATGTGAGAGCAGCGAAACTTTGTACAGCTAGCCATCCAAGCACTCTGTCATGTCCGTGAGTCTTACTTATACTCTCCAAATATTTCATGTCCTCTCGTGGGCTTTGCCTCGGCAAACATCATGTGAGTCTACTTCAGAAAAGCATCAGGTAAAGTCTGTATCACATGACACAACCACAAATTTCTACTTTACTTCTTTTTTTTTCCATTTTTTTTATTGGATATATTCTATATTTACATTTCATTTCCCTTTTTTTTTGTTTCCCCACCCACCTAAGGTCCCACATGCCCTTTTCCCTCCCCCTGCTCCCTCATCCACCCCTTCCCACTTCCCTGTTCTGGTATTCCCCTACACTGATGCTTTGATCCTTTCCAGCATTAGTGTCCATTCCTTTCTTCTTGTCAGACATCATTTGGTATGTGAATTGTGTCTTTGGTGTCCCACGATTCTAGGCTAATATCCACTTATCAGTGAGTGCATACCATGGGTATTCTTTTGAGACTGGGTTACCTCACTTAGAATGATGTTCTCCAGCTCCATCCATTTCTCTAAGAATTTCATGAATTCATTGTTTCTAATGGCTGAATAGTATTCCATTGTGTATATATACCACATTTTTTGTATCCATTCCTCTGTTGAGGGACATCTGGGTTCTTTCCAGCTTCTGGCTATTATAAACAAGGCTGCTATGAACATAGTGTAGCATGTATCCTTATTGCATGTTGGGGAGTCTTCTGGGTATATTCCCAGGAGTGGTATGGCTGGATCCTCTGGAAGTATCAAGACCAGTTTTCTGAGGAACCGCCAGACTGATTTCCAGAGTGGTGGTACCAGCTTGCAGTCCCACCAGCAGTGGAAGAGTGTTCCTCTTTCTCCACATCCTCGCCAACACCTGATGCCTTCCGAGTTTTTAATCCTAGTCATTCTGACAGGTGTGAGGTGAAATCTCAGGGTTGTTTTGATTTGAATTTCTCTGATGACTAATGATGTTGAACATTTTTTAAGGTGTTTCTCAGCCATCTGAATTTCTTCAGATGAAAAGTCTTTGTTTAGCTCTGTACCCCATTTTTGGATAGGGTTATTTGGTTTTCTGGGGTCTAACTTCTTGATTTCTTTGTATACATTGGATATTAGACCTCTGTCGGATGTCTACTTTACTTCTTAAAGAAAAATTCTTATATGAAAAGGAAAGAAAAATAGACAAGGATGGCAAGCCACATAAAACAGTGAGCTAGCAGGGTGGTGAATAAAACTTTTACTAAAATTAACTAGGGGTATTTGAGATCATGACTTATTCATTCAAATGTTATGTGGGAGCCTAAATGCCTGTTCTAGACTTTGTTCTGGATATGCTTTTTAAAAAAGTCTCATCCCTCTGTAAGTTATGTTTTCGGGTAAGGCAATATTGTACCATTAAAGACAGAATGAAATGTTAAGAACAAGAGCTAAACAAAGAATTTTCACCTGAAGAATTTAGAATGGCAAGAATCACCTTAAGAAATGTTCAACATCATTAATCATTAGGTAAATACAAATCAAAACAACCCTGAGATTTCACCTCACACCAGTCAGAATGGCTAAGATTAAACACTCAGGAGATAGCAGGTGTTGGCGAAAGAAGAACACTCCTCCACTGCTGGTGGGATTGCAAGCAGGTACAATCACCCTGGAAATCAGTCTGGTTGTTCCTCAGAAAACTGGGCATGACACTTCAGGAGGACCCTATTATACCACTCCTGGTCATATACCCAGAGGATTCCCCGGCATGCAATGAGGGCACATACTCCATTATGTTCATAGCAGCCTTATTTATAATAGCCAGAAGCTAGAAAGAACCCAGATGTCCCTCAATGGTGGAATAGATACAGAAAATGTGGTATATTTACACAATGGAATACTACTCAGCAATTAAAAACAATGAATTCATGAAATTCTTAGGTAAATGGGTAGAACTGGAAAATATTCTAAGTGAGGTAACCCAATCACAAAAGAACACACATGGAATGTAGCCACTGATAAGTGGATATTAGCACAGAGCTCTGAATACCCAAGGCACAATTAACATATCAAATGATTCCCAAGAAGAAGGAAGGAGAGGGCCCTGGTCCTGGAAATGCTTGATGCAACATTGTAGGGGATTGCCAGGACAGAGGACTGGGAGGGGTTTGAATGGGCAGAGGGAAGAGGGCTTGTGGGACTTATGTGGAGGGGGACACCAAGAAAGGGGAAATCATTTGGAATGTAAACAAAGAATATAGAAAATTTAAAAAGAAAGATAATTAAATGTAGTTTATTTGCATCGCTTTTGAAACATGAACTATATCTTTCCATTCTGTTTTGAATTGTAATAAACTCTAGATTGTTATCCTGAAAAAAATAAAATAATAAAAAAATGCTATGAACAAGAATTTTGGAAAAATATGAATGTGTGTGTGTATGTGTGTGTGTGTGTGTGTGTGTGTAAAATTTCACAATAAAAGTAACAAAATTAAAAAATAAAGTCAGAAAGAATCCTGTAGGAACTAGAACAAAATTATAAATTTATAACTAAAAATGAATATACAAAATAAGGAGTCAAAAGAAGAAGTCCAATGTTGAACTGGGACATATGGAAGAAAGGGAAATGAATTTCATGTATATTAAGACTTATTGAAATAATAATAAAGTAAAATGTCCCTTGAGTCACATAGTTTTCCAAATTGATGACCTTTAAAATTAACTCAGAATTCATGTGTTTGAATATTTTTGAGCACTGAGATGACGGTTTAATTTTATAAGATGTCAAAATGTTGCCACAGTCAACCAAAGAACAGAAGATCAGAAATTTCATATCAGCAATGTGGAAATCTGGAAGATAAAAATAGATGCCTATAAAAAAATAGATGCCTATGAAAGAAAGTCTGGGGATACCTTTTTCTAAGTAGACTTTAATTCTGGATAATAAGTCAAACAAATGCAAGATTGAATAGATATTTACATGTAAATGTTCTTATATAATTCTTTACACATATACATATACACACATATACTTTCTAAGAGGCAACTGGAATATGGCATCTAACCATATTAAAGGAAGAAATGCATAGAGAATGATATTAAGAACTGAAAATGCTTACTGCTACCTTGAAGAAAAACATAATGTACATATATATCCTAATGTGCAAACTTCATGTCTGTGATTAGTTTTAGTATTATAGATATTTTTATGATGTTGTATGACTACCCACTCAAAGAAAACCACTTGCCAACAGTCCTTCAGTTTTACACTTTTGTTATAACACTGCATTTGTCAGATTTCCCTCACTATAACAAATTCAAGGGAAAAAATCAATTCATAGAAATGTAATTTATTTTGACTTATGGCCTAAGAGGTTTAGGCCATATTCACGTGGCCCTGTTGCTTTAACTATTATAGTGAGAAAAATGAGAGAGAAACCACACATCTTGCAATCAGAAGGTACAGAGAGCTTAAAGAAGACCAAGCTATGGAGTGCAATTCAGTAGATGCCCTAACCACCTGCAGACTTCCTAGATCTTTCCTCTCTCTCTCAGTACCTGTTGTTTTATTTTTTTCTTCTTTTTTCTTTTTTTTCTTTTCTATATTTTTGTTTACATTCCAAAGGCTTTCCCCTTCCCCAGGTCCCCCCCCCCCACCATACGTCCCATAAGTCCTCTCCCCCCCAACTATTCCCCGCCCCACACCATTTCTCTGTTCTGGATCTACAAAACTGGATCCAATCTTTTCAGGCCCAGGGTCCTCTCCTTTCTTCTTGTGAATCATTTGAATTGCTAGTTGTGCCTTGAGTATTTAGGGCTTCTGGGCTCATTAATATCCACTTATCAGTGATTGCATTTCATGTGTATTCTTTTGTGATTGGGTTAACTCGCTTAGGATGATATTTTCCAGATCTAACCATTTACCTACAAATTGCATGAATTCATTATTTTTAATTGCTGAGTAGTATTGCATGGTCTCCTTTTGGAAGCTTACAAAGTAGTTTCTTGAAAGTTAATCCTCTGGGCTGGAGAGATGGCTCAGTGGTTAAGAGTACTGCCTGCTCTTCCAGAAGTCCTGAGTTCAAATCCCAGCAACCACATGGTGGCTCACAACAATCTGTAATGGGATCCGATGCCCTCGGCTCATGTGTCTGAAGACAGCTACAATGTACTCACATACACAAAATAAATAAATCTTTAAAAAAAAGAAAAAAAGTTAATCCTCAGAGAGGGGGACTTTAAGGCATTACAGGTTAGTCTCCAGGTCCTGCATCTAAGTGCATGGTGTCTTCAGAAATAGAAACTTAACTAAGCAATCACCTGTGGAGATAACCAAGGTCAATAGCAATAGGCTACAAGTTTTGGGGAGTCTCTAAGACAGCTCTGACAACCAACTCCAGGGAAGGCCTCTCTTGAGTAGCATGAGGTGTAATGGCTCACCTGAGGAGCAAACCTTTGTCCTATGGAGCTTAATCTCATGAACAAGGAGTTCAACAGTCACAACCCAATACATTCTTAATATTATTATTGAATATAATCCTCATTTACATTTCAAATGGTAAAACTTTTTCTAGTTTCCCACCTCCCCCAAAACCCCAACCCATGGTGTATATTTGTATAATTTCTGTATCCATTCCTCTCTTAAAGGACATCTGGGTTCTTTGCAGCTTCTGGCTATTATAAATAAGGCAGCTATGAACATAGTGGAGCATGTATCCTTATTACATGTAGGAACATCTTCTGGGTATATGCCCAGGAATAGTATAACTGGGTCCTCAGGTAGTACTGTCTAATTTTATGAGGAATCACCAAACTGATTTCCAGAGTGGTTTTACCAGCCTGCAATCCTACCAACAATGCAGAAGTATTCCTCTTTCCCCACATCCTCTCCAGGATCTTCTGTCCCCTGAGGTTTTCATCTTAGCCATTCTGACTGGTGTAAGCTGGAATCTCAGTGTTGTTTTGATTGGCATTTCCCTGATAACTGAGGCTGCTGAACATTTCTTTAGGTGCTTTAGACCCATTCGAGTTTCCTTGGCTGACAAGGAGTTTTCCTTCCCTGTTTAGCTCTGCACCCCATTTTTAATAGAATTATTTGACTCTCTGGAGACTAACTTTTTGAGTTCTTTGTATACATTGGATATTAGCCCTCTATCAGATGTAGGGTTGGTAAAGATCTTTTCCCAATTTGTTGGTTGCTGTTTTGTCCTATTGACCCTGTCCTTTGCCTTACAGAAGCTTTGCAGTTTTATGAGGTCCTACTTGTTGATTCTTATTCTTAGAGCATAAGCCATTGGTGTTCTGTTCAGGAACTTTTCCCCTGTGCCCATGTGTTCAACATTCTTCCCCACTTCTCTATAAGCTTCAGTGTGTCTGGTTTTATGTGTAGATTCTTGATCCACTAGGACTTGAGTTTTGTACAAGGAGATAAGAATGGGTTGATTTGCATTTTTCTGTATGCTGACCTACAGTTGATCCAGCACCATTTGATAAAACTGCTGTCTTTTTTTCCACTGGATTTTCTTAGCCCCTTTGTCAGATATCAAGTGATGATATGTGTACATGTGTGGGTTCTTTTCTGGGTCTTCAATTCTACTCCATTAATCTTTCTGCCTGTCTCCATACCAATACCAAACAGTTTTTATCACTATTGCTCTGTTGTAGAGCTTGAAGTCAGGGATGGTGATGCCCCCAGTAGATCTTTTGTTGTGGAGATTAATTTTTGCTATCTTGGGTTTTCTGTTATTCCAGATGAATTTAAGAATTGCTCTTTCTAGATCTATGAAGAATTGATTTGTGATTTTGATGGGGATTGCATGAATCTGTAGATTGCTTTCGGCAAGATGGCCATTTTTACTATATTGATCCTGCCAATCCACCAGCATGGGAGATCTTTCCATCTTCTGAGATTGATTTCTTTCTTCACAGGCTTGGAGTTCTTGTCATACTGATCTATCACTTGCTTCGATAGGGTCATACCAAGGTATGAAATATTATTTGGGACTATTGTGAAGGGTGTCATTTCCCTAATTTATTTCTCAGCTTGTTTATCCTTTGAGAAGAGGAAGGCTACTGATTTGTTTGAGTTAATTTTATATCCAGTCACTTTGCTGAAGTTGTTTATCAGCTTTCGGAGTTCTCTGGTGGAAGTTATGGGGTTACTTAATTATACGATCATATTATCTGGGAATAGTGATAGTTTAACTTCTTCCTTTGCAATTTGTATACCTTTGACCTTTTGTTGTCTGATTGTTCTGGCTAGGGCTTCAAGTACTATATTGAATAGATAGGGAGAGAGTGGGCAACCTTGTCTGGTCCCCGATTTTAGAGGGATTGCTTCAAGTTTCTCTCCTTTTAATTTGATGTTGACTACAGGTTTTCAGTATATTGATTTCACTATGTTTAGGTATGGGCTTGGATTCCCAATCTCTCCAAGACTTTTTTCATGAAAGGATACTGGATTTTGTTAAAAGCCTTTTCAGTATCTAAGGAAATGACCATGTGCTTTTTTTTCCTTGAACTTGTTTATGTAGTGGATTACATTGATGGATTTCTATATATTGAACCATTCCTGCATCCCTGGGGTGAAGACTACCTGATCATAGTGAATTATAGTTTTGATGCATTCTTAGATTTGGTTGGCCAGAATTTTGTTGAGTATTTTTGCATTGATGTTCATGAGGGAGATTAGTCTGAAGTCTGGTTTGGTCTTTGTTTGTTGTAGGTATAAGTATTATTGTAGCTTCATAGAATGAGTAACCCAATACATTCTTAATACTCCCTCCATTATAGAATGAGGTTTGACATGGGTCATTTACATCTCCTGAAAATGGGCATGCCTACTACCTCTAGTCTCTTTGCTTTGATATCTCCTATCTTGAATGACCTCTGTGCCTTCACTTCTGACTTGCACTTGTTCTGCCATAGCCGGCACTTATCCAAGGTGTGTAGCTCTTGTGCTCCCCTTTTATGGGTCAATATGCTTTGTAATGGTATCATACTTTCTTCCTTTTCTGACATAAAAATAAGGGGATCAGGGAAATGTAATTTCTACTTGATCAACTAGCATGCATTTGGTTATTAATATCCATTTAGAAGCCTCAAGGTATCTCAATTAATCTGCCAAGCAAGCAAGTCTAGTTTCTTACACATATGAAATAACCCAGAGTGTATAAATTAATTGGAGAAATGTTCACTTTTGGTCATTGCAAGACTGAGCTCAAATTCAGGTCTATATCAGTTTCATATCTTTCTAGCACATTCTTGAGTAATGGGCCTTCATCAAGGAATCCAAAGTGTAAAGTCAGGCCTGGCTCTGTTCTGATTACAGCCAATGATATGGTCTCTAGCAAAGACATTGGATGTGAAAGGTGCATTGTTTTCATCCAGGTGTTGTCAGTGGAATTGTGGGAAAGTATGAGGGCTATGAAGCCCCAAATACATAGTGCAGAGTGATCAGTTTTAATATTAGTCACCATTGAGCATTTTCTTAATTGTCATTCTTTATGCTAAATTCTTTAAAATTCATCTTTATCTCTCTGGATGTCCACCTCCAGCATCCCCATTTAAAGTAAACAACAATGATTCTGCATTGGCGTTATCATTTCTTTATAGTTTTGACAAGAACAAATAAATGCCAATATTAACTCAACTAAATCCAGGTAAATTGTAGCTTTGTTTTAAGCATTGCATAGAATGGGTGGACACAATCAATATTAGAAATGGCACAAAAAATTAATCAGACAAGTTATTTTATTTAGAAACTTTTAATGAATAATTTTTAAAGGTGGGAACTAAAAATGATGTCTGTTTTGACAGTATTTATTTAAAAAAGAGCAATCTTGAAGTATCTAGAAAAGTCATTTTTAAAGACAAAGAAACTTGACACACTATATTTAAAAGTATTTATTCTTCTTGAAAACTAAAACTCTCTGTTATAGCTGTAGTTTCTATTACTTCCACTTTATATTGGAAAATGCAAAAAGATAACTAATATCTAAACAAGCATCAATTCCAATGCATTTTTAGTTCAAATAATCTTCATTCAACAATGGAATTTGTATTAAAAGAAGTATTTTTCTTTTTTCTTTTTATATATAAGTATAGAATCAGACAAGCCATCATAATAACTAAACAAGTGCATGCATTAACAAAGAAACATTGATCAATGGATATAATTTGACACGAATGCACTGTTCTCTATGAAAACATCAATAGTCTAAAAGCTGAGTAGGCATAGCTGCAAAAACAGGCTTTACAGACACAGTGTTGCCACACGATTAAATAACCAGATGTCAGAGAAAGAAATTCAATGAAACTAACTTCATATTGAAAATTTACAGGTTTTCTAAGCTGTTCAAGATTAATAATAAAAGAAATTATCATCTAGATGCAGTCATTCAGCACTGCATGTACAAATGTTATGGACTGGATGTTTCTTATGCAAATATGCTATTATCTACCTAAGTTGTATTTTTGGGAGTCCAGACAGCGTAGGATATGAGTTGCACAATGCAGTCCAAGCTGAAAACAATATCTTAAGTTGTTATAGAGACTTTCATAAGCAGAACCACAGATGACTCATGTCATTCAAATCTATAGCACTGTGATAGAGCAATGAAAAGGGAATATATAACTTAGTAATGGGCTCAGGCAGCTGAGAGAAGCCAAGTTTATAGAGAGCATTTGATTGAAAATAGATGAAATTCAAGAGTGTGTCAACTCTGCCAGCACCCACACAAACCAAAAAGCAAATAAGCCATTTACTATTTTATTATTGGGCCATATGGATGTGGGAAGGGCAGTGCTCTGGGGACATGAGCTATAGAACATTTTTATCATTTTCCAATGTTACTAAATGAAATAATTCATTGTAATTACAGGCAATAGAAGACAGTGTCTCTCTCATGACCGATATATTTAAAGGGTGACTCCTGGCTTCTAAGCACACACAATTTGTCACGAATGACCACAGCTAGATAAACTGCCAATTTTTTTTCTAGAAAACTTTCAATTCCCATCTTTAGAAAAATCACTGGTCTATAAATCTACACACACTAGTTAACATATATTTACAATTCCATGAGTTTTGATTTTTGCACACTGTAATCACATTGTTTCAAGTACTGTATACATGTAAGAAGTAAGTGTGGTACATTAAAGCTATACTTCTGATTATGTCTAGAAAATAGAAGAATTATGAATAATTTGGAGGTAGAAGTTAACATTTATACTGAGAAGAAATTAAAGTGATAGAAAAAGACATAGGTTATAAAGGTTATTGTCCCAGAGAAAAAGTAACTCTGTGAAAAAGTATTGCGAATATAGACACTAAGAGAGGAAAAAACTATTCTAATATGAACATGAAAATGAGATCATATAGCTATGAATATGCCAACCAGGTTGCAAGGTGAATCTTCAATGTAATGAGTGACAGAGGTGAGAGAAAAGATTATATGAATAACTGAAAAGCAAACAAAAATGACATAGGAAGCTTATTGAGATTGTGATGAAGCAATGTAGGATCATAAAGAATAATGTTTAAGAGAATTCTATAAAGCGTGTCTATTATGATGGTTAGTGCATTTGGTTTGACAGCATCTACAATAAGCTAGGAAAGAAGCCTCTGGACATGCTGGTGGAGTAGTTATTTTTTATAATAATTGAAGTGGGAGGTCCTGCTGGCTATTGTTGGCACCATTCCTTGAATGGGATATGGATCGGACTTGTAGAGAAAGGGAAGTGAGCAGTAGAATGCATGCATCCCCCTTTGCCTCCTAACTAAGGGTGTCATACAGTTAGTTAACTGTACCAATTACTGCTGTTCTAACCTGTCATCTCTTCTGAACCGCGCCTGGAACTGAAAGCTGGAGTATCTTTAGTCTGCTTAATCTACTTTTGACTGAGTATATTATCACAACAATCTAAAAAGAAACTAAGATTAGAACTTTAACTATGAAGGACAGGATCGGTTTATATATAGAAATTAGAAAAGGATACCAAGTGCATACCATGTGTGCTCTTTTGTGATTGGGTTATCTCATTCAGGATGATATTTTTGAGTTCCATCCATTTGCCTGTGAATTTCATTAAGTCACTGCTTTGGGTTTTTTTTTTTTTTCATAATTTTTTCGATATATACTTTTTTATTTAAATTTTTATTTTCTGTATTCTATGTTTACATTCCAAAGGCTTTCCCCTTTCCCAGTCCCCCCCCACCATACATCCCATAACTCCCCCCAACTTTATTTATATTTCAAATACATTTCCCCTTTCCTGGATCACCCCTTCCCGAAAGTCCCACAAGTCCTCTTCCCTCCCCTTGTTTTTAATAACTGAATAGTACTCCATTCTGTAAATGTACCACATTTTTTTTGTATTCATTCCTCTGTTGAGGGACATCTGGGTTCTTTCCAGCTTCTGGATATTATAAATATGGCTGATGTGATCACAGTGGAGCGTGTGTCCTTATTACATGTTGGAGCATCTTCTGGGTATATGCACAAGTAGTATAGCTGGGTCCTCAGGTAGCACTATGTCCAGTTTTCTGAGGAACTGACAGACTGATTTCCACAATGGTTGTATCAGCTTGCAAACTCACCAACAATGAAGAAGTGTCCCTCTCTTTCTACATTCTCACCAGCATCTGCGATCACCTGAGTTTTTGATTTTAGCCATTTTGACTGGTGTGAGGTAGAATCTCAGGGTTGTTTTGATTTAGATTTCCCTGATGACTAAGGATGGTGAATATTTCTGAAGGTGCTTCTCATCAATTTGAGATTTCTCACTTGAGAATTCTTTGTGTAGCCCTGTACCCCATTTTTAAATAGGTTATTTGGTTCTCTGGAGTCTAACTTCTTGAGTTCTTTATATATACTGCATATTAGCCCTATATCAGATGTAGGGTTGGTAAGGATCTTTTCCTAATCAGTATGTTGCCATTTTATCCCCTTGACAGTGTCTTTTGCCTGGTAGAACCTTTTAAATGTTATGAGATACCATTTGTATACAGTTGTTCTTAGAGCTTGAGCCATTGGTGTTCTAGTGAGAAAAATTTCTCCTGTGCTTGAGGCTCTTTCCCATTTTCTCTTCTATTAGATTCAGTGTATCTGGATTTATGTGGAGGCCCTTGATCCACTTGGACCTGAGCTTTGTACAAGGAGATAAGAATGGATCAAATTACATTCAAAAGCACTTGCTGACAGGATGCTGCTATGGATGACCCCTGAGAGGCTCTGCCAGAGATCAACCAATACAGATGTGGATGCTCGCAGCCAACCACCAAACGTAGCATGGGGACCCCAATGGAGAAGTCAGGGGAAGGACTGAAGAAACTTAAGGGGTTTGTAACCCATAGGAATAACAACATTATCAATCCCCAGACCACCACCCCCCAGAATTCCCAGGGACTAAACCACCAACCAAAGAGTAGACATGCAGGGAACCCATGGTTCCAGATTCTTATTTAGCAAAGGTTGGCCTTATCTGGCATGAATGGGAGGGAGGCCCTTAGTCCTCTGGAAACTCAATTTCCCAGTGTAGGGGAATTCTAGGGCATAGGCAGGAGTGAGTGGGTGGGTGGGTGACCAAGTTCCCTCATAGAAGCAGGGCAAGGGGGAATAAGGGTCTGCAGATAGGAAACCAGGAAAGGGGATAACATTTTAAATGTAAGTAAATAAAATAACCAATAGAAAAAATAGAAATAAAATAGGAGGATTTTGAACAAATTTATTATGAATTCAGTCGAACATGCTAATCACTAAGAGTAACATGTCAATAAATATGTATTTTCAAATATGTCCTTCAATTTAGTACTTTGTCATTTTCAAAAATAATAAATAGAATGTTTCTGATTTTAAAAAATGATACCAAGTTAATATATTGATAAAATACGTACTCAGGCATAGCCAATACACATTTAAAAAAATAATAACAGCATCACTCCTGCCAAGTAAATATTAATGAATAAAGTATCCTAATTTTCAGTTCAAAACATTTGATAATATTCAAATAACACAAAAGGTAAATCATCATATCATGTCTGGTCTATATGGGTGTTTTATTTGTCATTATGGTACCTTGGGAGACTCATAAGAAAAGTCTTGGAACATTCCATTTTTATTAACCAAGATATTTATCTACTATACATAATTGTAACTCATTGAAAGGCTTACCCGGATGTATTACACACATTGTGTGTATACCAAAACACACTTATATATTGGTTTCATAACATCTCAGAGAAATCTACATTGATGTTTTTATTAGTTTTATTGTTACTGTTAACAAACACTATGGCCAAAAGTCATAATGTCAAGAAGACGTGACAACAGAAATGGAAAAGAGCTGATCATACTTTTAGCTGTATACCAAAAGGAGAGAGAGGAGGCATAGACAGAGAGAAACTGACAGAAACGGAGAGAGATTAAGAGACAGAAAGATGAGAGAAACTGAAGCAATGCAATAGATTATCAAAGCCTTTTCATCAAGACTTTATGGCCTACAGCTTTTATATCCTTCTAAAACAGTGCTACCAGGAGAAGATCACATATTTAAATAGCCCCTACTATGGGCAGCATTTTCATTCAAACCACAACAATATTAAAATATTTTTTGACCCAGTGAATTAGTGAACTGATACCTTCTTCCTTCTGTTATCATCCTGTGCTCTGTTCATAATGTCCGAGTCTTGGGCAATATCATCTGTACCTCTGTCATATCACAAGTTACTCCGAGAGATAAAGGCTATAGGATGAAAAAAGGTCTACAGATGTTGATTTAACTGGTCACTGTCTAGCTGTACGATTTCATAGATAAAATATATTGAGCATAAAAAGTGCCTCTGAAGATAGAACATAAAGCAAGTGATATTGGGGGTATTTGAGGAAACAGAAGTACTAAGAGCCTTCCCAACCGGGCCACCTCTGTCAAACAAACAAACAAACAAAAACTTCCTGAACACATTGCTCGTGTAGGCTTTGTAGACATTGTTATCACTGGGGCTTACCTAGACTTGATCAGTTGGAAATACTCAGAGTGCCACAGATAATTACAGTTACCCCTGAAGGTAGTAATTAGTGATTAAAACTGCTACCCAGGAATATAGTCCAATTCAGCAAGGGTATGTTTTCATAGCCACTTCTAGAGACGATTTCAGGAAATTTGTTGGGATTTTGAGAATTCCTATAGATATTATCAAATTTAGAACTAAATTAAAAGTAATCGGATACTATCCCAAAACGTTCACTCCTTCACCTGACATGATCTATACAAGCAACTATTTGTCATAAAGGGAGGTAACTTCATCTCTGTATATAACTTGCTGCATTTGTAGGAAAAGCAATTTATCATACAGACCCACCTGGTCTCAATCTCATGGCAAATATGCTTCCTTGGCCTCCCATCTGTTAGAATCATGAGATTCAAAGATTCTATCTTGTTTTGTTTTACCAAAAAGAAAGAAAAAAGAGCATTCCAATGTTTCAATATGAGGATGCATGAGTCAGATATGGTCACAGAGTCAGGAAGGCCAATGCAAATACAGTCAAAGCTGTGGTGATTCCAGAAAGCAAATCTTAACCTGCGATGGATTCAGCTGAGAAAGCCCATGTGAGTCTACATAGTGGGAAGACACGAAACAGTGAAGAGCATAGCTAGCAAAGCTATGTATTCATTTTCATTGAATTCTCTAAAGTCTTTAATTCCTTATCATATTTCTGTCGACCCATTTTTCATTCAGCAGAGAGTTGTTCAGATTCCATGCATTTGTAAGCTTTCTATTGTTTCTGTTGTTTGTATCTAGTTTTAATCTGTGGTGTTCTAATAGGATTCTGGCAGTTATTTTAGTTTTCTTTTATCCCGTTGAGACTTAGCTCTGTGTCCAAGTCTGTGTTTAATTTTGGAGAAAGTTTGGTGAGGTGAAGAGAGGAAGGTATATTCTTTTGTGTTTGAATGAAATGTTCTTTAAATATCTTAGGACAGTATGGCTTATAACATTCGTAAGTTCCAGTATTTCTCTCTTTAGTTTTTGTCTGTATAACCTGTTCATTGGTGAAAGTTGTGTATTGAAGTTTCTCACTCCTGGTATGTGAGAGTCAATGTGTGATTTAAGCTATACTAATATTTACTTTACAAATATGAGTGCTTTCTTGTTTGGGGAATAGATGTTAATAACTGAAATCTTGTCTTGGTGATTTTGTTTTCTTTGATGAGTATGTAGCCCATCTCTTCTGGTTAGTTTTGGTTTAAAGGCTATTTTGGTGTTCTGAAAATGGCTATGACAGATTGCTTCATAGGCCAATTTTCTTGGAATATAGTTTTTTGAAACTTTATCTTGAAATTATCTTTCCTTGATGTTCAGGTGTGCTTCTTTGATGCAACAGAAGGAAAATACCTCTTTTTGTGTCAGTTCTATTAGTCTGCATCTTTATATTGGGAAATTAAGACAATTGATAATGAGAGATATCAATGACCAATGATTGGTGATTCCTGTTATTTTGTTGTTGGTGGTGATGATGGTAGAGTGTGTGTGTATGTTTAAGAGTGTTTGTGTTTTGGGTGCCTGTGTTTGCCTCTTAATTTTTCTGGTGTGAGATTATTTATTTCTCTGTTTATTAGTGAAACTAACCTCCTTAGTTTGAAATTTCTCTTTATCATCTTCTGTGTTGATAGACTTATTGTGGACCAGGCTAGCCTTGAACCTACAGACATCTGAATGCTTCTACCTCCCAAATGCTGGAATGAAAAGTGTACTCCACTACTGCTGTACTTTAATATTCTGTTTTTCTTTCTCTGTGTTTAGCGTTTTGATTAATACTTGGCAAGAAGATTTTCTCTTTTGGTCCAAATTATTTGGAATTCTGCATGCTTCTTTTACCTTTATGGGCATCTCCTGCTTTAGGTTAAGAAAATATTCGTCAATGATTTTCTTAAAAATATTTTCAAGAAATATTGAAAATATTCCTTTTTGCTGAGATTCATTCCTTTATTTCTATTATCCTTAGGACTGGTTTTTTCATAGTGTGCCACTTTGAAAACATTTATCAATTTTTTAAAAAAACAAACAAACATGTATTAGTTTCTTCTGTTTATCTTCTAGTTCATTTGTCTTCTACACCTGAAATTCTTTCTTTCATTACTTATATTCTGTTGTAGAAGATTGCATCTGTAGGTGCTGTTTGAATTTCTACTTTTTTATTTTTAGAACTCTGTCATTTTAACATTTTATTTCCATTTTTAGTCTTGAATGGTTTGATTGATTTCCTCCAACTGTTTATTTGTGTTTCCTTGGATTTCCTTAAATGGTTTATTCATTTCCTCCAATTTTTTGTTCATGTTTTCCTGAGATTTTTTTAAAGGAATTTATGCACAACTGACTATCTCCTGTCATCATGCAAGTTTCCAATGGCAGGATGGGATTTCATTTAATTGAGTTGTTGCCTAGTGAGGCTCATAAGTACTCAGACAACCCTGGCTACTGATAAGAAGATGGGTTGTTATAAAAAACCGAGAGCAGGCCCCCATTCGTAAATATACCCTCTCCCTAACTCGTTCAACTTGGAAATGTTAAGATGGTGCTTACTTGGAAACTTCACCACTAAATTCTATCCTCGTTGATGCAAAAAGGTACTCTGCAGGTTACCAAAAGAGAAATATGGACACCAACCCAGTCACAAAACCTTTGATCTACAATCTGTACAGCATGCAAAATATGATATGGCAGTAGTGGCACAGAATTTGTGTTTGTAGTCAACCATACCCAAACTTCTTAAGTAGCCAAGATAGCACAGATATCTAGGGTAGAATTAAATACTTCTGGTATAAAAAATAATAAAAATATCAATAGAATGACTTCTAATTATATCCTGCTGTACTCATAGATCAATGCCTTTACTAGTCATAATAAGAAAGGCTTCCTCTTGCAACAGACTGGGACACATGCACAGCAAGATAAAGAGATTATAAATGGGAGTTCTCCATCAAATGCTGCCCCCCAGACCTCAGGGAATCCTGTAGAAGAGCAGGCAAAGATTTTAAGACCCAGAAGGAAAGGACACCAGGAGAACAAAGCCCTCTGAATCAACAAATCTAGGAACATAATATCTAACAGGCATTGAGGCACCAAACAAAGCACGTACAGGGGTCTACACCAGGTTCTTTGTTTCTATATAATTTTTTCCCCAAGTTGGTTGTTGTGTCAAACTTTGATATGTTAGGTATTGCTTCGTCTTCTTATATTATATTTTAACATGTTTCCATATAAGAAGAAACTCAGATCATAATTCTCTTTAGTTTATACTTCCTTACTCCAGAATGCCATTTCATTCTGGTAACTCAGTGAAGCATCCATGGTTATTGATATCTCTGGCCATTTACATTTGTCTTAGATCTTGGTGGACATGCACTGTCTCATGTTTCCACCATGTCAGGGTAGGGTTATTGTTAGGCAGATCCTTAAGCATTTTAGCACTATGGCCCTGCCAAACCCTATCTGGCTTTGAGATGAAGAAGCCATCACATACATCATTTACATGTAAAACTGACTCTTTTTCAAGGAAGTCTGATTCTGTAATTTTTTTCCTTGTCATTTGTAAGCCTTTACACATTTCACCTTGGATTTCAACATAATCCATTCTTGATGGCGAGATCTTTCTTTTATTCACTCTTTCAACTTTCAAGTATGTATGTAAGGGACAAGTTACAAGCACACCGCTTCTATAAGGCCACTTAAAAGCACTGCAAGCTACAAATATGGATCTATAACTTAATCAATATTTAATTAAAGGTGTTCCCTTATACTTGTTATTTATTTATATTAGATTCCTTATCCTTCAAATTATTTATTAGCATTTTTTCATTCAGTGTTGTATCATGGGCAATTAGCCAAATGTACAGATGAGTGTGTGGACTGTGTTCAGGTCACATGACAAAGATAAACATCCATGTACTCCTGTAGGTCTTCTACCTTACTTGAATTTTTATTATCCCTTTTTTATATACATGCCTTTGCATGCTACAAACATACTAAGATTCTTCAGTTATAAAGTAAAATTGATGCCAAATATTGAATCTACTTTGATATATCATTCAAAACTTATGCTTGTTAGAAATACATTAGTTTACTTAAAAGTACATATATAACAGTCATAAATGTAAAGACATTGGTAGTATTAAATGCCACACATCAGCAAATGTGTATCATAGTAAAATTTGTTATTTTCATATTCCCACAACTCTCAGTCTTCAAAGAACATGGTCAAATATTAGTATATCTAGGTATCATTTTCTTTTTGCTTTACATGGACTATTGTTTATACTCTAAAATTTATAATTACACTCATATGTTCATTTCTTACATGGTATTATGTGTACTACTTACTAGGATGGCGTTTTTTTCTAAAACAATTTAAAATAAAGGGTGACTTAACATCTTGCATATACCTAAGCACATTCATTGCTATAATAGATACTCCATAGATATTCCCTACATGCTTACATCAAATTAAAACTATAGCTAATGTCAGCTAAATATAAAACTACAATAATAACAACCACAAATATTTTACCTTTATAATACTACTAACCATATTTACTGATTTGACTCTGAATGCTATAAAGTTTCATCACAGAAATATCTGTTTTAAAATTGGTTAATTTGGGAGCTTTACTCTAACTCAGTTGGTGAAATGTTTGCCTAGGTGCTACTAAAGCCCTGTGTTTGAGACCTAGTACGAAATAAACTGTGTATGCTCGTGCAGGTCTGTGATCATATCTGAAAATTTTGAAAGCAGATGTATCAGAGGTTTAATGTAATCTTCTTCTATACAGTAAGTTCTAGGCCAGATTGAGCTACATGGGTGTCTCTTTCACATATAAATAAGTAGAAAAGAAGAAAAGAGACAATAAAAAAAAGAAAAGAAAAGACAAAAAAGAAAAGAAAAAAGAAATGGAGGGAGGAGAGGAATGAAAAGAAAAGGAAAGGAAAGAAAAGGAAAGAAAGAAAAGAAAAGAAAAGAAAAGAAAAGAAAAGAAAAGAAAAGAAAAGAAAAGAAAAGAAAAGAAAAGAAAAGAGACAAAAGAAAAGGAAGCTTCATGCTTATTTTCTTCTTAGGGCACGAGGAAGTAAAACATTAACAGAGGAGCATCCTCTTACCAGTCTTTGCTCCATCAGAAAACAATGGTTAGTTTTACTCCAGTGGATTCACCCAATCCATTCCCAAGAGATTTACGTTTGTGTGGAAAACATTGGATCCTCAGAAAGACAATGACTGTTAAGGCTAGGGATTTACATGTTGAGTCAAAAGATACTGTGGTCTCTTCAGGGTGGCTCTTTACTTTTTAGTCCTACATGTGGTCCAGATAAGCACTAGGGGTTTGAAATCTCACATCCACTTGAATATTTGCCTTTCATTTCTCCTTGTATTTTTTTGTAGTGTCATTGTTTTCATAATTTCTACTGTCTTTGCCCTTTAGCTTAAATCTACTTGGTGGGAAAGAGTTGCCATTTTTCTTTCCAATGAACAAAGTATGAGCTAATGATGAATCAAACACTTGAAGTGAAATATAAAGGAATTTTCTATGCCAAGATTTAATTCATGACATTTGCAATGCAAAGTGTTTTATTTCTTCTTCACAGCTCAAATCAACATCAGAGCTCTAGCTTCTGCACTTTATTTCTTCATGGGTCTGATATGCTGATCAGTTTTTGTAAGCTTACTTAAACAGGCATCTGTATAAGGATCTGAAAATCAGAAGCATTTTCGATCTTTCTCATATACCACTTGCATCTCAGGCCACATACAACCCTGACTAACTGATGATGGGAACTTGCTGATGACACGTTCATGTAATAACTTGAAATGTGTTATTAAAATTTTTCATGCATTCACAGATGTAAAGATCTACCGAAGAAAATGTTTCTGGTTAGGAGTTACTTCTTTTTACCCCTCAGGTGCACCTTCTTACTCTTTAGATCAATGACATGCATACAACAACAATTTGGACACTCTGGACAAGAATATTGACATAATCTTCTTTGTATGTGTAGAGAAGTAAACTTGTTCTATGCTGGTTACTTAACATTCTGATGTTTTCTTGGTAGAGTAGGCACTGAACCTCTGGTTTATTGTCATCATAATAATCACGTTCTCTTTTCAGTCTTTCCCTGGAATTAAATCCAGGCCTTAGCACATATATGATGGCTGCCTATGTTAATCTTTTATTTTTGGGGTAAACACCATAACCCAAAACAATTTCTGGGGGAACATATTCATTTCTCATCTTATACTTACAGTCTAATTGTGAGGGGATCCAGTGTAGGAACTGAGCACAGGAAGCATTTTCTCATTTTATGATGCTTTTTCACACCCACACATGCTCATACAAATGCACGTGCATGTTCAGACTTGGACATAAACATGCTTATGCATGAGAAAAAGAGAGAGATACAGAGATAGATACACACAAATACACACACACACACACACACACACACACACACACAGAGAGAGAGAGAGAGAGAGAGAGAGAGAGAGAGAGAGAGAGAGAGAGAGAGAGAGAGAATTCTGACCACTAGACAACCTTCTGATACAGGGTTGCATCCTGATTCCTATACTTTGTGATTTCTGCCTTAAGTCTGTCTAGATGTTTGTGTCTTCCTTCTAATTCCACTGATTAATTCATGCACTTTCTAAGCCAGAAAGAACCAGAGGGCTTATAAATCCATTTTTTCCCCTTTCAGCAAGGAAGAACACAGGATCAATATAATTTTTCCCTTTTATTCTAGTATTCTAACATATCTAGTACTGTAATAGCCAAACCAGAATGAGAACTAAGTGGAGAATGCAATTCTTCCTCTGGTAGAATTACTTGTGTCATGATCTTATGACATGTGGTTGCCTTCACGAGTTACTTCTCAAGTTTCCATAAATTATAATACTGTGAATATTTTAATAACTTTCTGCTCCTCATCCTTTTAAAATTTACAGGCTATTGCAAGTATTGATGGAAAAGAATTCCAAACCCTGGTACAATCTTGGTTGGTGGCAAAATAATCTACATATTCATGCCAGTTTTGAGTGCCTGGCATGGATCCAGAACCTAGTAAGCAGACAGAGAAGACCTTTACTCCAACTGCTGCCTTTAGCCTGCTCAAATCTCATACATTAGAGATGTTTTCCCAAGTTTTGCCTTGTTAAAATAATGCATAATGATGTCAAGGTCAGCACAAGCTAAAGCCATTTGTTCTCTAGACACCAGACATGCAAGCTACACCTCCTAGGCCAGTATTACCAGCCATCAACCAAATAGCCAGTAAGGATGCAAATTTTAATTCTCTCTATAAATCTTCAGCTCACATCTGTCATGCAAACTTTTGCCCACTCCACACAATGCACCCTGACTTGGGCCTTGTGCAAACTTCAACAAGGAATACTCACTGCATAATTCACAAAGCTTTTTGGAGTGAAGTTCTATATATCGAAAAGGAATTTTATTTCCACTCTCAAACTATGTATGTGTCAACCTAAAATGTGAAGATCTCCTTCCTTCACCCCTTCTTGCCCTTTTTTCTCTCTATTCCTTTTTATTTCTCTTATTTATTTCCCTACTTCTTTTTATCTTCTTTTAACTGAATGATGATACTTTTGCACATGTGTGATGTGGAATGTGAAGGTTTAAGTCATGCACATATTTTGGAGTGACTAAGTGAAATTAACATGTGCATTAACTTACAGAATATTTCATTTCAAAGGCCCTATATCTATATTCAACTCACTCATAGGGAAGACAATGTATGGTCAATGCAGTCATAATTCTGTACAACCAATGACTTGAATCTTACTGCCTATCTGAAAAATCTTCATGTTTGGACCAAAATATTCCTATGTGCTCCCTGGTGCTGTCCTAAAGCTGTTGTTGTACTCTCAATTTCTATTTGTTACTATTTTTCTTTCTGTTCATAACTGGGATCATGAAGTGCTTGTTTTTCCATTGCTAGCTTATTTTATGTAGTTCATTTTCCTGCATGTTTATATGCAATTTGGACAAGTCAAGTTTACCTTGTGCATTCGATTTTACATAGAGTATATTAATTTTGTGAATCATTCATGCACTGATAGATACAGACATTAATATCATTCCTTGAGTAACTGCAGCCATTATGGAAGGAAAAATGTATTTTGAAGTCTTGATTCTTTTTATTTGAAGTAGACCTAGTTGGATTGCTGAATCACATTATCATTGTATTTTGATCATTTTGAAGAATTTTTAGTCTGTTTCCTTGAGGGGATATACTAAAATTTAGTTTCTCACCAACAATATGCAAGTTTTTTCAACAGACATTCTGGGGAAAGTTGGAACATCTGTACTAAAGAATGGAATTAGAGATTGTCTCACATTATGTACTAAATCAAATCAAAATAGATAAATGCTTAAACAAAAACATTAGAAACTGTAAAGCTATCAGAAGAAACTATAAGAAGAATGATCTATGATATTCATCTGCAGAGTGGATTCTGGGATATGATCAAAAACATACAAAGCTAAAATCAGATATCATGGGTAACATTGAACTAAAAAAAATCCTGAAAAGCAAAAATAAAAAAATATACCATGTAGATACAATGTAAAGATTATGGTGAATATTTGTAAGTGATACCAAACATAATGGATAAATATGCAAAAATAATAAATATAAAACAACTTATAAATAGAAAATTTAGATGTATACGATAGGACTCAAATAAACCTTATTAATCACACTAAGACCAATGGGTTTATGATTGAACACTCATTATAGAGTGTATCAGAAAATTTCTAACTAAAACCAAAAATAAGTTATCAGTTCCCATTTATTAGTGGCATTAAAATAATTCAGTGGATAACTAGTGTTGGCCAAAGTTGGAACAGGAATAGTTGTGTAATGTTCAAGTGTTCTTATTGATGTTAAAATTAGAAACAAAGCACATGGCAACAACTTAAGCATATGCTAAAATCTGTTGATCAATGTTGGTATTTAGGTTCATTTTTTTTGCTTGTATGAATTGGAAAAATTAACCCCATTTGACAAACTGTATGAATTCTACCCTGGATCCAGACTCATTTCTCTGGGGATTTACATTCAATAAGATGCCAAACAAAATGTAAACAATAGAATATTTCATTCTTCATATATGAGGAAAAAACCTGTGACTACCTTCAGGTGATACTCCTTTCCTGTGTATTTAATGTGGTGATCTATATACAGCCGCCTTTTCATATGAATCTATACACAAAATCTATACACAATTGTCTTTCTGTGTGTTTTCAAGAGCAACATAGGTAGCACAAAATGAATAGCAGTAGAAAAAGGCTAGAATCTATTCCATGGTCAATACTAGGCAGAGAAATACCAGTTTGAATGGAGAGTCCATGAAAGAAGTATTTTCAAAATAGAACTTGTGTGATCAGAGGAAAGCAGTTGACAAGGTTTAGCATCATGCAGCTGGTTTCGCAGTAACACTTCTACAGATGAATAGTAAATGTTTCACAGAGAGTCTACTGAAACTAATATCTTGGGAGATGGAGCAAGTGGCGTGGTCTAGACAGGAGCAGGATAAGTAAAAGCAGCCCACATGTAGCTTTCCTAGCTATGGCTATAGAGACCATGCATATGCCTCAGAGGCAAGGGCAGGGATGTCAGAGGTGCAGAGACGAGACTAATCATCTCTGGAAGCTCCCAGGAGTGAACCAGCCAATTTTGATGACTATGGTTTATGGATCTTTGTCTTTGCTGATATTCCACATGGAGTAAGCTGAATTAAACTGCTCTTAATCATTCCAACTATCATTTTCACCTCATGGACAGTGTGTATGACTAATGTCATTAGATGACACTTGATGTCATACTCAAAACAACTTCTATATTGTTATTTATAATTTTATATTTAAATAGGCAAATTGAGTGCAGTGACCAATCTCTACTGTCTTAAAAAAGAATTATCTCTTAAGCTATTTTTTTCCTTTACTGGCTTTGCTCATACTCTTGCAGATGTTGGTGAATATTCTAGGATTTAGAGATGATTTGTGGCATTTTTGTCATGTGTTGTCGCTTTTAGGTATGTGGACTCATATACACAATGTTCACAAAATATATGTTGGCTGCATGGATGCAGATCATGCAGGCAGTCTTTGTCAGGGAATCCAGGAATACCCAGTGATCAGAAAGGCTGCAGATGGCTCCTCATTGGACCCAAGGCTCTAGCCTTACACACCTGCTCACAGCTCCTGCAGTGGATTTAAAGAGAGTTCTGCCTGGGAATTTAAGATAAATGGTGCTGTGGAGAATATCAGGTCTTGAAAGGGAAGTAGGGCTCTGGCATTTTGCTGTGAGCAAAGACAAATGCTCTGTAGTATATTAAAAGCACTTTTTGCAATCAAAAGATTTGGCAACTCACCCAGAATTTTTAACTTTCCCACCATGGCAGAAATCTCATTATGTATAACCTTTTAAATGAGACCAGAGAAATGCTTTCAACTTGAGTCTCATTGAACACAACCTCTGCCTGGAAGGGCAATCCAAATGGTGACAAAGTGTGGATTATTTTCACATTAGCATGCTGAGCCAAGTGCACCTTTCCTTTCTTTCTTCTTCTTTTTCTTTTTCCTCTTCTTCTTCTTCTTCTTCTTCTTCTTCTTCTTCTTTTACTTCTTCTCCCCCTCCTCATTCTGTCTTCCTTTTCCTTTCTTATTCTTTTCTTCATTAGATAATATACATTCCAGTTCTCTATATTATACTAATATTATTCATTATTAATTATTATACATAAAATTGATTTCTTTAAGATATTTTGTAGGTATTTATAATGAATTCATATTGTATACACTCCTCATCATCATACTCTCTTGGCCCTTCCCATTTTTACTAATTTGCACATCTATTTTTTTGTCTTGCTTTCTGACTGATTAATAGTTGTAAATAGGATTGTTTATAAGAGGATTGGTGAAGACCTCTTCACAGAAAAATGGCAGGGAAACTACTAATGGTTATACTGGTGAAAAAAACCATATCTATCTCTTGTTCTTAGATGTATTATTTATCTATCGTTTCTTGGGGATAAATGAAGTCTCCACCCCATCCAAGACAAAAAGTTTCCAGATCTTCTTAATATACTAGCTGGGTAGGAACTCTTTGAGCCTTCCACCCTTTACTGTTGCATTGTATCATTTGCATGCACTGAATTTCTTTTTCAAGTGTTACCTCTTGGCACACTCAATAGAATAAACAAATCTGAACCATATTTGACTAAACATAACATTTTCGGTGAGAATGGATGTTGCTGTTGTATGTGAGTCTGTCCAGTTTGTGTTTCTACTCTCAATTATTGTTCATGCTCATACTGTGCTATTTAGGGCTTCTTCCTTGGAGTCTGAGGTATGTTCACTAACAATTACCCCCTGCATAGGCAAGTTATTCTCTAAGACACATCAAAAATGGACACTCTTGGGAGAAAGTCTGTGATCTGCCAATTTTGTTTCTGTGTGGTTGAATCAAATGTGACTAACACTTCTCCTTGTGAACCCCACAAACCTTCAGTTCTATCTGCAACAAGCCATAAATTGCCAAAGGCTTAACTTGCAAACTGGTACAACCACTCTGGACATCAATCTGTCAATTCCTCACAAAATTGAAAATAGTTTTCTACCCAATGACCCAGTTATACCACTCCTGGACATATGACCAAAAGATGCTCCAACATATAACGACACATGCTCTACTATGTTCATAACAGCCTTATTTATAATAGCCAGAAATTATAAACAACCCCGATGTCCCCCCAAAAAAGGAATGGATACAACAGATGTGGTACATTTACACATTAGAATACTACTCAGCTATTAAAAAACAGTGAGTTGATGAAATTTGCAGGAAATTGGAAGGAACTTGAAAACATCATCCTAAGTGTGGTAACACAACCACAAAATAACCCACATGGTATGTACTCCCCAATAAATGAATATTAGCAACAAACAAACAAAAAACTTGGAATACCCATGAAACAACTCATAGACCATATGAAACTGAAGAAGGAAGACCACACTAAAATGTGGATACTACAGTCCTACTCAGGCAGGGGAAGGAAATAATATTGGGAAATAAAGATATTGGTCTTGGAGGGAGAGAGGAGGGGGGAAGGGGACCTGGTTTAGATATAGGAGGAGATGGAGAAGAAGTAGAGATGGTCAGGAATTTGAAAGGAGCTGTAAAGCAGGTGGGGGAGAGGAAACTAGATTAACCATTAGAAAGTTCCAGATTGAAAAAAAAAAGGAAAGAAAGTTCAGGATGTCTAGGACCCAATAGATTCCCAGAATACAACAGGGATGACATTAGCCCAACAAATGAGAGATCAAGCTCGTAGATACCATAACAGGTCCATAGGAATGGCCCCGGTAGAGGGATGGGGCCACTCACCCACCTTAAAAATAATAATCCAGAATTCCTCCTGTCAAAAGGAAGTGCAGAGCCAAAGAATGGAGTAGAGTGTGAAGGAAAGGACATTTGGACACTCCTCCACCTAGGGCTCCATCCCATCTGCAGACAACAAACCCAGACACTATGCCAAGAAGAGCTTGCTGAGAGGTACCTGGATTAGCTATCTCCTGAGAGACTCTGCCAGAGCCTGACAAGTACAGATGCTGATGCAAACAGCCAAACATTGGACTGAGCATGGAGACTACAATGGAAGAACCAGGGCAAGGATTGTAGGAGCTGAAGCGATTTGTAGCCCAGAGGAAGAACAACAATATCAACCAACCAGACTCCCCCAAAGCTCCCAGAGACTAAACCACCAACCACAAAGTACATATTGGGGGGGGGCACATGGCTCCAGCTGGATATGTAGTAGAGGATGGCTTTATCTGGCAACAATGGGATGGGAGCCCCTTGGTCCTTTTGTTGCTTATTGAACTCACATGGGGAAATGCCAGAGTGCTGAGGCAGGAGTGGGTGAGCAGGTGGGAAAGTACCTTCATAAAGGCAAAGGTGTGGATGGGAAACTGGAAAGGGGGAAATCATTTGAAATGTAAATAAATAAAATAATCAATAAAAATTGATGGAGACATTGAGAGTCTACAGCAGAAGATATTCCAACTATGCACATAGAGACAACAGTGAATCCTGTGTTTGTTTTTCTTAATAACACACGAAGCTGGTAGTGATGGGAGAGATAGAAAAAGAAAGGAAAAAGTAAAGAGTAGAAGACACATTTGATTATTACACATTATATCCATGTGTGAAAGTTTGAAGCAATACAAACAAAAGTCATATTAGAATGTCAAGTCTATTAAACTTTGAGTCTCGTACACATAAATTTTCACATAAACCTATACTTCTAAGCCATTTTATAACTACATTTTCACACACTGAAGATGGAAATCATTTAATCCCTCTCTTCTAATTGTTTATTCTCAATTCATTTTTCTCTGTTTATTTACTTCTTCATTTATTCATTTATTTACTTATTCATTGTGCATTTATTCATTCTTCTTTTATATATTACATCCTGACCACATTCCGCAATTCCTCCACTCTCCCCGAGTCCCACATGTCACTTCCCTTTTCCTCTAGATCTACCCCTTCTCTTTTTCTCTTCAAAAAAGAACAGACCTCTCAGGATATCAACTAAATGTGGTATAACAGGCTATGATAAGACTAGGTATATTCCTCATGTGAAGGGTGGAGGAGGCAATTCAGTAGGAGGAAAGGGCTCTAAAAGCTGGGAAAAGAGTCAGAGACAAGCCCTCTCACCTTTAAAGGTCCCACTAGAACAAGATATACAACTGTATGATATATGCGAAGGATCTAGTTCAGACACATTGAGTCTCCCTGATAGCCACTTCAGACTCTGTGAGGCTCTATGATCCCTACTCAGTTGATTTTGTGGGCCATGTTTTTGACACCTATAGGTATTCTTGAACCTCTGGTTCCTACAATTCGTTCTCTCCATCTAGGGCAGGAATCTTCAAACTCTGCCTAATGTGTAGGTCTCTGCAACTGCTATATTCAGTTCCTAGAAGAAGCCTCTGTGATGATTATACTAGGCTCCAGTCTATGAGGATATCAGAATATCTTTAGAAATCGTTGACATTTTTGTCAATCACGTTTGGTTCTATTCAACATCTCTAGGCTAGCCAAGCTTTGGTTCCTGGTATCTAGAAAATGTTGGCTTTCTTTTACAGCATGGGTCTTAAGTTGGACTAGTCATTATTTGACCACTCACACAACTTCTATGCCAACTTTACCCCAGCAAATCTTCCAGCCAAGAAAAATCTGTAAGTTTGAAGACTTTGGGGTTGTCCCAGTTTCACTATAGAAGCCTTGCCTGGTTACTGAAGATAGCCAGTTCAGGCTCCATATTATTATTACTATGAGTAGGGTTATACTCATAGATTCCAGGAAGTTTCCACTAAATAAGATTTCTACAATTGTCCCCATTCTAATCATCTCTTCTAGGTCTCTCTCCTTGTTTCTTTCCCAGCCTGCCCCTACTTCCCAGGTAAATGTGCATTTACACAATAGAATACTAATCAGCTGTTTAAAAATGGCATCATGAAATTTGCAGGCAAATAGATGCACTAAAAAAAATCATCTTGAGTGAGGTAACCCAGACTCAGAAAGATAAACATGAGGTGTACTCAATTTTAAGTGGACATTAGTTGGATTAGCTGTAGTCTAAAGGATAACAATGCCATGATATAGATTCATGAAAGCAAGCAGCAAAGAAGGCTCAGTGGCAATTCCTAAATCTCTGGTTTTGTTTTGTTTTGTTTGTTCTTAATAAGAAACAAATTGTATCACTACAATAATAATCAGGATAAAAGTTGCTTAGGTATAAGCTAGAATTACCATTTCTCAAACCACAAAAAAAATGTCAAACTGAGTACAACATGAAATTGGAGGTTTAAGTGTTGGCATGCTATTGACAATTTTCTTTTATTTTGACATTATGAGAGACCAAAACAGCCATTTTAATATTAAAATACAGTTTCAGATTATAGGATAGTCTTTAAGTTGAATTGACTTAGATTTGAATAGTCTTGTTGGGTTTTTTTTTTCCTGTTTCTGTGACAAAGTACCATGAACAAAGGTAACATAAAAATCAGCACTTAATTACTGGCCGTAGACTCTAACCTTCTGGAACCCTGAGATTACAATCAGAGCAGAGCATACCAGTAGGCAGGCACAAAAGTTCAGCACTGCAAAATAGTGGAGAGCTTATATTTGATCTACAAATTTGAGTTAGAGAGACCTAACTGGTTTACAAGAGGTTTTGAATCCTCTAAGTTAACTCCTAAGTGGCATACCTCTGTCAACAAGGCCAAAGATATTACTCCTTCCGAAATATTAGCACCACAAACTGAGGGAACAAATCTTTAGACATTTGAGACTATAGGAGACATTTTGATTAAAATCACCACATTCTACTCCCTTAGCCCCCATAGGCTTTTTGCCATATCATAATGCAAAGTGTGCTTAATCCACCTTCAAATGAACCCACAGTCTATAACATTCTCAACACTAGGAAGTCTCTTCTGAGACTCAAGGAAATGATTAATTACAACCTCTGTACAATAAAAATTATAAAGTAAATTACATGCTTTCAAGGTACTATGGCACAGAATACATTACCATTCCAAAAGGGAGGAAAGGGGGCATAGAAAAATACACTGAAATAAAGACAAATCTCCTAATCCTTCCCAAACAGTTCCATCAAATATGTACAAAGTATTGAAAGTTGAACCTTTGCATATCAATCTTATTCAAATAGTCACACACAGATTTTTTAAGTCAACCATTTAAACTTTATCATGGATGAGTGAGTTCTCTAGGAGGGGTGTACCATTAATAGTCAAACCATATCCTGACTGCTGCTTATCTGCTTGATTAGTCTGTGCTGATAAATCTGTGAAGGAATTGAAGTACTTCCCATATAGAAAGAAAGGAATGCTGTCTTTCATTTTAACACGTCTATTTTGGAAGGTAAAATAAAATGATATAGAAGCAGTTTGTATTGTTTCTAAAGAAGAGTCTAATTCCTTGAGGAGAAAGAGAGAAAGAAAGACAGAATCATGCTTCATAAATTGTTTCCAGTCACCAATTTACCTCTCATTTCTATATTTTATCATATCACAATATCTACCGAAGCGTGTGATATGTTTATTCTTATGGACAGCAATAATGGTCACAAATAGTTCTAGAATCAACTATATAACCTTAAGAACACTAATCTATTATTATATTTCTTTCCCTAGTGGATTAGAAAATTTAAGGAAAACAAAAATAAAAAGACATATATCAAACATCATACAATTGAAAAACTAAAGAGCCAAACATACTTCTTAATGTCTAGCATGAAGGACTTTTGCTCTCAATGAAAATGAAAAAAGTAGACAAACTATTGGGAGATAATTTCTCCATGTTGTGTGAGACAAATAGAGTCACTCACAAAAGCAGATTAGCAGAATTCTTTACAAATGATAGATGTTTCTAACCCATCATCAAGGTAACTAATGAAATTTATACTGACTGTATATATGTTGGAAGTCAAAACACAGACTCTTTACATTACTCCATGACTTCAGTACCATCATAACAGTATTGAACATCCTCAATTTCTCTATGTGTCATCAGGGATTTCTTATATAGGGACTTAGACTCAGCTAAGTTCCATACTTACATTCTAGAACTCAGGAGTTCAGTTAAGTCAACCAACTGCCTGTTACATTCAGAAACTATTGCTTTATTTCTGTGTTCCTTTTTCTGACCATTGGGCTTCTTGCTATATAATTGTTATTAGCTTGGTATTCTCAAAATTTGTGTGTAAGATACATGATTGTTATCAAATTAAAAACAAAGAAATCAAGGTTGAAAAGGGGCATGATTGCCTAATATGGGGAGTATTTGTTAGAGCCTATATTTTGTTCTTCTGGAAAATGAACTTGAAAAATCCACAAACCCCCATGTATAGGCCAAGCCGTCTTCATGACTCTGTTCTAGTCTGTACATTCTCCTGGAATGTGCAAGATTTATTTTGTAAGCTTTATTATAATCATCTCCACACCTTTACTTATGAAGTGATTGGATGTCTAGAGAGTTCTGAGGACATACTTTTGCTTACTTACTGTTTTCTTAGATAGTTACTTGAATAAATATGTGCATGAAAGTCAAGAATTCGTTGGACTGGCTGACTGTAGAATTATTTATTCTTTCAACCATATACAATTCTCATTGCAGATTATTCATTGGATAGTAAATAATGGGAATGGTTGAGTCAGTCGTAAAATAGAAAAAAGTTTCTATCTACAGGGAATCAACTCATAAGGAGGAATAGCAATCCTCGTGGCATGTCTAGAAGGAGTGTAAACCCCATAGCACTGATGTGAACAAGTCTCCAACCCCATACAATATACTGGATGGACTGTCTGTTTTCAAAGGGAGCTTGAGCTGAAGGGTGAGCTTCATGTTGAATGGGAGGCAGAAGTCACCCGAGAGTCAATAATTACTTTCCAACAAAGACCGGGTGGAGGAAAAGTTGTGAATTTGTAGGTCATATGATATCTTTCATTATGACTCCAATAGGATTAACATACAATGCGGAAGAGCAGGGGTGTACCTGGATTTTGTGGATATGGCAGTAACTTTGAAATCTAGAGTGAAAAATAGAGTGAATGGAGAGAAGAATAAAATTCCAAAAAAAAAAAAAAAAACTAACTTGAAAGGAGCAGATAACTGGTACATATACCAATTTGAAAAAATTAGACTTTTGCCTTCCAAAGAAGTATACATTATAATATTTCTTCAGTATTTTCCAAAGTTAGAGAAAATTAGGGTTTTTTTCCTTGTTGTTTCCTGGATTATGGAAAAGCATTAGCTGAAGGCTAATGATAAGGGCAATGAATATGAAAAATCTTACATGTTGACAGCAAATATGTACATGTATATACATAGATACACCCTTACACAAACACAACACACACACACACACACACACACACACACACAATCTTGGATAAAAGCACTCTGCTTTCTGCTGTTGAGTGTAAAAATCGTAAAGCACGCATAACCCTTGGACATATATACATTATACATATGTATGTATATGTGCATGAAACATTTGACATAGAAAATAAAACTTTATACTGTTCAGCCCATTTATAGATTCTCTTATATTCTTTTTCTAACCCAGAGGGCCTGAACCCTGCATGTTCCTGTAAAACTGTAATAGAAACATGTTCATGAGATTGGAGAAGAGAATTCTTTCTAATCTATTAGGGATTATAATAGGAATTTGTATCTTCTTTGATATATTAAGAAAAGGAAAAACATATGTATTTAGTTACTTTTTATTATACTGAGCTATTGCTACTATTCAAGTACTATACTCAGATATTCTGTATTTTAATGATAGAAACACTATAAATTTTGTCTCAAGACATCTCAGATGCAAGGAGCTAAATGAAAATCAAATAAATTATTTAAATGGTGATTAAAGATTTTGGGGGGAACCTTTAAAATGAATATGAATTCCATATTAAATATATGTGTACTTTTTCTAATGAAGTAGAAAAATATTGAAAAGATTGAATTATGATTACCAGTCTCCAAAACATCTTCATATAAGATATTCAATAAAATAAATTATCACACAGTTCTGAGTGTATTTACTATCATAATGCAAGTTATGCAAAGAAAATTTTGGATTTGGGTTTCAAATTCTTGTGTGAAACTCAGATAGGAAAATCATATTCTGTTATATACTAGATTATGATATATCAGAGACAAAGCTCTGGGTATTTTAAAAATATTTGCAGCAGAAGCAAAGTATTTTGTACAGTAAAATATATATAAGTTGTAGAATAATAATAAGCAGATATTTAATGCTCTGGTTATTTTTTATTATTGGACTTTCAGCTTATAAAGATAACTTGTGATTAATGATATTCTGAAAACATCAAATTTTTATTATTGTAAAGAACAGAAATAGTTAATAAAGACATGATTTCATGCATTAAATGTGGAAACAAATTTTCGATAGAATAGCTTAAGTCTTACTTGGGAATGTAGAAGAGAAATGTATGAATATTATCAATTTCCAATTTCATCAGATATTTAATAAAAGTAGATGCACTTTCCCTCAGTGCAGTGAGAATGCCCAAGAGGCTTTGTGAGCATTTTCTCTGGCTGTCAATGCTATTCTTAGAGGCCAGTGTACCACTCCTTCCCTAACTCAGAAGCAGTTCTCTGTTTAGTACTTAGAACATAGTCCTTTCTTTAAGACTACAGAACACCAGCTATAGGCATGGGTGTGCAGGTCAAAATCTGACAGACTAGGGTCCAGATGTGTTACTTTGCATTCTTGGCCATTTCCTGGTATCTTCTATATTGTTTGTATTGTGGAAGAGTAATTTTGCATTTTCATTCTTGGAGATAATTCAGTCCATGCAAGTCCCCATTAATTTCTGTCTGCTACTCTACCACCCAGTGGCACAGTGGAAGAGCAGTAGACTTAAGGCGTGGGGATCATCTGCCATCACAAGAAAGAGAATAACATAAACAGACAAACAGAAACCCTTGCCACCTTCAAAGAAATGACGAAAGGAGCAGAAGCTTTAAGGTAGCAAGAGGCAGGCCAGGGGAAGGTCGCCCCTCACAGCCTCTGCTTCGGCTTTAAAAGCTATGTTTAATTGTTAGTCACGACTCTCTGTGGGCAGAACAATTACTTGTATCTATATTAGATCTAAGCTGTAATTATTTGTTACATTAATCATGACTAGAGTAAGAATTTAATTAGTCAGGAACATTAACTAAATTTTTCTGAAGCAGGAAAAAAATGTTTTGTGCTGCTCGGTGCATGGCAACAGTAAGAGGTAACATAGCTGGCTGGAGAGCTAGGAAGAACGTCAAGATTTTTCTCTGTGTGGACAAAGGAATCTGAATCCATAAGATGGTCAATAACTACACTGGTGCTTCTGGGTCTAATTGTAGATCTGAGGAGGAGTCTTGACATGGCCAGTGGAGGACTTTGTACTTCCAGGACCACAGTCTCACTAAGAAGCACCATCTTGTGCCAGTCCTACCCAATTCCTATTCTAAGTTTTTATATTGATAAACTAGTCACCTGAGAAATCCACAGAGTAGGAGAGGAAGATGCCTAGAGGGAAGTACACATTAAATTATGCTAAAATATATCCCTGATATGTTTTAGAATAGCCATCACATTGGACATTCATCTGATTCCATAATACCATTAAAGTCCAAATCCCCAAAGCTCTACAATCTGGACACTGTCCAAAGTTTAAAAAAAAAAAACAATCAAAAACTGTTTGGGCATGTATGGAAGAGACAAAGCGTAAATGTGGTGGCTGAGATAGTGTGTACCACACATTTGATAATATGACACATTTAATGAGTCACATACAAGGAGCTGTTATCGCCCCAAACAGCTCTACCCTGCTGATGCGAGGGAAAACTTTTAGACAAACTCAGCGTTCTTTTGCTCATTACACTGACCTGTCAGAAATGACAACTTGGCCCAGTCTGGTTATTCCATGCTGACAAGGTACCATTCAGGCTTCTCGGCAATAATGTCAGCTTTTAAAGGTGCAAGGTACTTAAGGAGGCTCATTTCTATGATTTGGCCAGAAAGAGCCATTTTCCTTGTCAGTGGTGAGGAATGCCTTAGTTTTCTTTAAATTAGGAGTCGTTTTCATGGAGACAGTTCCTGAACAAACCTGAAGAAAGCGGAGAAGATATTTTTTTAAGGTTTAAAATAATTTAGCCTACAGAGAAATGGGGTGATTACTCAGGGAGTTACAGACAGCTGAGATGCTCTGCAATATCCAAATTATATTCAACAAATAAAATTTTAGTTAGGTGCAGAATAATATGTGTCCTTTCCTGAAAGCACAGGACAGTGCCATAGAAAATTCATCCCATGGAAGTTTGGGTCCACAGCATTTACAGTCTTCATTAAGATGAAGGTGATATCTTGAGAAGAATACCCAAGGAACCTGCTTAGATTTCCCCGGAAGAACTACCAGAAAGAATTCTTTGGTTTGGGTTGCATCTGGTATTATGTGTAACACAATTGCGAGGAGTACTAGTAATAACTTACAAAACAGAGTGAAGGGACAGGCAAACAGAGAGTGCCCTTACCTTTAAGGCTTTACTAACTGTTTCATAAAGTAAGTGAGTACACTCACATTCTGTGTTCAAATTCTATCTCGGAAAAAAGTGAAATTTCAAAGTTTGCATTCAAGGTGGCTTTATTTTTTTAACAATTAGAAATATAGACAGAAAGGCAGGCAAGCAAACAGGAAGACAGAAACATAGAACTGTGTCTACCTCAGTCGTTAGGCTAACTAAATCTCCATCAACAATGGTATATTTAAATCCAGTGCCATGTACAGGAAGATTTTGCTCCTTATTTCAAAATCTCCGAACCCATGTACAAATGATGAATAACACTGTATATGGACAAATCCCATAGAAAACTCCATCATTTGCTGGAAACTCCATCGGTTTCTTTTTTTCCATTTTATTTTATTTTAGTTTTTATTAGATATTTGCTTAATTTACATTTCAAATGTTAACCCCTATCCACATTAACCCACCAAAAACCCCTTGTCCCATCCCCCCTCCTGCTCACATCCCCTCCCCAATTTCCTGACTTGCATTCCCCTATTATGGGGAATCGAGCCTTCACAAGACCAATGTCCTCTCCTCTCACTGATGTCTGAAATTGCCATCTTCTGCTACATATGAATCTGGAGCCATGGGTTTCTCCATGTGTACTCATTGGTTGGTGGTTCAGTCCCTGGGAGCTCTGGAGTTACTGGTTGGTACATATTACTGTTCAAACTGCAGAGCTGCAAACCTCTTTAATTCCTGGGGTCCTCTCTCTAGTTGCTGCACTGAGGACCCTCTTCTCATTCTATTGTTTTTGAGCAATGGGTGTTTTGATCCACTTTCCAATAAAGATCAAAGTATCCACACTTTGGTCTTCCTTCATCTTGATCTTCATGTGATTTGTGAGTTTTATCTTGGGTATTACAAGCTTTTGGGCTAATATCTACTTATCAGCGATTGCAAATCATTTTCTAACTCAAGACTACAGAGGCAGACATGTGTGTGTGTGTGTGTGTGTGTGTATGTGTGTGTTTCATTATATCACATGGAAATACACACACACACACACACACACACACACACACACACACACTTATTCTAAGATACTAAGATATGTCCTAAATCACATTTTCTCATTGTACTTAGATAGATTCTTGGTTATTCAAAATTCCCTGCTATTTTTTTCTATGTTAAAAAAAAAAAGAAATATTAGAATCACCACATTATTGTCCATGATTTCTTTCATTTTTCTTATGATAAGTCAGTAAAATCTTCTCATATGATGGTTAAAACTAAAATATATAAGAAAACATATCTGAAGATCAATATCCTGAGATTAAATTTTAAATGTCACTGTTTGCATATAATCTGGAGAATAGTACATTCAATCCTTTATTAAGTAATTAGTAGCATTGTGCTATAAAAACAATGTATTATCCCCAAACATCTTTCAACTATGTAGGAAGTACAACAGCAAAACAAAACAAATGGTATAAACAACATTTGTATTTATGTTTAGTAGCTAAACTGCTCGCAGGCAAGGTAGAGACCCCAGAGGGGTGAGATTACAAAACTTGGTCGAGAAAAAATATTCCACAAGAACATTCTCAAAGAGACATACAAGAAAACTTAAAACTCATGCAAGGTATATTCCAAGAGACCACTTGAATTCAGCAGAATGTAAATGTCTAATCAAGAAAAAAAGGGGGAATCTTTAATTTTGTTGTAAGAGGAAATGAATGAGAGAGGAGTTTAGTATAGCATTTTGCTGTAGTTTTCAATTATTTTGTTGACTTGATGAGAATGTAGTCAGCTTCTGATTAATTATTTCTAGCCTGTTCCAAACTTAGAGCCCATGTGGCTCAGCACAGAGCTTTGAGTTCTGTTAAGAAGGTTTCTACTCACTGCTTTCATCTTATTGAGTTTTCCTCGGTCCCATCCTAGGCTCACTCCAGCAGTAGACATGTCCTATGAGGCTACAGGAAAATTAATCAACTGATTACTTAGAGTATTATAGTCCTGACTCCTAGGAAATGTCTGCCCATCTTATTTTTAGGTTGAAAACATATTGGCAGAGACAGAATACAGGATCATAGCACTGGGAAGCCAAATTGTGAACTTTAGAATTTATCCTATTTGTTTTGCAGATAATCATGAATGTATCCCCATGAATGTCTTTTTTTCTATTGCTGTAATAAATTAGCTAGACAAAATAAACATAATGGAAAAGGTTTATTTGGACATCACTTAGGGTTGTCCATCATTAAATGAAAGTCAGGACACCAGGACCTTGAATCAGCTAGTCACATCATATTCACACTAAAGAGCTGTTAGTAATGAATTAATGCATGCATGCTGGTGCTCAGTTACCTTTCTCCATGAGTAAAATCTAGGTCCTCCTGCCTAGGGAATTATGCCACCCACAGAGGATAAGTCTTTCCACTCCAATCAAGGAAGTAAATATAATTACCAACATACATTTCCCCAGGCTGATGTAACTTAAGAAATCTGCTAATTAGAATGTTTTTGTGAAGTGGTGTCCTTCGAACATCTCTGGTTTTTGTACTTGGCTCGGCTATATTACAAGGAATTTGTGTGTGTTACACATGGTTTACAGGTGTGAAGTTTCAGGGAAGTCTCAACTTTAAAAAGAGTTCAGGTTTCCTCGTACTCCAACTCTTTTCTGAGCTTTGTTTAACTTACTCAGCATTCTTTCACGTCCTTTCTCCTAGCTGATGCTGTTTATTTTAGTCATAAAGTATATTTACATATAATTCATATTTACAGTTCTTTTCTTATCAAATTAAACCAAGAGAACTCCCACGGGCGTTGCATATCAATATCTTGCAACCCAATACTGTCAAAGTTTTCACTTCAGCTCACCTGTTCACTTCTACTTCTGCATTCACAATCTACCTCTCTGATTCCCTCTTCTGAGTCCCACTGTGGGTCTGCCTCAATGTTTACAGATAAAACCAATTTCAGACAGGGCCTCCTTTTTTCTTCATTAAAGGTAGAAAGATATATAAAGTCTTCCTCATCGTAGCAATGCATTCACTTTGTATTTTATAAAATATTTGTGTTTTGACTTAAGACATCCGTGTGAAAAGCAAGATATGATCAAAGAACAAGTAAGAAATTATCTTAATTGTATAGTATATTGTTTCTTACCATATGATGGACTTTTGTGTGTTTAGATGTCAATTATTTAGCATGTTGCATATGGAGAATTTGCTATGTATAATTATTCTTGCTATTCTCAGCCCCTTGGTTAACTATAGGGGAAAATGTTTTTCTTGTCAGGTATGATGTTATCCTTCTTTGCTTTCAAATTCCACTTTAAGTTGAAATTCAAATCATTATTATACTTTTTGCTTTTGACAGTTGTGGTGGTTTGAATATGCTTGGGCCAGGGAGTGGCACTATTAGGAGGGATTGTCTTATTGGAATAAATGTGGCCTTGGTAGAGGAAGAATACCACTGTTGGAGTGGACAATGAAACCCTCCTCCTAATCACAAGAGACTCCTTATTAGAGTTGCCTCGGTCATGGTGGCTGCTCACAGCTGTAAAACCCTAACTAAGACAACAGTATAGGGAAATATATAAAATGTTTTCCAAAGTCATCCCAGGAATCCTGATAGCACATTTAATATGTGCTATTTTAAAAAGTGAATGTCAGGAGAAATAGTATGTGCAGCATGAAAAATAATTTTCTGATGACCACACACAGTGATATTTCATGTAGAATTGGTACCTGATATTTTTATTTATATATGATACATTTTTAATTGTTAAAAGTTGTCTTTAAAATATACCCCCTACATTCTCATTAATCATATATATTATATTTCATTTTAATTCTAATTTTGACTGGATAAAATGGTGGTACATTTAAATCATGTTTTACTTCCCTTCTTCCTTTATTGTGAGCATCTTTCTTGTACTCTTTGGCTTCTTTCTAGTTAATTCCTCTCTTATTCTATTCATTTCTCCTATCTTTTTAAATAATTTGTCATTTTATCTTATGGCTTGATTTTTCTAGAGTTTATTGACACTGAAATGCTTTCAGTTTTGTCGCCTAACAGACATTCAAGGATTTGGAGATATTTTGTTGCTACAACAGGAAGAGTGAAGTACAGCGATCTAATGTATGAAGGCAAAGAACACAATCAGGTATCCTATAACACACTGGACATTGCCTGGTACAAGATGCCAGAAATGCTGTGAGTGAGAGGCAGTCTACCATGCCATCTCTGTGCAGGCATATATGCCCATCATGCCAACATGTTTCTGGTCCTCACTGTTGGCATCACGTTCTCCCTTAAATACTTGTAATGTTCTTAACTTAAACGTGGAAAGTATATTTTTGATTACAGTATTTACAGACATCACATAAAATGAAAATACCCATGATATTTTCTGGCAGTCATTTGTACCAACACCTGGAATCTGTTACATGAGCTACCCTGGCACACTATGTGTTAGCAAAGCACTAATGAAAAGTTACCAGTCCAAATTAAAAAAAAACTATTTCTTTAATGCCCTTAACATTTTATTTTCTCCAGGAATGACTGTAAAAATTGTTCAAAATAATTTCATGTTTCTTATAAAAATTCATGTGATCTTGAATTTCAGTGGGTCTTAGACAAAAAATATTTTTTCAGGTGGATTTTAAAATACCAATCCATTTTTCTTTTCTGTATGACAGTATTTTAAAGCAGCACTTCACTGCCCCCGAGTCTGTCTGCTCTTGTTCTGTTCTGACTGCATTATCTGAGTTACCCTCATACTCCGGCTCTGCTTTCTCGTAACTTTTATTTCTTTTAAACCATGTCTGTTTTCAGTAAGTTCTCCCAATTTTCTATTTCTCTTTTATCTTTGTTTGATCTGTATTTCCATTATTAATCAACCACCTGCAATATGGACTTGTCCATAAAAATCTGTTTATGACATTTGCCATCTTCTTCAAATTCAAAATAAATTTACTTAAACATGTTGATTTGTTGCTGAGTGTGGTCAGTGGCAAAGCGCTGTTCTAGAAGACTTGAGGTTCTCATCTCAATCTCCAGAGTTACAAAAGTTCCTCCAAAATGTCAGATACCAAAAATTCAAGAGCAGGAGTCATACTTGTCAACATTCTGCAAACACAATTTCTTCCAATTCAAAATTTATTCTTTTTTTCTTCCATAATGATTAGAGACTCTTTCAACCCCTCTTGGTGAATATGCCAAATGGTACTAATACAGTCCTCCATGAATCTTTGTATGATCTGTAATAACCATGTATATGCCAAGAAATGCACAAAATAGCCATTTCATGAAGCCTTAAGAAATGACCATTTTTCCTAATCAGAAAAGAGACTGATGAGATGAATTCATCCATCACTCTTGTCCTCATTTTCAAGCTACAGTGTAGAGAAATGTTTGCACCCAAGACCTGCTCAATCATAGAAAGACTGCTACCTCCAACACTCTCAGGACAAATTATGGAAAAATAGTTCCATCCCAGACCTGTGGCACCTAAGTCAGTGCCTGCTGATGTTAATGATGTTTTTGCACAGTTTGATAAGTGGTAAGTATCATGTGTTCCTTGCATGGAATCCCTCATTTTCCCCACAATGTATATGACATTTTAGTACATTTTCCAAATGTTTCTCTGAAGAAAACAATGAACAAAATGCTGAGACAGATTATTTAGAGTCATGCACCTCAGCATGGACACCACGAAACTCAATTCTGACAACTTGGCTATGTCACTGACACCCTTAACCTGTGTTCCTCTTTCATACATGCATAGAGGTACCTACACTAGACTTTTATGTACTTCAGATAGTTGTGTCTGAACTGAATAAAACATTATCACTGAATATTATCTTCTATTGCCAAGTAACAATCTTTTAACACAGTTGTCCACTGGCTTGTTTCTGGTTTAAACTCCTGGATTTCTCTTGTGCTTTCATGAGTCTGTCTCTACATGATTCTATAAATGACGTCACTGAATTATGTGGAGGCTTCCATTCCCACCTCTCACCCAAAGCCTTACTATCTTATTTTCCTCCTGCTGATTACTCATTTCTCCACTGTGAGGAATTTTGGTCAGAATTTTCCAATCACTTTTATTTGACTAAATCAATGCCTTTTTTCCCTGCTATTTCTTATTTGCTTACTCATTAATTCAGTGAAGTACTTCTTTGTGGGGTAGGACAGGGATTTCTTTCAACTGTTGTTTCAAGTTCATGTATTTTTGTCTCCAACTTACTTGATTTCTCCCCACCCCTTTTCACTTTCCACGTGAAGTTTCTCCTTATTCTTATTTTCTGAAATTCCTGAAGGTTAATTTTAGTAGCCTGATATTAGGGAACTCTGTGTTTCCTACACCTAGGAACTATGATCTTTGTTCAAGCTATTTATACTTATTTCCGGGGAGAGTAACATCCAAGAGACAATGTCCCAACTCAGTGCTCAGTAGGGGTTCAGTTAGCTGCACCCTGGGGATTTGCTTTCACATTTAGCAAAGCAGATTCTACAATCCCTAGTTGCTTTATTTTCCCCTACCAAAGGACTGAACTCTTTCAGCTGTCTTTAGTTTGCTCTTCCTTCTCTATTGTTCTGCAGTTTGGATAGATGTGTCCTTTTTGTCCCCAGAAGCCATCCAGAGTCCCCTTTACAAATGATACGTATTCTCAGGGCCTAAAACCTTTTACCTACCTGTTCGTTCTACTTAAATGATTTCCTGAGCTTCATCAGTAGCTGATCTTTAGATGTCCTCTGTGCAGCTATAACTCATCACAGTTCTTAAATGAAAAGTGCCCATAGGCACTGCTCCATCCTCCAGTGAGTGAGCAGGGTCTTTAGCCCGGACCTGTAAAGAGGAATCCTTGGAAGATTGTCTGAATAGTATTGGTCCTTTTTACTTCTGACACTGACTCGATAATAAATTCAATTTATCTTCTCATCTAATGCTCATATCAAATTTCTTGCATCCTGGATTTTGAATTACAGCAAATATGCCCTTTGGTATATCCAATAGAATTAATAATCAGCGTCTTCACCATGTGAGCTTTTGATAGGACCCTGTCCTCATTGCTGGTGTCACCATTTCCCACAAATCTTTTTGCAGAAAGACTCATCTCCTTGCTGGAGAGTAACATAATTCATAATTTTTTTCTTAATCTCCTGTTCTGCAAGACTCCTTAATGCCAGTTTTCAGTGTGTCTCTCCTTTATCATCCATTTATTTTTCTCCATACATACCCTCAGCTTTTCCTTGATAGCTGACTACATGGCAGTTTAATAAGTTTCTCTAAATATTGTAAATATTTGTAGTGTATAATGTTGATAATTATGTTCAGCAATTAGTGGTATATGTCATGAAAGTTTGTATGCTTGCATTATCTCTGCTGTGTATGTATTCCGTGTATGGACACCACAATAAGTGACAACCAACAAGAATATTTCAGAGATAAGAAACGAAAAAACCTGATTTTAGTGAGTAGGTCTTGTTCATTTGCTAAGAATTATTGCTTGTAATTCTCATTCCATTTACATAACACATTTGATGTTATGTCCCAAGTGTGTGAATTTGTGCATGTACATGTATATCTGTGTATATATATATATATATATATATATATAATATACAATGGATGATATAAATATTGATGTACATTTAAATTGTAGAAGTATCTACAGTATGTGTGCGAATGTACTTGTGAAAACACATGTGTAATAGAATCTGTGTGAATATTCTATCTCTTTTATAAATGACAGATCTGAGGTGAGATTAGGATTACTGACAAAAGTCACAAAGAACATAAATGGCAGAAGAGGAGGCAACATGTTTCTAGTTGTTTCCAGAGCAGATTATACAGATCTTTCACCAAAGACACTATCCATGTAAATAACTTCATTTTCCTGAGATATTACTAAATAGAAACACATAACCAGAACATTGGGATTTTTCTGTATGATGTGTCTCCACTCTCTGGCAGTTAATTCTGCCCTGCTGATTTTGCAGTTGTTTGGTCTTTTGCCCCTCTTCTATTTCTTCTTGGCTTCTATGTCCTTTTATATTTGGTCCATCCTCCTATATTTGTATCACTCCTACCTGCACAGTCTACATATGTTCCTGCATCATCTCACTCTGTCAGGCACACAAGAAGAGTCCATCATGATTGATTACACACCTTTTTGGTGTCAAGATGAGCTCAGTCCACTGTATTTCAAGTTACTTCAGTCTAGGCATTGCTAGTATGTTCCTTGGTCACAGAAAGATGGAAAATACAATGTTCTCCCTGAAGCAAGATTGGTAATTTCCACATCTAACATCCTAAGTTTTTTCCATACTTCCTCATGTTTCTCATGACCTCCTTTCTGAACTGCCTGCAAACTGCCAGTGCTCATGCCCCCTTCACTCTCTCTTGCTTGTCTGGCCATTTCCTATGTCGATCATCCATCTACTGTTTTATCTACCTATCAACTATATACCTGTATATCTATCTGCCTACACCATTTCCATTTATGAGTTGGTATGTAAGCAAAGGATAATAACAGGTTTTTTTAAAGCAACAAATTATAAATTCAAGAAATGAAAATAATTTCAAGGATAATATCTAACTGGAAGATAATGTCTGAAAAAAATCTGTGGAATAAAAGGATACAATGGGAAATGAAAGGCATGCCAGAGAGAAAGGGAGCAAACGAGAGCTAGGAAGTCTAGGATAATTGGGCAATGAACAAAGGTTTTCATCTTCTATGTCCTTATATAGACTTCTAGTAGAACTCTGGCCCAGATTAAAGGCCTGTGTCTTCCAGACTCAAAATCCAGAACAATATTATGTATCTTTTTTTAAATTAGGTATTTTCTTTATTTACATTCGAAATATTCAATATGTGTCTATCTCAAATTCAAGACTAGAAATGGATTCATTCACTTTAAATCAAGCAAAAAAGTCTTGTGCCCTCCATTTCTGGATTGTAGTTCATTCCAGATGTAATCCAGTTGACAACCAAAAATAGCCATCACAGAGTACCACATTGGTTTTTTCTATTTTTATTATCATCATCATTATTATTATTATTATTATTATTATTATTATTAATTTACTGTGGCCCTGTTATGTATCTTCAAGATTGGAATTGTATTTTCTCTAACATTGTTCTTTTGGGGGGATTGTTTTGTTTCTCCATGGTATTTTGTAGTTATATATGAATTATATGGTAGTTCTTTGTTTCTATTTCTTTGAAGAATGAGGTAGAGGTTTGGATTGGATTGCATTGAATCTGTAAATAGCTCTTATTAAAATGATCATCTTCTCAATACTAATTCTACTAATACAGGATCATGGTGTGTCTTTCTAGTTTCACCAACTTGTTCTTCAGAGGTTTAAAGTTTTTACTGTAGAGGTCCTTCACTTCTTTGGTTATTTCATTCCTTGATGTTTCATTTTCTTTGCAGCTATTGTGAAAGGGAGAATGTCATGATCTCTCTCTCTCTGTATATGTTTCTTGTTGGTCAATAAAAATCTATTGATTTGTGCGAGTTGGTTCCATAGTCTGCCACATTGCTGAAATTATTTATTGTTTCTAGAGATTTTCTGCTGAAAGTTTTGGGATCTTTAATGTTTGAATAAGAGAAGTTATGAAGTAGGGATGGGTCAGGCACTGTTTGGCAATATCCAATCTTCTCTTTCTTTGAAAACAGTCTTCTGACTTTTAGAAGAATATCTCCTACGAAAATCAATGGGAATTTGTAATGGGAAGGAAAATAACAGTTAAAAATATATTATATGAATGTTCTACTGTAGGCAGAGATTCCTTAAATTAACTGTGAAAATGGTAAACTATAACAATAATTACTTAGCTCTCATGGCAATAGTATGCAAAGTCTTTTCCTTTTGATACTCAGATGTTTCCCTTTCAATCTATTTTCTTCACATTGTGTCCAAGGAGTGAACAGGGATGTTTATAATTCTTGTTTCAAAGAAATATAGGGTAGGAGAACACACAAAGCAAACAGGTTAAAGCACAGCCAATAACCATCACTCTAAGTTATTCAGACTCAGAATCTTCTCTAAGAAACATCAGCTATTGAGGTGTTCATTATGTGTATTGGGGATTTCTGAGTGCCATTCATATTCCTCCACATCAGAACTTCAGTGCATGGCAATTACGACATTCAGTTTCTTATGTTCTTAGGTCCTTTACTCTGATTTCAAGGGAATTAAGTGTTCTGGATATATGAAAGCTATTTTAATATTCACACTTAATATACAAGAACTGTTTGGGCAGATATATTTTGCCAACTTGATACAAACTCAAATTATCTCAGAAGACAGAACCTCACTTGTGGAATTTCTTGTATCAGATGGGCCTGTAGTCATGTTTATTTGGCATATTCTTGATTCACATTGGATGTTAGATGGTCCAGACCACTGGGGGTGTGGAAGTCCTTGGTTATATAATAAAGCAAGAGGAGTGGTACACAGGGAATAAGACAGAAGAAGCACTCCTACATGGTCTCTGCTTCAGATTTTGCTCCTAGGTTTCTGCCATGACTTCCAGGTTCGGACATGTGATGACATGTTATCTGGAGTTACAAGATGAAATAAATACATTTCCCTGTAAGTTATTTCTGTTCTGGTGTTTAGTATATAAAAAAGCAAAGTATTCATTGTTAATACCAGTACTATAATAGAATTTCACCCAATATTTATTGAGTAAATAAAAAGAAAGTGATTTATTTCTTCCTGATTTATCTTGCCGTAATATGAGGTGAAGTTTTTTCTTATAATGTCTGTAAGGGACAGTGAATTCAATTTTGTTAATGGTTCTAATTTCAGAGAGAGGGAGAGGGGAAAGTCCTGAAAGGGAGAGAGGAGAAAGGGAGAAATGGAGAAGGGGGGACAGAAGAAGTAGAAAGACTGAGTAAGGAAGAGAGAGAGAGACAGAGTGTGACAGAGAGACAGAGAAGCAAAGACAGAGATAGACAGAGACAGAGACAAAGACAGAGACAGAGACAGAGAGCATGTTAACTGGTAGCTTGAAACTGACACTGAGGTTTCACGGGACACATATAAAACATATTCAAACTGAGAATCTAGGAGCTGCAAATATTACTGAACACCAAAATTGCTTTACTGAATGTGAGATTTAAATGTTCTTCCAATTCAATCCATTGTAAACATAAATGTCTTCCTCTTCCAGATAACACAGAAATTAATAGAAGAAACAAACTCTCAAGACTTAAGATGGTGTATAAGTTATAATTAAAGTAAACCAGGAACAAAAGGTAAGTGAATTTAATCACGTTAATGTCTCCAATTCCTCAGTATCAAGACTGGAAAACTTGTCAATTCTGACTTGTGGTTGGAAATTTAGTGAAATAATAACAATAAAACCCATTCAAATTAACTTTTGTAAAATTAATATTTTGCTTATTTACCTCCATCTGTTGTCCTCTCTCCATCCCCCTTCCACAATTTCTCATTCCATTTCTTCCCCCTTGCCTCTAAGAGGGTGAATCCCCCCACATACCAGGCATCCCCCTTCCCTGGGGCCTCGGCTTTCTTGACTATTACACATATCCCACTGAGGCCAGACAGGGCAGTTCTCTGCAATATATGTGCCAGGGACCCCAGACCAGCCTGTGTATGCTGTCTGTTTGGTGGCTCACCCTCTGGGATCCCCCAGGGTTCCAGGTTAGTTGAGGCTGCTGGCCTTCCTATGGGGTAACCCTCACCTTTAACTCCTTCAATCCTTCCTGTAATTCCTCCATAGTGGACCCTGACTTCAGTCCAATGGCTGTGTGTAAATATTTGCATCTGTCTCAGTCTGTTGCTTATAGGAACTCTCAGAAGACACCCATGCTAGGCTCCTGTCTGTAAGCACAACATACCATCAGTAATAGTGTCAGACCTTGGTGCCCCCTGATCCTTGAGATGGATGCTAAGTTGGAGCAGTCTCTGGGCAGCCTTTCCTTCAGTCTCTTCTCCACTTTCGTCTCTTGCTTTTTTAAACAGGAACAATTCTGGGTCAGAAATTTTGACTGTGGGTTGGTAACCACTGGAGGTGGACTCTTCAAGTTCCCCCTCCCCACTGCTGGACATTTTGACTAAAGTCACCCCCATTGAATCCTGGGATTCTTTCACATAGGGGGTCTCTCCATCTCCCACCTCTAGAAGCTGTATATTTCCATTCATTCTCTTGGCCCTCTGGACTTCTCTCCTGCCCCTCTCCATACATGAATCTGTTCCCCTTTGCCCTCCCTTCCGTTCTCCAATACAGATCCCTCCCTTCCTCTGCCTGCAGTGATTTTTTCCCCTTCTAAGTGTGACTAAAGCATTGTTCTCCCATGAGACCACCTTGACCCCTCTAATCCTGACTTCTTCAATTGATGCTGGTCTGACTAGATCATGGCCCTTCCTTATACTCTAATGTTAATAATATTGTCCCCCATTTGAAGGCATTTTCTCCAAATAGACTAATGTTTTAAAATTAAAGAGATCACTACTCATTCCAAAACAAAGCTTATCTTTTTTTAAAAAATAAATTTTTGGTTTTATAATACCTGAATTTGACATGAATGGAGCAGACAAAAAAATAAGGAAAGAGACATGATAGGCATTTGAGACATGATAAAGAATAAAAAAATCGGTAACTGATTCACTTATATTTTAATCTATGTAAGACTGCTAGGAATACTAACTAGTGAATGTAAAATAAAAGATGACAGGCTAGTTTAAAAGAGAATGGTCCCTATGGCACATATGATTGAATACCTGGTAGTCAGTTGGCGGAACTCTTTGGGAAGGGTTAAGATGGATGTCTTGTTAGAGAAGGTGTGTCACTAGGATGGGTGGGGCAAGCCTGAAGGTTTCAAAAGCTTCTAAGTATATCTAGCTCTTGCTCAATCTCTTGCTTGCTGTTCAAGATGATAGCACTCAGATGTTCCTGCCACCATGCATTTGTTCCATCATCATTGACTCAAATCTTCTGGTACTTAGCTGAATTTTTTACAAGTTACCCTGTTTATAATATTTTTATCATAATAATAGAAAAGTAACTAATCCAGATGGATAAGGCTAACTGGCATGCTAAATAATATATCTGCTAAGTAGACAACATGTGACAGTGACAAGGAATGCTGTATTATCACAAGGAAGGAAGCAATTATGTTCAACTGACTGTAGAGAAAGGCGTTGGGATGTCTTAATTGAGGAAGACTTTGTCATAAACAAGAACACAATTGTTAACACAGCATGCAGCTATAAAGAAGAAAATTTCCACAGTCTGGACAGTATCCATCAAGGCAGAGGATAAACAGAAAGGAATACTTCTACTAGTAAAAGTGAGTATATCATTTTGACACCGGGGAGTTTGGGCAGAGAAAAGTAACAAGCAAAGCTTAGAATCAGCTGTGGATAAGATGGTCAGGGCTTTAGATATCATCTACTCTGTGACTCTTTAGTCAGTCTTGCAAGAGTTAAAATAAATGGTTTTCTGCTGCAGTTTTCTGACATCTCTGTGTCGGCTGTCTAAGCTTTCCTCCTGAATTAATACAGGGTTTGGGGTGACCTGGAAGGTCAACTCTTAAGATAATTAGTACCAAAGAGCTGCACTCTTGTCCTGCTGCCATTTCAGCCCTCACACAATCTAGCAATTTTTCATGATAAATTGAATCTAATAACATATTTTTGCAGCTAAGACTCATGGTGGATCATTGTCCTGTCAGTTTGATAAAATGTTTGCTTTTTTTCCCCCATTCTGGTCTAGACTTGAGGATAGATTAGGTGAAATATCTACAGTTATGTCAAACCAACACAAACATAGCAATTTCCTGAAACACGGACATGGGGACAAATCATTAATTTTTGCGTAAAATAATGCAGGCAGATTGTTTAGACTCTGACTTAAATTCATTTTTTGGTGTGTTTTGGAGTTTATTTAGAAATAGCTGGCTGTAACAGTGCTTTAAAGATATGATATACTAAGATGCTAACTTTCAAAGACAGACAGGCTCACTTTGAACAGATGGAAATGGGAAACAACTTTGTCTAACACAGCACCCAAAATTTATTCTATTCCTCCTTGTTAAATGGTATCTGTTGTTTTATTAATATGATTCTATATCACATGAAAGCCAAGGACTCTGTGACAGTTGTTTGTGTAGTAAAGTGATTCACATCATGCAGTTTGCATGACCATATCTTAAGGAGTCTTGATTCTGTCATTAAGTCACTCCATGACCAGCAACAGGTAGAAATAACTTCTATATTCAGTTTCTGCTTCATTATAAAATATAGCTTCTTATAGCGTTGATAATTCGAGTAAGTGTAATACATGAAAAGCATTCAGCACAATAAGTGGCAAAAGTCTATTCCTTGCTAATAAAACTTCTTTTATTCCCATATTGAGCCTATTCCATGTAATATGCATACCAAGTTATGCTGTCAATGAGTAGTATCATAAATACTCTTTTTGTAACCATAATAAATCTTTAAGGTCACTGAAAAAATTAATCTATTGTGGTTATGATGATGATTCATATGGAAAAAAATGCTGCTGCACAAACAAAAATTCTAAGTTTAATTCCCTGCACACACATAAAAATGGTGAGTGTGTACCAATAACCTCAGTGCTGGAGGCCAGGAGAAACTGAGAAATCTGGAACTCACTGGCTAGCCAGTGTAGCGACTCCATGAGCTTCAGGGTCATCGAGAGCTGAAAAAAAGATGTAAATCAATTAAAGAAGACAAAAGATGCTGAACTGTGATAATCATAGCCTTGGACATAGATCCAATTCATTATAGTTTTATACTTATTTGCACATTTGTGAACAAGTGCACAGATGCACAAATCAATTAATCAATAAATCTATAATATAATGATGCAACAATAAAGATATATAATTTTATACTTATATGATACCAATGCAAAAGCACTTTGGATTTTAATTACTGGGTTACAGTAAAGTGATTCCTATTACTTATTCCTAATGAACTACTGTCCTGTTGTGCATAATACTATATCTTCACATTTAATATATCTATAGTACCTGCATTCAAAGATACAGTTCATGTTGACCATATACTATATGTCATTATCTTATTTCTGTAACTTCTTCTATTGTTAAGCCAGGTTTCCCATAACACCCTTTACATTTTGAAGAACATTGATCATGAGCTTTTTGGGCACCTCAGTCTATAATTGTCACTTTATTTCCTTAAATGAAGTGATGAGATGAAAGCCATATCTAACTTGTATCAATACTAGGCTTGGGCTGAACCCAGAACATTCTATTCTTTATTCTAACTATTGCTAGTCCTAGTACTGAAAGCTTCTTGTCAACTCTAATCTTCCAAGCTGATTGATTTAATATGCCTTCTCTTGGCTTCTTACTGAATTGCTCTGCTTTGCTTCATATTAACTTTGGCAATATGTTCTAACCTTCTGAATTCTCATTCTCTGGCTTCCTCTGTGTCTAGAGTGTTCTCTATACAACCTGTTTTTGTAAAACTGTTGCCAGAACACTGCCATGCACACTCACCACTCACCACATAATATAATCATTTTCTTCTTCTTCTTCTTCTTCTTCTTCTTCTTCTTCTTCTTCTTCTTCTTCTTCTTCTTCTTCTTCTTCTTCTTCTTCTTCTTCTTCTTCTTCTTCTTCTTCTTCTTCTTCTTCTTCTTCTTCTTCTTCTTCTTCTTCTACTTCTACTTCTTCTTCTTCTTCTTCTTCTTCTTCTTCTTCTTCTTCTTCTTCTTCTTCTTCTTCTTTTTCTTCTTCTCCTCCTCCTCCTCCTCCTCCTTCTTCTTCTTCTCCTTCTCTCTCTCTCTCTCTCTCTCTCTCTCTCTCTCTCTCTCTCTCTCTTTCTCTCTCTCCCTCTCCCATATACACAAACAGACACACACAGAGTTCTTAAGCAGCCCCTATTCTTCTGCTGTTCTCACCTGAGTTGTGCATACCATATCTCTGACTTGTTCTATATAAAATATTCCTCTGATCAATCACTTTTAAAAGGAGACCAGATCCATTTGATAGGATGCTCTTAGTTTGGGATAATTTCTAAGTCACTTAGTATTAGGAATAAGAAAGATCATTTGTTGAAGGATATCTGGGTTCATTCCATTTTCTGGCTATTATAATTAGGCAGCTATGAACATAGTGGAGCATATATCCTTATTACATGTAGGAGCATCTTCTGGGTATATGCCTAGGAGTGGTATAGCTGGGTCCTCAGGTAGTACTATGTCTAATTTTCTGAGGAATCACCAAACTGATTTCCAGAGTTGTTTTACCAGCTTGAAATCCCACCAACAATGGAGAAGTGTTCCTTTTCCCCAACATCCTCTCCAGCATCGGCTGTCCCCTGAGGTTTTTCAACTTAGCCATTCTGACTGGTGTAAGGTGGAATCTCAGTGTTGCTTTTTATTTGCATTTCTCTGAAAACTAAGGATGCTGAACATTTCTTTAGGTGCTTTAGAGCCATTAGAGTTTCCTCAGTTGAGAATTCCCTGTTTAACTCTATACCCCATTTTTAATAGGGTTATTTGACACTCTGGAGACTAACTCTTGAGTTCTTCATATACATTGGATTTAAGCCCTCTATTGGATGTAGGGTCTGTAAAAATCTTTTCCCAATTTGTTAGTTTCTGTTTTGTTCTATTGACTGTGTCCTTTGCCTTACAGAAGATTTGAAGTTTTATGAGGTCCCATTTGTCAATTCTTGTTCTTACAGCATAACCCATTGGTGTTCTGTTCAGTAACTTTTCCCCTGTGCCCATGTGTTCAAGACTCATCCCCACCTTCTACTCTATAAGCCTTTGTGTCTGGTTTTATGTGTAGATCCGTAATCCATGTGGACTTGAGCTTTGTACAAGGAGATAAGAATGGGTTGATTTGCAACTATGGTATATATACACAATTCAACTATTAAAAACAATGAATTCATGAAATTCTTAGGCAAAAGGATGGAGTTAGAAAGTGTCATCCTGAGCAAAGCAACCCAATCACAAAAGAACACACATGGTATACACTCACTAATAAGCAGAAGTTAGCCAAAATCTCAAAATAAACAAGTTACAATTCACCCAGCACAGGACGCTCAAGAAGAAGGAGGACTTAAGTGAGGGTGCTTTGGTTCCTCTAAGAAAGGGAACAAAATACTCACAGCAGCAATAAGGGAGACAATGTGTGAAGCAGAGACTGAAGTAAAGGCCACCCAGAGATTACCCTACCTGGGAATTCAACCTATAAACAGTAATCAAACTCCAACACTTTTATGGATGATAAGATGTGCATACCAAAAGGAGCATGCCATGGTTGTCTCCAGAGGGGCCCTTCCAGAGCCTTACAAATACAGAGGCAGATTCTAGCAACCAACTATTGGACTGGGCATGGGGTCCCCAATGGAGGAGCTGGAGGATGGTACAGAGAAGCTGAAGGTGTTTACAGCCCCATGGGAAGAACAATGATTTCAGCCACCCAGATGCCCCAAGGCTCCCAGGAACTGAACAATCAACCAAGGGGCACACATGGTTCCAGGCAAAAAAGCCAAGGAAGGCCTTGTTGGGCATCTGTGGGAGGAATGGTCCTTGGTCAGGTAAAGGCTCAACATAGGCTCCAACAAAGGGAAACCGAGGTGGGGAGGTGGGGGAGTGTATTGGGTGGAGGGGCATATATGTGTAGGTAGGCGGAAGGAGGAGGGGGAAGGGGTGGGGGTTTTATGGGAGGGGAGATATCAGGAAAGCTTTTACCATTGGCAATGTAAATGAAGACGATATTCAATAAAAAAAAGAAACTCAAAAAGAAGAAGAAGAAGAAGAAGAAGAAGAAGAAGAAGAAGAAGAAGAAGAAGAAAGGAAAAGAAAGGTCATTTGTATTTGTAACCTCAGACTAGGTTCATGAAACTTTTACTAATAGTAAAGAAAACCAAGGAAACTAATGAAGTCTTAACAAAATACAAAATATCATAAACATTATGAAACCTGTAAATTAACTCAATGGGTTATAAAGAACGACCATAGTAGATAGATGGAAATCTGTTGGATTAGTTCAGAATGTTAAAAATAAGAAGTTGGGTGGATATGGAGGTTGCAAGTGTATAGGAGTATTTGAGATGGACAAAATATTATCATACATTGTATAAAACATTTTAATTAAAATGTATCAATTAATATAAAAGATCTAAGTGAATCCAATAAAATTTTAATCGATTTTACAAAGAGAGAAAATGTTTTTTTTCCTCTTTGTTTATGTAGTGGATTACATTGATGGATTTCCATATATTGAACCATCACTGCATCCCTTGGATGAAGCCTACTTGATCATGGTGAATGATTGTTTTGATGTGCTCTTGGATTTGATTGGCAAGAATTTTATTAAGTATTTTTGCATCAATATTCATAAGGGAAATTGGCCTGTAATTCTCTTTCTTTGTTGGATCTTTGTGTGGTTTTGGTATCAGCATAATTGTGGCTTCAAAGAACACGTTGGCCACTACCCCTTCTGTTTCTATTTTGTGGAATAGTTTGAAGAGTATTGGTGTTAAGTTTTCTTTGAATGTCTTGTAAGATAGCCAGATGAAAATAATAAATTGATATATCAAATACATGCAACAGAAGAAATCAACATACCCATATGTGTTTAGTAAAGGCATGATAGAAGATATAAATGGATGTTATCAGGAATATTCAATACCATTACCAATCTTATAGACATTAGACACATATTAAAGGGGTTATACTGAATCCTTGATTACCTGGACTAATAAGCTAGTTCTTTAAAGCCAAGGTTATTACAACTGAAACAGGAGGAAAGAGATAGTTGACCTCAGGTTTATATCTGTCAAAGGAATGTAAGTATTTTAAGGAAATACCTATTTTCCTTATTAGTAATTTTATTTATTCTTCAAAAATCTATCTTGAGAACTCTCCTCTCACCCACTCCTAGAATCTTTCTTCCTATTCCTCTATGTCTGCCTCTTGGTGTCTTGTCTGGTCTTTCTCTTTCCTTTTCCTTTTCCTTTCTCTGCCCCATACCATCTCTCTTTCAGTTTATTTTTTCTTCTTTTGTCTCCATACCATCCTTCTCCTCTTATCTCTCCTTCTCTCTCATCTTCTGCCCTGTCCTCTCCTCTTCTCACCTGTCCCCTTCCCTTCTTTCTCTTCTTATTTTGTTGTTATTATTTCTTATTCAGGTATGTGTGCTTTCACTGTCATAGGTGTTTCTGAACGTAGGCTGATATGTCATCATGGTTATTAAAATTTGCTGGCTCATACTGCCAATGTCTTTATGTTCCCCCTACAAAAATATGCCAAATGATCTTATACCCCAAGGACTTCAAGTATGTTCTCCTTTAGTTCAGGAAATAATCTATCTTTTCTCAAGATTATGTAGGTCTTTTGGTTTTAGATTTATTTTTATATGTGTGGTTGTGAAAATGTGTGCCAAAATGTGTGCAGGTAGCAACAGAAGCATGGAGGTGCATTATATACCCCGGAACTAGAATTTGAGAGGGTGTGAGCCTCTTGACCTTGTGTTAGGAACTGAACTCCTGTCCTTTATAAGAGCAACAAGTGTAAAGTGAACAATTCCACCAGCCCATCTTTTGTACTACTCATTACAAATCTCCTGTCACATAGGAGATATATTTAATTGCTCTATTGAATTTAATTGATATTTGAAAAATTAAACTTTCTAAGATACAAATTTTGGTGAATCAACATTATGACTACATTCATCAAAGTTGTTTAATGAAAACTGGTTTATTTTAAACTTAGTACAATTTATTCTTAATTTAACTTACGTATAATCAATTTATGTTGCCAGTCTCATTAAGAGATGATTAAACAATAAAAATGGTATCATTATATCCCATTACCATGAATACAGAATTGGTGAGCACGCAAATTGAAGGCTACATTATAATACACCACCAGGGCTTTGCTTTGCCATCCTGAGAATACAATAAAAATGTTGTATATTTAGCAAAATATCCCCACTGATTATCCAATCCAGTTAATATATCCATTTCAGCCAGTATAAAGTTATTCCCAGAAACAGTAAACTAAAGGAGATATTACAGAATCTGAGATTAGGGAATCAGGACAACATTTTGAAGTGTTTGTAACTGAATGCAGAATTCAAATTACAGAAGCAATACTTGTAGTAGAAACAAGCATAAAGGTCAAAGCTCAGATGCATTGGAAAAAAGTTGTATTATTTACCAGAATGGTTACAATAATAGCATGAAACTTTTATGGTTTGCAAATTATTAAGAAATGGGAGTGGGAGAACTCCCTAGGGAGGAGGAAAGTAAGTACAAAATAAGGCAGGAAGATTACAAGGGGAAAGACAAGGTACAAGGGATATGATAGCAAAATAGAAAAACAGGGCCCTCCTTATGAAACTAAGAGAAAAAATAAATATAGAAGATAGTGGGAGATCAGTAAAAGAACAAAAATGTCTGTATACATCACAAAGAGACATACTATTAACTATTAATTGCAAAGAAAATCAAGTTTAACATATAATCCACTGTATAAATACACATACAGAATTTTATTGAACTTTTGTGTTTTCAGCTGATGGTACAGGTGAGTCTCCCTCCCCACACCTGTGTGTGTGTGTGTGTGTGTGTGTGTGTGTGTGTGTGTGTGTAATATTTGGTAAGTATAAATGTATATTTTCTTGGTTATAGAAATTACCCAGAGTATAAAGGTGCTTTCTTTCTACACTGATAACCTGAATTTGATTCCCAACACACATATGTTAAGTGCATGAATCAATATGAATATTCTCAGGCATGCAACACAAACACACACACAATTTCAAAAGAAAAAATAAATAGAATTATGAATAGAATTTAAAAATAGAAATGTATTTGGTTTCAGAAATGCAGACCCTTCATATACGTCCTTAGGTAATGAGATTCCCTACAAGTCCCATAGTTTCTTATTGTCAGGATAGTCCACATCTGCTGATGCTCCTCTGCTTTTCATATGCGCTATCAATTAAATCAAGCATACTTTGGTAAGGACATATGCTGAAACTGTGCTTAATACATACAAGGTATAGAGTCCTAGCTCAACAGCTATAGAAATGGAGTTCTTCAACATCATGAATGTAAAGTATCGTGTGTGTGTGTGTGTGTGTGTGTGTGTGTGTGTGTGTTTATCTCACCATTGTCGACTGCAAAATCTTTAGCTCTAGCCATCATACACCAGATAGTATCTGCATGATTGGTGGTCATTTGAGCATGCATACTTCTCTACCCCTCAATTAACTGCCAGAGAAACCCTTAACAGTGGCAAAACTTTTATTCCAGGCTTTCTCTATACAAGTTTCTCTGTGTTCACCATCTCTGTTGTCCCCATGTTTAACTTAACCTCATGTAATTAATATATGTTCTCAGATTTCTAATGAATGATACTCTCTTATCCTCATCACTAATTGCTCCTTTCTAGCTATTTGCTTATAATTCGATGCCCAATGATGGTTCGGCTCTGTAGGGTTACTGTCTACACCCCACTGCCTCCTTCCTTCATTTTAAACAAAAGGTTGGTATTTCAGGCACATAATTTACTACAAGGTTCTATACAGTCTGGACAACCCCACTATTTTACATAGACTCCTGCTGAATCACAAGTGCCCTTGTCTATTAGTCACAGAACCAGTTAGGTCCTGATTTACAGAGAAAAATGTCTCAACAGAGTAAGCCATTATAGACTAGCTGATCAGACTGAGGATCCTGACCAATTATTGATATTCTCCATCTCACAATTTTATTTCCGTGGGTTTTTGACAGTTCGATGATATAAGTATCAGAAAATCTGTATTCTCTGAAACAAACATTGCTCACTTTCGGAAGCAATGGACATGCAAATGCAAGGTATATATATATATATATATATATATATATATATATATATATATTAGATGTTAAGGAAAAACAGTAAGATTTAGAAGGAAGACAAGCCAGCATTATATAGAGACGAATTAATACTTTGGGATTAAACTATCTGTGAAGGATAGAAGCACATCAGACTAAAAATAGGCACTGAGTAATTCCGAAGCTAATCAGGCCCTGTCACTGCTAAAATTAATAAGTCAAAAAGTTTTAACAAGACATTAGCCATCTGAATGGCCTAGAAGGCTGGGGGACGGGCTAGAACATTATCATCAATGTGATTGGGTCTGTGATGATTAACAGGACTTGGTCCCAGAGGCAGCAAGGTGAGTCTTCACGGGACAGCACTATGTCAGGAGATGATCATCTCAAATTAGATAGCAAAGGTGAACTCTCTGTCAGAAGCGATGTCAGGCCCAAGGACATGAAAATGGGCCTCTACCAGTCTGGGCAGGAATGAAAGTTATACCGGGGAAAATTGAAAGTGATAGAAATTAAAGTGTCACATAGATTTGTGACAAACAGTCCCACCTGTAGTCCTGACTTTCCACTGTGTTCATATTTTGGACCAATGCTTCTTTTGGGTCAATCTCATTCAGATTTTATGATAAGAAGTGAATTGAATCTATGAAGCAGAAAACCAAAGAGCCTCATGATTGCTTCACCCAAGTACCTATGGGGATATATTATTCCATTTATTATCAGGTAAATTGATTAAATACCTCTCAATTTTAGAGTCTAGAGCTATTTGCAGGAGAAAATGAAAAGTAAACCTTAGGGCTTGTTTTTCTTAGGAATTTACACTATAGAAGGAGGTGAAGCACTACCCTGGGTTTAGAGTATTTTCATTTTGAATATGCCTATATAGTGAAATTTGTAAAATATTTAAAGTGACATATAGAGGACAGTATGAAAAAATTTTCCTGTGAAAATTAAGTTAACAAAGGAGCAAGGGGAAAAGAATATAGTTTTTAAAGACAAAAGGCATGCCACATGCTTCACAAATTAAATAGATACGCTTAAAATAACATAACTAAAGTTAGGAGAAAGTAAGATGCTTGTATTCAGACCTAACCTAGCATCTGCTTGCAGTTTACAAAGTCAGATATATACTTCTGGAAAAAATTAGAGTATTAATGTGTTCAGTGATTTTTTTTTCTTTTTTTTTCTTTTTTTTTTGAAGAGAATGTGATTTTATTATGGAGATAAACTGACATAGATTGTTTAAAGCACTTGTGCTAGAAAGCCATGTATTTAAATCTGTGCACTAGCCAGTGTTTTTCAGGGTTCACAGATTTAAATTGTTTTCAGAGCTAGCTTATGAGTTACCTTTTTTTTTTTCTGTCTAACTTTTTTTTTTAATTTTTTTTTATTTTCTATATTCTATGTTTACATTCCAAAGGCTTTCCCCTTTCCCAGTTCCCCCCTCCCTATGTCCCATAGTTCCTCTCCCCCCCAACTATTCCCCAATCATTTCCCCTCCCCCCACAGTTTCTCTACAAAACTGGATCCAGTCTTTCCAGGCCCAGGGTCCTCTCCTTTCTTCTTGGGAATCATTTGACTTGCTAATTTAATTGTGCCTTGAGTATTTAGGGCTTCTGGGCTCATTAATATCCACTTATCAGTGATTGCATTTCATGTGTATTCTTTTGTGATTGGGTTTTGGTTAGACCTGGAAAATATCATCCTGAGTGAGCTAACCCAATCACAAAAGAATACACATGAAATGTGTTCAGTGATTTTTAGAATGAAACTTAAAGGAAACAGTTTATTACTGGTACAATGTCTAGAGCATTCTCATACAACCCAACATGCAGGAATGGAATTTGCTTTATGTGTCATGAAAGCAAGATTCACATTCTATTCCCTCCATAACTGGTCTCAACAATGAAATTGTCTGTGCCTACCCTGTATGTGATGCTCGATACTCTCAAACTGGGAGTGTTTAAAATAAATCAGTAGAGAACATGTCAGCTTATCTGTGAAGGAGATCATAGATTGTGGTCATTGAATTGGGGAGACCCACCTTCAATGTGGGCTACCCCTTTTCCATATCCTGGGGTTCTGGAGTGAATAAGAAGAATACAGTAAACTGAGCCAAGCACTCCTCTCTGTATGCTTCTATTTGCAGGTACCTTGTGTCCAGTGATCTCCTGCCAGTTCTTCCCATGTTAGACTGCAGTTTCAAGCTGTCGTCCAAAATAACCCTTCTCTTCATTAAGTTGCTTTTCCTAGGTATTTTGTCCAGAAATAGGAAAAGCCACTACTAACTCACTAAGATTTTCAAGCTGGCAAGGATTTGCTCAAGGCAGAGACTATGAAAAGCATAGACCATTACTTCTCAATTATCTCTGAGAGAAAGAAGAATTTCCACAGTCCCATTCAACTGTGTTTTGCATAAATCCAAGGGGTTCATTCGTCATGTGTAGAAACACTAGTAAAAGCAATCAGCCTTGCCTTGTGTTTAGACAAGGAAGAGCTCTGCTCAGGTTGGAGATGGACAGCATCGATGTTGCCCCTATCAGCAGTAGCATTAGTGGCAGAATCAAGACCTAAAATCCCAGTGAACTGTGAGAGGAAGTGAAAGGGAAGCAGCTGATGTGAAATCAAGAGTGTAAAAACTCTATTGGAAAAAGAAATAATAATTTCAGTTGTTTTGCCATAATTGATGAATTATAGTTTCATATTAATGAGAGTATCATGTGATATGCACACACGCATGCACACACACATGCACACACACAGATTGAGAGTGGGGGGAGGGAGAGGGAGAAGGAGAAGGAGGAGAGGGAGAGAGATTGAGCAATGGTGATATCAGAATACTGACTTATCTATCACTTCAAATAGTCATTTATTTAAGTGAATCATCTAATTCCTCTCTTTTAAAGTATAACCATATATTACTATTGAGTATATTCACCTGTTCTTCATCAGTTTTTATTTAACTGTAACTTTGTATAATTTTAACAAGCTTCCTTCGTTTCTTTGTTCACCTCCCTCTCCTCTGATAGACATGATTATATTCTATGCTTCTACAAGGTTGCCTTTTTCTTGTATCGCATCTGTAAATGGGCCTTATGTTTGTTTTTCTTTCTACACATAACATTTCACTTGGTACACTTGACCTCATACATTTCTAGGGACAATTAGATGCCTTAGCAAGTAAGATGCCTGGCAACTTGAACTGAATGCTCAAAGCCCACAATGAAAAAGAATAGATTCATAAAGTAGTCCTGATTTTGACATGCACATCAAGGCATAGGCATACACACACACACACACACACACACACACACACACACACACACACACAAACACACACACACACACACACACACACTAATAATAAATTAAAATTTAAAAATATTACAAGTTAATTAATTTTTATTTTGTATAGTAATTATGAACACTGATCCAGAGTACTTACACAATCAATCTCTGAATCAAATACATGATTGAATTATACCCAGTTTTTGGAAATACCATCTACTAAACCAGAGTCATTACAGAAGTAGCTGATCATAGTGTAGTAAAAAAGTAGTCAGAGGATAGGATACAGGGCAAGTAATAAATCCCTGAGTTCATGAGTCGATACTTTTCCTGCTTTTTATTTTTTATCCCTTGTGTCTGTGTAATTTCTAGAATGCCCTTTGACAAAAATGAGTAGAGTAGCATTACACTTTATGTTCTTTGTCTCCTATTTGCTCGTTTTATTACCCAACTCATTTAGTCTTTGGGTGCTTGTTTCTGGAAGAGTGCAATGGGCTTAACATTCTTGAGTACTGTTTCAGCTATGCATATATAAATTCACAGTATTCCCACTCATTTACATGTGATATTCTGTCAAAATAGTAAAGGATGGTTTCTGATGGCAGAAATACAACTACCATGAGCCCAAATCACTAATTTCCTTCATGAAAAGCTCACTGTCACAGGATATACTAGTAAACCATCATTAAATTGATTCTAAAGATTATAATTTTCTAAATTCAGTTAGAAGATAAAAATGTTCTACTTCAGATTTTCAAACAAGAATCCTTCATAAAAAGACATTTAGAGGAATAACATCCATGTAGAGATGTAAATATCCTGCAGGGTATGGTTGTAAACCAAACTTTCACATTGTTATTTGAAAGTTCAGTGAAATGAAACAAGTTCTTACTTCAATATTATCTAAATCTACATTTATAGGAAAATAGACAATGTCAGCTGATAAAACCAATGTAAACACTCTGAAATATGAAATATGGGCAATAGATTACCATTTATATGATGTAGAGAAAACTGTATGTGTTGTGTTGGTCTGGTCCCAAGGGAAATCTCTTATTAGTTTTTTCTGTTTTCCTTATAAGCAGTTAGGTAATATTTGAAATTCATAAGAAAATCTTATTTAAATTTCACATATTTCATTTTCATTATAGTTTTATGAGACCTCTGTGCCTTCAAAAATCACAGCTTAATTCCCTAACCTCCCAATATCATCATATTTGGTATGGATCCTCCCCTTTGGAACTGATTAGATCACAAAGTGGAAACTGTTACTCATGTGAAAATAGGCATAAAACAAAGTCTTCCTCTGCCACGTGAAAACAGGTAAAAAAGAGGCTATCTACAATCAACAAAGAAGGATTCTACAGGACATAAAACCTACCCACACCTTCATTGTAGACTTCCCAAACTCCAGAAATAAGAGAATAATAAATGTTTTTCATTGGGCCACACGCTTTAACATCTCTCAGTCACTGAGATGTGAAATTTAGCAAATTCGACTTTCGGGAAAAAAAAAAAAAAAACTATGAAAGTGATTCAGTCTATACAGTGCTTTCTGCACAAGCGTAAAGACCAGAGTTCAGAATTCATGTAAGAAATGGAAAATAGATGTGGAAGATGACATGTGTTTGTAATTTAAGCACCAAGCATGGAGAAGTATTAAAAGGAGGCTCTCTCGGGCTCAATGGCAAGGCAATAGGAAAGTTTCAGGTAAGAGCCTGACAAATACAGAGGTGGATGCTCACAGCCAACCACTGGACTGAGCATGGAGTCCCCAATTGAGGAGTTACAGAAAAGACCCAAAGAGCTGAAGGGGTTTGCAGTCTCATAGGAGGAACAACAATATCAACCAACCAGACCCCAAGCTCCCAGGGACAAAAACACCAACCAAGGATGGACCCATGGTCCCAGCTGTGTATGTAGCAGAGGATGGCCTTGACAGGCATTAATGGGAAGAGAGGACCTCGGTCCTGTGAAAGCTCAATAAATGCCCAGTGAATTCGAGGGTGGGGAGGGGAGAGTGGGTGAGTGGGTGGAGGAATACCCTCATAGAAGCATGAAGAGGGAGATAAAATAGGGGGTTTCAGCAGGGAGATAACATTTGAAATGTAAATTAAAAATTCAATAAAAAATACTTGAAAGAAAGAAGAGAGAGAGAGAGAGAGAGAGAGAGAGAGAGAGAGAAAGGAAGAAAGTTAGTTCTACCTCCCAGTGAAGAAAATAGCTGGTTATCTTCTAACTTCCAAATACATGAACATACTTGCACACATGCATGTACACACACACACACACACACACACACACACACACACACACACAGGAATGCTGATTTTTCTTAAATCTATCTAAAGAGATAAGAGATTTTACTTTACACTACCTTAGATGTAGACGACACAGAACCCGTATATTTCAGGAGAAACTCTGTCATATTGTTCCAAATTCTGTCTAGAAGAAATACAAGGATCCTTTGCATCAACAGGGACAGAGATAGCTTGTCTGTATCAATACACTAATTAAATGATCAAGATTACTGAGAAAAGAGCAAAAAAGACTAAGATAAGGCATATGTTGGCTATGTGAAAGAAAATGAACTATAAAATGACAAAAAATTCATGAAAATATGGAAGATGCTGGGGGAAAAACAACTGTGAAAAGTTAAATCTGAATTTTAAAAAGCTACTAGAGACAGAGTATAAAATGAGAGTGAATTCAATTCTTTACTTCCAAAGTGCTTTGCTTTTCTATCCTATAAACATTAAATATTTTAAATATATAGATACAGTAAAATTCTATTGAAGCACAAACTAGTTTAAAGAGTCACTGTGTAGTTACTCCATGGGGTTATTGATAAAATTTTAGCTGTAACTGCCTTGTACAATTTTCCAATGGTTAAAATTGTGATTATACCATACTCGCTCCAATTTACACTAGATTCAAATTACATTAATCACAGTAAATTTTTATTCATTAAAATTTAGGTTTTCTCAAACTAGCAATATATAGCTCATTTTACTTTATGTTCTTGAAAAAATATTCACCTTAAATTATCAAGCAATGGCATTCTATCATTAAAATAAATTAAATAAATAAGCTGATTTTGTATATTTTCATTTACTTGGTGACAAGATTGTAAATTTAGAACATTTAGTTAATCAGTAGTCTCAGGTGTACCCTATATCCCACAAGGAAGCAAAAATAATAAAACTTATATTATTTTATGATTGCCATATAAATAGTTCAGAAATCATCATTTATGTGAAAATAAAAAGCTGAAAAGAATAATTTCTTCTGTCCTTTTAAAGATTTAAGTTTATAGAACACAGTGGTTCTATAACCAAAGGAATAGGCAAATGTAGAAAACAGTTGTGATCATTTTACTTAGCTGTGAAATGATCTGAAGATATAAACTAGTAGGGACAACTGTTGGTAATTGAAGATTTTTTGATACCTAAAAAGCCAAAGTCCTAAGAGATGTTACACCCAAAAGGTTCCTAAATCTCTTAGGGCTCTACTTCTACAGATCTCCTACATTTTTTTTATGGTCCAAAGCTTACAAAAGTCATCTCACATCTGTGGGATAGGAAAGAAAAATTTCATATCTTGAACATCCAGAATGTTCTTTTACTATTCAGTGTTCTTCAAAACACAGAAACAGTAGGTATATGTTCACAGACAGACAAACATCCACATACCTATGCATGACATACTTTGAAATCTCCAAATCTGCGACTGATAGTTGCAGACTGTAGAAAGAGTGGACAAAGTGTAGCTTTAGGCTAAAGGTCACCAGATGGACATGCAAGATAGACAGACGAATTTGGAGATCAGTATGGGCAAGAATTCTCTCCTTCATGAATATTTTTTTGCCTTTCAGATGATAGACCCAAAAGCAAAATGACTCAGCCATGGTGACTTGACACTCAGATGTTTGCTTCAAATATTGTTTTTAATAGAAGATGCTAGGTTTCTCCTAGAAAATGTAATTCACTGAATGAGGTGGCTAATTTGAGCGAAAAGAATGAAACATTCAGAAGTTATAGAAAATAAGAAACTGGCCCTAAACAAAGAAATTGAAACAAAATTACACAGTGCTGGACATATGCCTACAGTCTTAATTGGGGTTTCTATTGGTGTGAAGAGACACCATGAGCACAGCAGCTCTTATAAAGGAAAACATTTAAGTGGGGCTGGCTTATTGCTTCAGAGCTTTAGTCCATTATCATTACAGCAAGACACCTGGTGGTGTGCAGGTGGATATGGTACTAGAGAGGTAGCTTAGAGTTTCATGTGTGGATCACCAAGCAGCAGGAAATTAGAACAAGCCAGCGCACCAGGCTTGAGCTTCTGAAGCCTCAAAGCAGAATCTCAGTGACATACTACCTACACCAATGACACTCCCTATGAGCCTATAGCAGCCATTTTAACTTAAGCCACCACAAACGTAGTACACAGAAGCAAAATCAGGATGCTCCCATTGTTCAATTGTATAGTAGTTCAAGGAATAAAATAAAGAAGTATTGCCATGTAACTCAGTTTAAAATAATTATCCACAATCCAATGCAGAAACAAACTGTCAAATAAATAAATCATCGACAGGAAAGAGTCAAATCCTTTTTGATGAAAAACTGTCCCAATAGTGAAGATATTCAGAGTGAGGAAGAGCACCTTTTCCTGCTCCTGAAGAGTGTTGGACACAGCTTTCCAAAATAATACACTTAGAGGACTGTGATAGTTTTTGTTTGTTTTTGCTTTTGTTTCTGTTTTTTTTTTTTTTTTTTGGTTTTGTGGTTTTTTTTGTTTTGTTTTGTTTTGTTTTGTTTTTGTTTTTCGAGACAGGGTTTCTCTGTGTAGTCCTGGATGTCCTGGAACTCACTCTGTAGACCAGGCTGGCCTCGAACTCAGAAATCCACCTGCCTCTGCCTCCCAAATGCTGGGATTACAGGCATGCGCCACCATGCCCGGCTTTGTTTCTGTTTTTGATTTTGTTAGTTTACCATGATCTGAAGTCATTTGAATATAAGGACCGCCAACAAAAACAGTTTGTTTCTGATTGTCTATAAATAAATCTGTCAGGTATTTTCTGATTAATGACTGACATGGGATGCCAAGGACACTAGGGGTGGTAACATGAATAGGCAAGTGGTCCTGGGTTTTATAAGAATGTAGGCTGAACAGGACAAGAAGAGAAATTCAAGAAGCTTTAGCAATCTATGGCCTCTGCTTCAGAACTGCCTCAAATTCCTGCCTTTAGTTTTTGCCTTGTCTTTCCTCTGTGGTGGACTGTGAGCTAGAAGATAAAATAAATCTCTTTCTCCTCAAGGTGAATTTAGTAATGCTACTTATCACAGCAATAGAAACCAAACCAGGACAGAAATGAGCAAGTAATATCACAATGGAGAACCCAATAGATACAACCTCAACAAGGTGATCAAGGCTCACGTCAATCAATATAATTTGTACTGTGAATATATGCTGTTATAATAAGGTGATAAAATGTCACTTCATGTATGTATCTTGCTAACCAAGAATCACAAAACTCTAGTGTAAAAAAGGCAATACACAGACCAAAAGATGGATAATTTTAAACAAAACTAATACTTCTCACATTTGCTTGTCAAGACATGAAAACCAAAGACATTCTAAGAGACATTATAAATCTAGATAAGCCTATGAAGAGACAACGAGAGAATATAAAGGCAATTCTGCATGAAATTTAAGAACAGAGACAACCAAATAAAAGTGGGACATTCTGAAGAGATTGTGGTACTTTAATAATGATATGATTGATATTATGTGATTAGTCATATCAAGTATATCTTCTGGATGCAAGGTATTAGCATATGTCCATTTCACATGGTTAATGTTGCACCTGTCTACCTGTGTTAATGTACAATGGATTACCATAGCTCAATGCAACACAGAATGGAAACAAGATCTACAGTTTCTTTCTTTTTCACTTTTTCTTTATTTTTTTTTTTTTTTACTTTTTGTTAAATGTATAAATTTCCGAAAAGTAGGTCAAGCAAGGTAACAGTGATTGAAGAGGCTTTCTTTACCCTGTTTGTTATATATAAATGTTCTTCTATTTCAAATAATTTACCCAAGTGGCTCAACATACAATGTTTTGGAAAATTCAAAAACACATAAAAATGCCATCAAGATGGTCTGATGATAAGTACACCTGCCACCAAGCCTAATCACATGATTTGGAATCTTGAGACCCACATGGCAAAGAGACAGACTCCTGAATAACTTCCCTTTATCCAGAGTCATAAACACATGGATGTTCACATAAGCAAACACATTAAATGAGTGAATGAGTGAATAAATAAATAAACAAATAGATAAACAAAACATTAATAGCTTGTGAAAGTTAAATATTTTCAAGCTCCTATAAAATGTTATATCTTATGAGGTCCCATTTGTCAATTCTTGATCTTAGAGCATAAGCTATTGGTGTTCTGTTCAGGAACTTTCCCCCTGTGCCCATGTCCTCCAGGGTCTTCCCAAGTTTCTTTTCTAATAGTTTCAGTGTGTCTGGTTTTATGTGGAGGTCCTTGATCCACTTGGAGTTGATCTTAGTACAAGGAGATAAGAATGGGTCAATTCGCATTCTTCTGCATGTTGACCTCCAGTTGAACCAGTACCACTTGTTGAAAAGGCTAGCTTTTTTCCACTGGATGGTTGTGGCTCCTTTATCAAAGATCAAGTAACCATAAGTCTGTGGGTTCATTTCTGGGTCTTCAATCCTATTCCATTGATCTACTTGCCTGTTGCTGTACCAATACCATGCAGTTTTTAACACAATTGCTCTGTAGTACTGCTTGAGGTCAGGGATATTGATTCCCCCAGAAGTCCTTTTATCCTTGAGAATAGTTTTAGCTATCCTGGGTTTTTTGTTGCTCCAGATGAATTTGAGAATTGCTCTTTCTAGATCTATGAAGAATTGATTTGGGATTTTGATGGGGATTGCATTGAATCTGTAAATTGCTTTTGGCAAGATGGCCATTTTTACTATATTGATCCTGCCAATCCAGGAGCAAGAGATATTTTTCCATCTTCTGAGGTCTTCTTCGATTTCTTTCTTCAAGTACTTGAAGTTCCTGTCATACAGATCTTTTGCTTGTTTGGTTAGAGTTATGCCAACATTTCTGTATGGCAAAGGACACTGTCAGAAGGACAAAACGGCAACCAACAAAGTGGGAAATGATCTTCACCAACCCCACATCCGACAGAGGGCTAATATCCAATATATACAAAGAACTCAAGAAGTTAGACCCTAAAGAACCAAATAACCCTATCAAAAAATGGGGTAGAGAGCTAAACAAAGAATTTTCACCAGAAGAAATTCGGATGGCCGTGAAACACCTTAAGAGATGTTCAACATCATTAGTCATCAGGGAAATGCAAATCAAAACAACCCTGAGATTCCACCTCACACCAGTCAGAATGGCTAAGATTAAAAACTCAAGAGACAACAGGTGCTGGCGAGGATGTGGAGAAAGAGGAACACTCCTCCACTGTTGGTGGGATTGCAAAATGATAAAACCGCTCTGGATATCAGTGTGGCAGTTGCTCAGAAAATTGGGCATGTCACTTCCAGAGGACCCTTGCATACCACTCCTGGGCATATACCCAGAGGATTCCTCTGCATACAATAAAGACACATGCGCCACTATGTTTATAGCAGCCTCGTTTATAATAGCCAGAAATTGGAAGGAGCCCAGATATCCCTCAAAGGAGGAATGGATACAGAAAATGTGGTATATTTATACAATGGAGTACTACTCAGCAATTAAAAATAATGAACCCATGCAATTTGTAGGTAAATGGTTAGATCTAGAAAATATCATCCTAAGTGAGCTAACCCAATCACAAAAGAATACACATGAAATGCAATCACTGATAAGTGGATATTAATGAGCCCAGAAGCCCTAAATACTGAAGACACAATTAGCAAGTCAAGTGACTCCCAAGAAGAAGAATGGAGAGGACCATGGGCCTGTAAAGATTGGATCCAGTATTGTAGACCCAGAACAGAGAAATCCGGGGGGGGGGATGAGTGGGGAATAGCAGGGGGGGAGAGGAATTATGGGACATATGACATATGGTGGGTGGTAATTGGGAAAGGGGAAAACCTTTGGAATGTAAACAGAATAAAAAAAATGTTATATCTTCAGTTTTAAGATGTTCCCTAAGTACCTTTACCTAAAATGACCCCTGATCACCGGATGAGTGATTTCAGAGAACCAATAAATACATTTAGTTGAATAGCAGAGAAACTACATATGTACGTATACACACACACACACACACACACACACACACTGTACATTAAAATGTGTTTTAAAAACATGCCAGGAAATACCTTGAATGACAGACAGTTATGAAGACAATCATGTGGCTCACTGATAGTTTGTTTCTACAATGAACTCAGTAGTTTCAAAATGAAAAGGGAAAGGAAATGAAAGAAAATTTGTTCTTGTAACCAAATCCTGCAATTGATTGCTGCTAATATGTGAGGAACAAGCCACCTGTACAAACATTATTTGTTTCATGATTACAAGACACATATAGTACCTTAACACCTTTTGATTTTGGAAAACTTTCAGTACACACACAACATCTATAACCAAGCAAAGGAAGATTTGTACAGCCCAGTCACAGCACATGCATATACAAAGCACACCTAAGGCTCAGAGAACATTCTAGAAGAAAAGAAGGAAAGTCTGTAAGATCCAGTGTGCCAGTGAGTTGGCTCTGAGATTTTAGTCTCCAAAAAGTTATCAGAAACTACAATATCAGTCTTACCAACATTACAGCCCAAATATGAACTGACCAAAAATTATAACAATGAACATGAACCCCCAAAAGCCAAAGAGGCCTCAACTCTACATGAAAAATTAGAGACATCTGATAATAGTTAGGATTGAGAGATGTGATCTTTCCCAGAGAACATACCAACTGATTGTAAGTTCTGAACAAAATAAAAAAGGCCATGGATTTGAAGAATGGTAGGATGGATCTATGGAAGATTTTAAGTGAAGAATAGGAAGGTTGAATTAACATAAACACATTAAAATCTCAGAAATTATCAATATGAATCAAGAATCAATATTAAAATAAACAAAGATGTATTGTGAAAGTATCTAATCTGACCTACGTACCTAAGTGTGTTAAAATTGTTCTAGGGAACATTTGTAAATATACTGCTAATTTATTAGCTAAGGCTATTTTGAGCTTGGAAAATAAAACATGTTAAAAACAAATGCTTTGAATCTAAAAGAAAAGGTCCTTTATGGGAGGCATGATCCTCAGGTACAGTGTATTTTGTTTTATGTTCATATCAAAGTTGATGGATTGTGAGTATTGTCCATTTTTCTTATCTGGTATATACCAGACACTACATGACCCTTCCCAAGGGCATTTCTACAACCAACAGAGACACCGTATAAAACCCCTAAATTGCTCTTTTGTGCTCCATGTTAAAAACACAAAAGATATCTAATGGATGTTTATATTTCCAGAAAAATATTAAAATGGTTGTGTCTGTATTATGGGCTAAAAGCAAACCCATGTTTACGCGTGAGCACAAACCCACATGTTTCTGTCCCAGGAAAATAAACAAAATGCAGTCCACAGCCATTCTCTTCCATTTCTCCCCAAATTATTTATTCTCCAGGGTGCTGTAGTTTGGGACAATGTCCTTTCGTTTTCCTTATTTGACTAGTAACAATTAGCAATGCCTCTTTATTCCTCAAGTCTTTCGTAGGAGGGCACAAATTATCTGCTTGTGGTAGCATATTAGGATATTTAGCATAATGCAATATGAAGCTGTCTTCTCTTCATATTTTTGAAACTTAGAGGTATAAGATACAGGCAATAACACACATTGCGAGACAAAAAACCAGAGGCAGGAACAAACCATGTAAGAAAACACTAGGAAAATTCATTTTTCACACCTTATTGTATATGCTTGTGAGGTTACATCTGAAATAGCATATCTTATCTATAAATTTTTGTCCAAGCTGCTTGATCATATGATTAACAGATTCTCATGACACTGTGAACATTAATTTCTGCCTAAATTACTGCAGGTCTTCTTAAAAACCAAACCATTGACCATCTCCTAGGTTAAAGATTAATGAAATTTCTTGGCCACACTCTAGTGTGACATCATAGCTCTCATCCCTCCCCAATTGCAATCCCAGCTTCAAAGCATAATTCCAATGGATGCGCCATTTTAGACACAACAATTTTTGTGATAAAAATATTGTAATAAGTATTTGGGGGCATGTGATAGCAAATTAGCTCATAGTACACAAATTTTATATTACTGCACTTCTCATTGTTCTGAAAATTATAGTTCACTGTATAATGCTGCTTTGGATGAATGAGCAAAACCCCTTTGTCTTTCAAATATGGCTGCTACAGAATGGGAAGGTCACAGATCCATTTCACTCTGATGCAATCTGGAAGAATTTATTGATATAAAAGACATATTAATGTTATTTATTAGTATCATTGAACATAAGCATAGTTTATTTGTATATATACATATATATATATACAAATATATATATATTTTTGTAGTTTATTTGTGTATATATATATATGTATGTATGTATGTATGTATGTATGTAGTTGTTCTCTCTATATATGCAAGGATTTTTCAGAGCAGTATTGGTGTGGTAGCAAAATAGAACAGCAATATCAAAAAATGTTCTAGACAATATATTCATAAGAACCTGAAAAACATAAGCATTTAAAATAAATCTCACTTTGTAAATCTGACTTATAGATCCTGGTAGCTGAAAAGAAAGAGAAAGACAGAGACAGAGAGGGGGTGAGGCAGAGGGAGAGGGGAAAGGGAGAGGGAAAATGAGAAAGGGGACAAGAATAAACAGCAACAGTATCAATAAAATCCCCTCATAAATTTGAACGACTCCCATTGATAACAATATGAAAAGGAAACGTTCACACATAACACTGAAATGTAGGGGTATTTAATTCTCATGATGCAAGTCATTAAGAGGCAGTAATGTGGTACCAAACTGTGTCCAGTGTGTTTATTTCAGGTTATGAATGAACATCTTTCTTCAAAGCCATGCTTAATCCAGATATCTTGGTTTGGAATCATGCGATTTTTGATAAAAATAAAAATAATAATAATAAATCTCCAAAAAATCTCATTGATTTCTGACAACATAAGACTTTGTGTGTTTTTTGAACAGTCTGGCCCCCCAAAACAGGAACTAATACCTTTCTATTTTATTCTAGGGGCCTGAGATTGAAATACTGAAGGATAAAAGACAATTAGAAAACCCCAAACAACCATAAAGTAGTCCAGAATAAGGAAAGACAGAAGTTTAAGATGGATTTGAAGTGTTCTTGAAGTTTCATTTGTACTTACAATGAAATAAATAGATGTTAGGAAAAGGGAACACTTTTATTTTGTTCAATAAATGAAAGATATCAAGTATATGAACTAAAGAAGTAAAACTGCAGACTTGAGAGGCAAAGCCTGTATCTTCACTTCAAAGAAGATGCATTCATAAGGAGAATCAGCTTTTCCATTATTTGATAATTGCCTGACTCCATCATAGGGAGGTAAAATCTGTGTGTACAATAGGAAAGTCCATGAAATGCTGAATGCTCAAGTTCACCATCTTGAAAGAATGATGACCTTGACCTTTGACTCCCATCAACTAAGAGAAGAGTGGTAGCTATTATGGGATGTTGGGTGTCACATGTGTTTCTCCAAATTAATAAACGGATTGTTTAATCCCATTCCTTTAGAATTCAGTAATATTTCAGAAACAGTCTTTTTTATACTGGAAGAAATGAGTATGTTGAAAGATGCCATGAAGAAGGGACCCTAATCTAGTGCCACTGGCATTGTTCTTAGAAAAGCCTAGAATATATATGAAGACTCCAGATATGCATACACAGGGAAAAGACGACATGAAAATACAAGAGAAATTAAACATATGTTACTTAGTCCAGATGCCTCAAGATATTAGCTTCCTGAAACATTAGTTCTTCTCCAACTACTATCTTCCTGGATAGGAAAAATTTAGATTTCCAGTGTCTAACCACCCTATAGGCAGAGTATGCCTTTAAGACAGCAGCAAATAGACATTTTGCTTTAGTATTATTGTGAGGAAAGCAGAATGTCTAGTTAAAAATCAATTCTTCAATCTAGAAATATGTTTTACTTGCTTTTTATTATGTGTACATCTCATTTAATATTTTGGACATTTTTAGTATAAAAAGAAATACTTTAATTAGAAATTAATTTTTAATAATTCAAATGATTAAACATTGATTCTATAGTCTACATTTTTTAAATCTAGGAACTTAAACTTACAATTTATAAACATTTCAAAAACTAATATTTGATGTCATCTCTAAAGACATAAATAAATATAGTTATACATACAAAGAGAATTACTTATAAATACTTATAAATAAGGAAATATTTTCATATAATTAAAATTAAGTTACTTAAAATTAGAATAACAATGGCATGAACACAATATATTAGAAACTGTCATAGTCAGGGTTTCTATTCCTACACAAACATCATGACCAAGAAGCAAGTTGGGGAGGAAATGGTTTATTCAGCTTACAGTTCCAAATTGCTGTTTATCACCAAAGGAGGTCAGGACTAGAACTCAAGCAAGTCAGGAAGCAGGAGCTGATGCAGAGGCCATGGAGGGATGTTTCTTACTGGCTTGCTTCTTTCTTACTTGCTTGTTTCTTACCCTGGCTTGCTCAGGCTGCTATCTTACAGAACTCAAGACTACCAGCCCAGGGATGGGCCCTCCCCCCATGATTACTAATTGAGAAAATGCCCCACACCTGGATCTCATGGAGTTCCCACCTGAAACTCCTTTCTTTGTGATAACTCCAGCCTGTGTCAAGTTGACACACAGAACCAACCAGGACAGAAACTGTCATCAAATTTTTTTTCCCTGTGTGCACACTGCAGTAGTTCCCACAACCTGAAAATATTTGAGGTATACACAAATGTAAATTTGATATGAATTTCAAATTTTAGAAGCCAGTAGTTTTATTTTGCTGTAAGGCATATATGTGGGGAACAAGTTGATGTGGGCACAGGGAGATGTGTGTGTGTGTGTGTGTGTGTGTGTGTGTGTGTGTGAGAGAGAGAGAGAGAGAGAGAGAGAGAGAGAGAGAGAGAGGGGGGGAGGGAGGGAGGGGAAGGGGAGGGGAGAGAAAGGGGAGAGGGAGAGGGAGAGGGGGGAGAGAGAGATGCGTGTTCATCTATCTGCCCATGTAGATGCTAGAAGTCTTGAGATATCGTTCCCATGATCCACCTTGTTTCTTTTTTGTTTCTGAATCTTATACCTGTACACAAGGAATTAAATTATTTTTTTCTGTTCCTCCCGCATCTTCTGTGCTCTATTTTGAAACCCTTTAACCTAACATGTACTTCTGTACTTCAGTGTCTTACATTTATGTATAATCAACAGGATTTCATTAGCTGCTCTCAAGAGTGTGGGTAGGAGTTGATTTCTTGGCTTTGCATGTAGAAAACTTACCAGAGGCTACACCAGTGGAGGAGTGGGGACTCCAGTAACCTCCAGCAACCATTATTGGCTTGTCAATCCTGAGAAGGGGCATGACTTTATAATAATATACCAACCCATTCATAATAGAAATATGGACTAGATTTTTGAAGATCTTCTGTATATAACCACATATACGATGAAATCACGAGTGCAATAATTGTGTACCTAGAAGACTGTTTTACCACATATAATCTCATTCTTTGGCTCTGAAATTTGTTCACCCATGTTTTTTCAAGATGTTCCCTGAGCATTGCAGAGGCTTTTTGAAGTATTTCTTCCATTGGTTGGTCTCAAGGCTATTAATTAAATTAGAGCTGTTAGCTAGTGAAAGGGAACAATCCCTTGTACCCTTTTTAGAACTGTGGTTGTAAAGTGTGTTCCATCCAGCTTTATACATGTTCCTGAGAATCAACCTTGATTGCTAATAATTTTCCATCAAATACTTTACCAAATATGCCATCTCCCCAGCACTAATAGCACTTAAGTTTATGACCTTATTAACATTTTTGTGGACATGCACTCAAACTAATGACCTTGGTGAAAGGGAAGGCAATTTCATCCCAGACCATGTTCATTTTACATGCACACAAGTGTATAGACACATAATTGACAATGTCCATTTTTTTATAAAGGTAAAATAATTTAATACATTTTACTTACAAATTGAGATGATTGCTGTTCGGTAATTATAGTTACATGTTATTGATACAATTTACATGGAAAGCTACCACAATTAATGCTGTATAGTATGGTTTCTATAGAACTTCATATATAAAAATTATAGGTTTTTGTTGGAACATGTCCAGGTGTGGTATAGCTGGGTCCTCAGGTAATATTATATCCAATTTTCAGAGAAACCACCAGACTAATTTCCAGAGTGGTTGTACCAGCTTGCAATCTGCCAACAATGGAGTAGTGTTCCTCTTTCTCTACATCCTTGCCAGCATCTGCTGTCACCTGAGATTTTGATCTTAGTCATTTTGATTGGCATAAGGTAGAATCTCAGGATTGTTTTGATTTGCATTTCTCTGATGACTAAGAATGTTGAACATTTCTTTAAGTGCTTCCCAACCACTTGATTTTCCTCAGTTGAGAATTGTTTGTTTAGCTCTGTATCCATTATTAATAGGGTTATTTGATTGTCTGGAGTCTAATTTCTTGAGTTCTTTGTATATATTAACTATTAGACATCTATTGGATGTAAGATTACTAAAGATCTTTTCCCAGTCTGTTGGTTGCCATTTTGTCCTATTGACAGTATCCTTTGCCTTACAGAAGCTTTGTAATTTTATAAGGTCCCATTTGTCAATTCTTGATCTTAGAGCATAAGCCATTGGTGTTCTGTTCAGGAAATTTTCCCCTGTGCCCATGTATTTGTGGCTCTTTCCCACTTTCTCTTCTATTTGTTTCAATGTATCTGGTTTTATGTGGAGGTCCTTGATCTAATTGGACTTGAGCTTTGTACAGGAGGTAAGAATGAGGGCATACCACATAGAAGCAGGAGGAGGGGGAGATGAGATAGTGGGTTGCAGGAGGGGAAATCAGAAAAGAGGATAACATTTGAAACGTGGCCTTTTCAGACATCAGTGAGAAGAGAGGCCATTGGTCCTATGAAGGCCAGATGCCCCAGGGTATTGGAATGCCAGGTCAGGAAAGCGGGGGAGTGGTTGGTAAGCAGAGGGAAGAGGGATGGAATAGGGAGTTTTGGGAGGAGTACTGAGCAAAGGGGGAAACTTTGAAATGTAAATAAAGCAAACATCTAAAAGAAACAAACAGAAAAACAAAACAAAAATAATAAAAAAAAAATTAAGTGAAGTGGTGACGACAGAGAAAGTTTGACAATGTCCAGTTCAGAAAAGAAGACAATTTATTATTATTGGTTTTATTAGAATTATAATTATTATTAAAATGAAAATCTAATCTTATCCAAAATAAATAAATAAAATAGCCAATAAAAATGTGTTCTTTTATTATTTTCTATATTCTTTTTTTACATTCCAAGTGATTTTCCCTTTCCTGGTTCACCCATCCCATAAGTCCCATAAGCCCTCTTCCCTCCACCCATTCCCCAATCACCCCCCTCTCATTTCTCTGTCCTGGTACTCCCCTACAATGCTGCTTCAAGACTTTCTGGGACCAGGACCCTCTCCTTCCTTCTTCTTGGGAATCATTTGATATGTTGCTTGTGTCTTGGGTATTCAGAACTTCTGGGCTAATATCCACTTATCAGTGACTGCATTCCATGTGTGTTCTTTTGTGAATGAGTTAACTCACTTAGTATGACATTTTCCAGTTCCAACCATTTGCCTAAGAATTTCATGAGTTCATTGTTTTTAATTGCTGAGTAGTATCCCATTGTGTAAATATACCACATCTAATCCAAAATAAATAAATAAATAAATAAATAAGCCAATAAAATTATTTTTATGTGAAAAAATTTAAGGGGAAAATGTGAGTTTAACACAATATTTTACATTTGACTATAGAATATTTCAGTAAAATTGCTGGGTAAATTAGAATATCCATTGTATTTATCTCTGAATTTAAAAAGTTGTTCAAAAGTAGGGAATTTATACATTTCAAAACTTGCTTTGCAAGAGTAGACTTGATTAAGAGACTAGGAATCAAACTCATGGTTGAGAACTGGCATCAGTTATGAAATGAAATGGGAAATATAATAAGAATAGAGACATTAAGCACAGTATAAGAGTAAATATAAGGGAATCTACAGAGCTAGGCACCTCTGGAAAGTTGGGCCACAACAAGTTTACACAATATCCCCATTAGCCTTGCCTCTTATCACATTATTAAAATGTGGTATTATTCTGCAGATAATGACTTGTGTTGAATGTGATTATCACAGACTACTTCAGGAAGAGATCATTTTCCCAAAAAGATCCTGCTGCTGTGCCTAATGTAGCAGTTTGCTGGTCTGGTCATAGAAGTAAATATGGGACCAGGCAAGACAATATAAAGATTCTGTCTCAATGGTCATACTGCGTAATAGAAGATAGATTTTTTTTAAATGAATGGGGAATTTTAAGTTTGTGGCAAAAGCAGTGTGTGATTATGCTCTGCCATGCATGTGGGCCTGAATCACTATGTTCACTTATAGTCAGAGCATAGGGACTTAAGAAATATAGTGTTCCTTCTCCCTGGCATTGTTTCTCTGTGTTTCTTTCTGTGTCTTTGTGAGTCTCTCTGTCTTCCCCCATTCCCTGTTATGTGTCTTCCTTCTTCAGCTACACATACTGTGGTAATTGCTATATGATATTAAGTTGACTAAGAAGATATATTTCTCCTTATTGTATGTATAGCTCTGAAGTGACGAGACAAAATAACGAATATCCCTTTTCAACTAATTTTTATTTAGTTCTTCCTTTAAGAAGCAGAAGTAGGTTAGCCTTCTACTAACTTCTGATATGACTGTTAATTTATTTGAACTTTTACACACAACACTTTAGTTAACCATAATTATGTCAAGTCAGAAGAACTTCATGTTGATCTTAGAAGATTTCATTTTTTTTATACAAAGTGTCTCATTTTAGAAAAACAGAGCCTAACATTGCAAGATTCATAAGAAAAATGGATACTCAGCGAGCTGTGTATTAATTTCTATGTTCATCTTAAGCATGACCTGTGTGGTTTCCTAAAAAATACTTAGATATTTTCCATGATGCTCACATTGAAGTTACAAACATGACTTTACCCCCCTTTTCTCTCTTCCTGACTAAATTGAACTAGTTTTGAACATGATCTCCTACTCACATAGCATAGTTTTCTTTTGAGATCAACTGTGTTTAGCTTTGAAAGATATGAAATCCTCATATATCATCTTCACAGAAGTTGAATGGTACGATTGTCATCAAAGGAAATACTAAAAATTATCATTGTGAATCAGGTTTTTTAATCTGTATGTATTATCCCACACATGTATTATGAGCGGAAGTTTAATTGATGAATATTTTAAGTACTTTGTAAAAGGCAGTCATCCACCATTGTTTAGAAATTCAACCTGATAGATTTTTTTCCTTTGCAATAATTCAGAGGTTTAGAATAGAAAGTAAAATGCAGTGGAAGGAATCATACAAATATTTGTAACTATCTCCTATCCTCTTTCGGGATAGTAAGGCCACATACTCCCTTGAGCAGCGAGTGTACTAAAATAGAATGTGTTGGCCTTGCTAGTCCTGCCTTTTTGTAACTTTGATCCCAGACTGAAATACCAGCTTCTTATTTTTAATTTAATTTGTTGTTAAGGATTTCTGTATCTGGGGAATGTAATTAGGCTTTCTAGGACATCTGTCTGTCAGAAAGGATAATGACCTTTCCGGCAAGCATACACCACTGAACACAAATCTTAATCTCAGGCAGGATTTGAGGAACGCCGCGGAAACAACAGAAACTTCTGGTCTCTTGGGCCTGGTAATTTAAGAGAGCTGGCCATCCAGCTGCATTTACAAGCAGCTCTTCACAGAGACGTCAGCAATTATCTCCTCAGACCAGGTGACAGATGGTAGGAAAATATTCTCTAAGCCCAGGAGCTAGGTGTCTGCAGCTGTGAGACATATCTCACCAGGGTTTCCTTGCGCTTGCCTCCTATGACAGGCTTCAGTGTTATCGAATGGTCCAGGCCCCTTCAAACCTGCCAGTCAGTCACTGCACTTCTCTTACTCCATGGATCTTCAATCTCCCCAGAGCAGGCTTCTGCTAAATCAAACAGACAGACAAGCTTTAATTTAATTTTATATTCATCTATCTCTGTTAGAAGAATTTAATGCATAAAGTTCTGCAATCATAAGAAAAGAACAACACAGTAAACATGTAGTTAAACATCAGAAGCCCACTCTCACTTCCTTGCTCCACGAGAAAACGTTCTTCATACTTTATTCGTGTTGTTTTTTTTTTTCCAAAAGTTCCTTGAAGACAAAGATTTTATTTCATTCATACGTTATTTCTAGGTAGATACCTTGTGTATGTTTTACACGTAAATTAGATATATTGAACAAATAATGGATTGATTAATTAATTGGGAAGACAGGACTGATATTCTCTGGTGAACACAGGGTCCTGGTTAGAAGGAAAGGGGGATTTTAATGACGAGGTCTCCTTAGATCTTTGAAAGCAGAAGTTATTTCTGAAGGATATTATACACAAAGATTTCATCAAAGCAGCCTATGTTTGTCAATTCTGAGAAACAGTTGCTTGGATTCCAGAATCCCTTCTAAACTGAATTTTCCTCAGAGGTATCAGGTTAGCTCCTTCTCTGATCAGATCTTAGCAAGCTCAAATTCCTACAGTTCTTCACATGCACACCGTTCTTCTGGGGAGCTTCAAGCTTTTAGTTACTCAGAAGAAATCCAGGGATATTATCCAGTCCTACTTCCAAGTTCAAGGCTACATTCTAACACTGACATTTTCCCACTTTTTCTGTATGTTGATAGACTTCAAATTAGAATGGAAATTACACATTTTGTAATTATTACATATACTTTTTAAAAATTTTGCTCCATATTTTATTCCCCTCCCTGTCCACCTCCTGACTGTTCTATATCCCATACCTCCTCCCCATACCCTGTCTCCATGAAGATGTCCCTGCCCCAAATTCCCCACCCCACCTAACCTCTAAATTCCTTGGGGCCTCCAGTCTTTTGAGGGTTAGATGCTTCTTCTCTGATTGAACACAGACCCAGCAGTCCTCTCCTGTATACATGGTGGGAGCCTCATATCAGCTGATGTATGCTGCCTGGTTGGTGGTCCAGTGTTTGAGAGATCTCAGGGGTCCAGGTTAATTGAGACTGCTGGTTCTCCTACAGGATCGCTGCCTCCTTAGCTTCTTTCAGCCTTTTCCTAATTCAACTACAGGGGTCAGAAGCTTCTGTCCATTGATTGGCTACAAATATCTGCATCTGACTCTTTCAGCTGCTTGTTGGGTCTTCTGGAGTGCAGTCATGCTAGGTTCCTTTTTGTGAATGCTCCATACCCTCCGTAATAGTGTCAGGCCTTGGGACCTCTGCTTGAGCTGCATTCCACTTTGGGCCTGTCACTGGACCTTCTCTTCCTCGAGCTCCTCTCCATTTCCATCCCTGCAGTTCTTGCAGACAGGAACAATTATGGGTTAGAGTTGTGATTGTGGGATGGCAACCCCCTCCCTCATTTGATGCCCTGTCTTCCTGCTAGGGAAATTCCTGTCTTCCTGCTCTATAAGTTCCCTCTCCCTACTGTCAGCATTTCATCTAAGGTCCCTCCCTTTGAGTCCTGAGAATCTCTCACATGCCAGGTCTCTGGTGCATTCTGGAGGGTACCCCCAACCACCTATATCCTGAAGTTGCCTATTTCAGTTCTTTCTGCTGGCTCTCAGGGTTTCATTTCTTTTCCCTCACCCAATACCAGATCAAGTTCCCCTCTTCCACCCCACCCCCATCCACTTTCCATTCCAAATCCCTCACTCCCCAACTGTGATTGCTTTCTTCTCCCTCCAAAGTGGGACTGAGGAATCCTCACTAAGACTCTTCTTTGGCTTGTTGAACTTTTTGAGTTCCATGGAAGTTATCTTGTACTTATTCTGTTCTTCTTTATTTATGGTGCGGGGAGGGGAGACTAATATCCACTTATTAATGAATGTATACGATCCATGTTCTTTTGGGTCTGAGTTACCTCACTCGGAATATTTACTAGTTTCATCTATTTCCTGAAAAATTCAGCATGTTCTGTTCTTAACAGCTGAATAGTATTCCATTATGTAAATGAACCACATTTTTTTTATCCATTCTTCTGTTGTGGGACATCTGGGTTGTTTCTAACTTCTGGCTATCACAAATAAGGCCACAATGAACATAGTGGAGCATGTGTTCCTGGGGTATGGTGTAGCATCTTTTGGGTATATTCCCAAGAGTGGTATTCCTAGGTCTTCAGATAGATCTATTTCAAATTTTCTGAGGAACCTGATTTCCAGAGTGGTTGTACCAGTTTGCAATTCCACAAGCAATAGAGGAGTGTTCCTCTTTCTCCACATTCTTGCCAACATGTGTTGTCACCTGAGGTTTTGATCTTAGCCATTCTGATTGTTGTAAGGTGGAATCTAGTTTTGAATTGCATTTCTTTGATGAATAAGGACTTTGAACATTTCTTTAGGTGATCCTCAGCCACTCAAGATTCCTCTATTTGTGATTTCTTGGTTTAGTTCTATATCCCACTTTTTGATTGGGTTGTTTGTTTAGCATCTTGAGTTCTTTATATATTTTGGATATTAGCTCTCTATCAGATATGGGTTTAGTGAAGGTTTTTTTCCAATCTGTAAGTTGCTGATTTGTCTTGTTGCCTATGTCCTTTGCCTTACAAAAGCTTTCCAGTTTCATGTGGTCCCATGAAACTGGAACCTCATGAGTTCTTGATCTTAGAGCATGAGCTATTGGAGTTCTGTTTAGGAAATTTCCCCTGTGCCAATGACTTCAAGGCTCTTTCCCACTTTCTTTTATTAGATTCAGTGTATCTGACTTTATGTTTAAGTCCTTGATTCACTTGGACTTGAGTTTTGTGCAAGTTGATAAATATGAGTATATTTTCATTTTTCTACATATAGACAGCCAGTTAGACCAACAACATTTATTGAAGAGGCTTTCTCTTTTCCATTGTATATTATTGACATCTTTGTCAAAGATCAGGTGTCCATTAGTTTGGTTTTATTTGTGGGTCTTCAATTCTATTACACTGATCAACGTGTCTGTCTCAATACAAATACCATGCTGTTTTAATCACTTTTGCTCTGTAGTAAAGCTTAAGGTCAGGGATAGTGATTCTCCCAGCTATTATTGTTAAGAATTGTTTTCACTACTTTGGTTTTTTTGTCTTTCCAGATGAATTCGATAATTGTTCTTTCCATGTCTTTGAAGTATTGTGGTGGGATTTTGAATGGGATTGCATTGAATCTGTAGATTGGGTTTGGTACGATGGCCAGTTTTGCTATATTAATTCTGCCAATCAATGGCCATGGGAGATCTCTCCATTTTTGGAGATCTTTGATTTCTTTCTTTAGAGACTTGATGTTATTGTCATACAGTTCTTTCACCTGTTTGGTTAGAGTTACCCCAAGATATTTTATATTATTTGTGACTATTATAAAGGGAATTGTTTCCCTAATTTCTTTCTCATCCTCTTTATCATTTGTATAAAGGAAGACTAATGATTTGAGTTAATTTTATATTTGGCTCCTTTACTGAAGTTGTTTATCAGCTGGAGAAGTTCTCTTGGTAGAATTTTTGAGGTTGCTTAAATATACTATCTTATCATCTGCAAATAATGATACCTTGATTTATTCTTTGACAGTTTGTATCCCCTAGATTTCTTTTTGTTGTCTTATTTTCCTAGTTAGCACTTTGAGTACAATATTGAACAGATAGGGAGAGAGTGGACTTCCTTGTCTTGTCCTTGATTTCAGTGAAATTGCTTCAAGTATGAATGTCTCCATTTAATTTGATATTGGCTGCTGGTTTGCAGTAAATTGCTTTTATTATGTTTAGGAATGAACCTTGAATTCCAGATCTCTCCAATACTTTTAACATGAAGGGTGTTTGTATTTTGTCAAATGCTTTTTCTGCATCTAAGGAGATGATCACATGGTATTTTTCCTTGAGTTTGTTTATATAGCGAATTACATTAATGGATTTTCATATATTGAAACAACCTTGCATCCCTGGGATGAAGCCTACTTGATCATGGTGAATGATGCTCTTGATGGGTTCTTGGATTTGCAAGAATTTTATTATGTTTGCATCAATATTCACAAGCAAGTTGGTCTGAAGTTCTCTTTTTTTGGTTGGGTCCTTGTGTGGTTTGAGTAATTGTGGCTTCATGGAATGACTTAGGTAGTGTTTCTTCTGTTTCTATTTTATGGAATATTTTGAGGAATATTGGTATCAGGTCTTCTTTGAAGGTCTGGTAGAATTCTGCCCTAAATCCTTCTGGCCCTGGGCTTTTTTTTTTTTTTTTTTTTTTTTTTTTTTTTGGTTGGGAGTGTCTTAATAACTTATTCTATTTTCTTGTGCAATTTAGATTTTCCATTTCCAGGTCTGCCTCCATTTGTGTTTCCTTTATTGTTTTTACTTCCACTTTTAGGTCTTGGATTGCTTTATTTAATTCCTTCACCTGTTTACCTTTATCTTCTTGTATTTCATTCAGTGAGTTATTGATATCTTACTTAAAGGACTCTATTATTTTCATGTGATAGAATTTGAGGACAGGTTCCTGATTTTTAGGTGTGTTAGTGTATTCCAGACTTGCTGTGGTGGGAGAACAGGGTTCTGATGATGCCCATGTATATTGGCTTCTGCTGCTTATGGTCTTGTGCTTGCCTCTAGCCTTCTGGATATCCCTGGTATTTGTTGGTCTAGGTGACTCTTTGGAGTCTGTCTCTTTAGTCCCTGGGTGTCTTCAGATCTCCAGGTAGTCCTCAGGCCTGGCTGTAGCAGACCACCTGTGGAGACTTCCAGCTGATAACTCCAGGGAAACTTTCAATCTGTCTGATCAGTTGCCTTGTATTCTTTTAAATTGTGGTGTATACAACTGCTCTGAGTGCAGTAGATCCTCTAGGATGTCTCAGGACATGGTGTCTTCATAGAAGCAGATCAGCTAGGAGTCTGTCCAAGCAGAAACCATATAAGAATAAAATATATATATATATGGGAGATGCTCCATAAAGAAATTATTATGTTATGAATAATATTATTTTAAATTTTTTCATAAAAATTAAATATGTTTATTAATTAAATATAATTTTCTAGCATTTACAGAAGACTTTCTAGGAAAAATCATGGCATTCTCAGGGGGCAGTGGATCTCTTATTTCCAGAGAACAAAGAATCTTGGAAAACTGTCATCTACATATAATGTCACTGTAGTAGAAAAATCATAACCCAAGATATTTGTATTTGGCACTTTCATGACAGAGATGATTTTAAAGTACACAGAACACAGTAGTTTATTTACATTTTCCTTTTGATTAAATAAATCATTATGTGTTTTGCTTTGACTCATCCATAAGAGATCCAAAAAAACCCAAGCTCAATACTCTGAATGTTTATTCAGAACATATGATTTCATGGCACATGCTGGCTGGCCTGGTGTCTAAGTGATGGGTCTTTGGAAAATATTGATAAAACACACCAAACAGCTTTGCCTGAAGTAATCATTATGATGTAGCCCTGAGAGTTGACCTGAATACACATACATTAAAACATATATAATGATACAGCTAAATAGCATAGTAACATGTATTATGACATATTTCTAAATTATGTTGACAGGTATGTAAAAAACACTTTGCTACCTTCTCTTATAGAAACATGGGAACCATTTGATTCAAAACCATTTCTAAACCAGGAATGAACGTATATAGTAATCTCTTCACTTAGGAGACTAAGGCAGGATGACCATAATTCCAACTCCAGGTAGTTAGTGACCCAGGATCTAAAACCAATAATAATACACATAATCAATCCAATACACACACCTAGTGCCTTTGCAAAATAATGTGATATTTAGACATTTGTCTTTACATATTTAAGAAGATCACAAACTTTAGCAACTTTCAGAAATGATGAACAGAAATCATCAAACATCACTAAGGCAGTGAATTCTCATCAATGTTTAACAGTTATTCCATTATGGCTTGATAAGAAGACAGGAACATGTTTTGATAAAATGGAGCAACTATCCTCACTTTTTTAATGTTGCAACATAAAAATAAAACAGATAGGCATTAAAATAAAAGAATTCACCAGCAAGAATATTTTCATACCCATCCTTCCAATCTACAATTGTCAGATTAATAATTTGGTAGGTACAGTTATAACTAGGAGATGGATATACAGCAAAACACATTTTCTATTATGTCTGAAAACCCTCATGGATACATTGTGTTCAAAGACCCAATTACTCATATTGCTCTGATTCTTCCATGGCAAAAGGCTGCCTGTAGTCTCACACAATAATCTCTTTCTAGCAAATATGGTCACCACAGAGCTGCAGATTGACAATAGCCACCAACTTATTCTCTATATATCCATCAAGAGTGCCTAGAGACCCTTTCTCCCCATTGAACTCTTTTGTTTTCAACTGCAAGTCAAAATAGTTATCATTTTTCTACCTATAGTTTACTCTGTGACACTTGAGATAGTCTCAAATCCTTATCATGTGTGTATATATATATATATATATATATATAAAAAATACTGTCTTCTGTATCAAATCTAATCATAGCCTGTGATTCAGGAGTTTAGAAACAAAAGGACTCTTCTATCATGTTTCCTTGTCTACATCACTTTATGTAGACAGATACCTGGACAGAAGGTTATCTTATGAGTCTTACGTTCATAAACCAGCATACCCATAGGGTAGTAAAATCACTGAGAGATTCCAGTCATTAGGATCTCACAGTTTAGTGTCAAAAACTATTGTAAAAGAGAATACAATGAATCCCTAGACTAGGCAAACATGATTTTGGTGAGGTTGATTAAGTTGAATAACATTGTGTTTCAGAAGAAACTCAAAATAGAAATTTATTTCAAAATTAGTGAAATCAAAGGCACAGGTGAAAATGTGACTCTCAAGGTCAGACTAGTAAGCAAGGAGCAGGCAAGGAGTGGGACTGTTCAAAGCAGGGCTTTTTGTCTGAGAAGAAATGTGATTTTTTTTTTTTTGAGAACTGAAAAGGGAGATTCTGTAGCAAGAGTTTCTAAAGCCAAGATAACAGTGACAGTAATTGAGGCTAAATGGAAAACTGTGGTCTTGAAAGTCATTTCATAAGTGAACTGGGCATTGCCGAATACATTTATCAGAGTCTGATTTACACTAAAAGGTAATCATTCTCAGGGAAAAAAGTTGGCAAGTCTAACATGTCAGAAATCATATAAAAATAACCAAGATAACATATTAGAAAGTATGTGCATGTATGTATGCAGTCCTCTTTGCTTCGGCCCTCAAAATCACAGATAGCTCTGTAATAAGTGGATATTAGGCATAAAGCTCAGAATACTCAAGAATAAGAAAATCTAAGTAAGTATGCGTCAGTCCTAGTTAGAAGGAGTAACACAATAATAATGGGAAGTAGAGGCAGGGAGGTCCTTGTGAGGGTGAGAGGAAGGGAAGGGAAAAGGGTGCAGAATCAGGTGTGGGAAGAGATGGGGGAGATGTATAGAGGTTCGGAAATTGAGCAGCACTGTGTAGCAATGGAGGATGAAGAACTGGGGAGAGCCACCAGAAAGTCCCAGATGCCAGTAAAGCAAGAGGCTCCTAGGACCCAACAGGAATGACATTAGCTGGAATACCCAAGAAAGAGGAGAAAGAACCTGCAAAGTCCATAACCTGTTGAAGGATTGGGGCCACCCATCCATCTCTAAAATATTAACCCAGATTTGTTCCAGTTGAAAGGAAATACAGGGACCAAGAGTGGAGCTGAGACTGAAGGAAAGGCTATACAGAGGCTACCCCAAATGGGGATCCATCCCACATACAGTCACCAAACCCAGACACTATTGTTGTTGCAAAAAAAGTGCTTGCTGATAGGAGCCTGATAGAGCTTTCTCCTGGGAAACTCTGCCAAAGCCTGACCAAGGCAGATGCTTGCAACAAACCAGCAGCCTGTGTACTGGGACCCCAATGGAAGAGTTAGGGAAAGGACTGAGGGACCTGAAGGAATTGGCAACTTCATAGCAAGAACAACAATATCAACCAAACAGACCCCACAGAGATCCCAAGGACTAAACCAACAACCACAGAGTACACATAGAGGGACCTACAGCTCCAGCTGCACATGTAACAAAGAATTGCCTTATCTGGCATCAGTGGTAGGTAAGGCTCTTGGCCCTGTGAAGGCTCGGTACCCAAACAAAGGGGAATGCTAGGGAGTGAGGCAGGAGTAGGTGGGTGGGGGATGGGGGGATGGAATTGAGAGTTTGTGGACAGGAAATCAGGAAGGGGGATAACATTTGAAATGTAAATAAATAAAATAACCAATAAAAATTTTTAAAAAGAAGAAAAATAGATATTTTTAAGCAATTAAAAAAAGAAGAATGAGACCTACAAGAATGATTCTAGAGTGTGATCTAGGTTGAGGAGAAGTAAGTGAGCTCTCATGAACCACTGGTATAGTGAATGAATAGTCATTTGTATTTTGTGTAGTGTAAGACTTTTTCTTTTAACCATGAATATTTTACTGTTATACTCAAGGTCTGGGACATCTTAAGATGAGGAAAATAGAAACAAACAGTATAGGTTTCAAGAATCATCTGTGCTCTAAATGGGCCACAGAACAAAACATAAAGGATAAAACAAACTATTGAGTTGACTGGGGAAAAACATTTCACGAAGGGTAAATGATACAACATGTGGCACTTGCCTTGGGTATTGGGTATGTGAGGATGGCCTGTTGAGTGTCAGAATCCCTTCAAACTTGCAGACTTGGGATTCCATGTGGCCAACTATTAAAGTGAAAGACAGGTTCACACCCACATGTCATGGGTAACTTTACTTTACCCAAAGGCCACCTCTATGGTGGACCTTGCCACATCAAATGTGATTGTCAAGAAGAGGTATCAACCTGCTGTGCTCAAGTCCCTATGAACATATTGCTGAATCACATTACCCACCATTTACTGATTGTAAGAAATTCTACATCAAAAGTCATATTAAAATCTCTTTTTCCTTAATTTGTATTAAATTTTACTTTTCTCTAAAGTTACATTAAGATTGATTTAATAGTTACTATTAGTATTTATTAATGCTTTCTAAAGAAAACCAATCTAAGTCCAAAGATAGAATTCTTAGGTACAATGAGTGTTTCCTCACCAAACTTCAACTGCCTCTAATAACGTATTAATTTCACCTTGATTTCATTTTCAATGCTGAGGAAGGAAACACCTTCGGCCACTTTTCATGAGGACAATTATTCAAGATCTGAATACATGCTGCTGTAAGATGAACACAGAGAGAGTTAAATAGGCACTCATACTGACCTTGAGTAGTTTATGATCTAAGTAGAACATTATGATGCAGAAATATATCTTCAGGGAACGCATTAGAGACCTTACAGTACTTATGTGTTTAAATTATGTGCAAGCAAAAAGGCAACATAATTTAATTCAGTGATGAAGAAGGCAAGGACTTCAGTTCAAGGGAAAGTATCAAAGATTAGCCTTAAGCTTAGGAAGATTGAAAAATAAGGAATTTTAGATGTGTCTTTCTAAAGAAAAAAAGGATCTTAGTGAATTGGGAATGGAATTGTCTTTGGTATCTTCATAAATATAATCAGCTATGTCAGGCCATTCAGAAATATGTTTGCTTAGCAAATGCAATATATTATGATAATAGAGTTTCCATGTCCTGGTAAATAGAAAGTAAATAATCAATGGAGCAATATGGGTTTGAGTTGACTTCAGAAGGATTTGGTGAAGATCTTAATTTGAGACAGCAGGTTGTGTTATATCTATTATATGGATCCATGTAAGAAAATAAGAATTGCCTATTCAGCTAGGTAAATTAAGTTCAAACACAGTTAAGGAGATTTAATATTAGGGTCAATTGTAGGTCTGGTGATAGGAAATTGGAATTGCTCCAAAGAACATGTAAATAACTGTCCCATTTTAAAGTAAAAACTCTGAAAATCTGAATGTTGAGTAGACTGGGTCACTCTGTTTTTCTCCTTGAGTAAAGGTTCTGGCTACATCTCACCACCCCTTTACTCCCCTGTCATCAACCCTCCTCCTACCATATGCAGTATCTTTTATGAGAAGTTTTGTAGAAGTAAAATTTTCTTTTTCCTGATTGGACCATATTCTGACTGGTTTCTTGCTTCCATCAAAACAGCCTTAGCCACTCAAACAAAGAAAACTGTTGAGCACTCTGTAGCAAGGATGAGCAAAGCTAAACTCACTTCCCTATCTTTTCAAAAAAACCAAGTTTTCAGTGAAAGAACCTGATGTCTTATAACCAGGGTCCCTACAACCTACCCACAGTCCTTTTCCTGAAAAAAAAATAGCACTTGCAAATGTAATTTATATATACATTACTTAACATTTTGCCATATAAAACCTAGTCCAACCTATTTTCTTTAATAAACCCCTATGTATTTTGTTTAACACATAGAAATCCCTCCTATGAATTTATGAATATTTTCTTCTGAAAATGAAATTATATTCTCCTTAACAAACTGGTCACATGGATCTTGAAGGGTAATGGAGGTTTAATCTTCGGCAACTCTTCTGTGGCCTAGACATAAGAAGATGGGCTAATATGTTATTAACGATCACTTAGACATATTCAGATTTATTATCTCTGTCCTCCAGCTTTTGGAAATCAGGATCCTCTTAACATGAGTCCTGAGCCTTCCCAATATCATGGATAAAGTGGGCTTCATGTTATTTCTCAAACCTGCTGCCATTTGAAGAAATGGCACAAAGTTTTCTGCCTGGTGAAATGAGGCAAGTAATTTCTGTTCCCTCTTTCTTTTCAGCGATTTCAGTAAAAATACAGACTAAGCAATGAAACTCTTTGAACTGTCTGGAAGAAAAATCCCATTTAAATCCTCTGTATTATTAACCGAACCCCAGACCAGAAAAGCTTAGCTTGGCTTTTACACTTCAAATCCGCCATGTTCCTGGGCAGTTTGAGCTTGACAAATCACATCCCTGCCCATCTCTTCCTCTCAGCAACTCCTGATCCTGCTCAACTCATGAAGTCGGTGACAGGAGCTTGTCTGAAGAAGGGAAAAGATGAGTGCTGCGGAGAGAAATTCATATTCATCAAATAGACTCAGACTTTGGATTTCACCAAGACAATAAATGAGTGCACAAGGCAAGTGCTAGTGAACTCAGAAAAGATGAAAAATTACATAATATCCTCTGCTACCCCTCAGCCAAGTTTCTTTGAAGAATGTTAGAACAACAAAAAAGTAATACAAAACCAGCTTTTGCTGTTCATCATTTATAGTTCTAATCCGTTTCCCAAAGATGACATTCCATGTTTCTGCTCTAACATGGGATAATCATACAGAAAAGAATATTAAATGAAAATAAAGGTGCTTAAGAATGCATAAATAAAAGTGAAAATTTTCCTGGGGAAAATAAAATATTTCCTGACTTAATTTACAAAAGGCTTAAAATTGATTAGTCTCCAAATTCAATAGATCCTGTGAAGTCTTGGGTTGGTCTATGACTTTAACTTTGAATCTCATGTGTATTACACTGAAGTGGTTGAAAGAATCGTGAAACAGTACACCTGGGTTCCCCTTCAGTTCAGGTGCAGAGTTACAGGCAGAGTAGCACTGAAGTTTTTCCTCATGACAGAAGAAGAGCAATAAAAGTTTGATGACAAAGTCATTTTGAGAAATTAACTTTGGTTAATTTGTCTGACCTTGCTTTAAGAGGGGCGGCTGTGCTGAGTCTACAGACAGCGTCAGCCAAGCAGCACCTGATGAGTGGCTCTTTACGAAAGGCAGATGGCTCTGGCTGCCTGTTCCTATATAAAGGAGTTATTCCCATATTCTGCCTTACCTGGATACTACATAATTCAATGGTTTGTTTGTACATCATTGTCTCCTTCTCCTAGTTCAATGGTACATTTCCTACCCCTGAATTTAAAACATTTTGACAATCTACCAGCACTGTGTTGAAGTTAATAGTCCAAGAAACTGTAATATCTCCATACAGCCTTTTTTTGTCATGCGGTCCTGAAAATACAATCTCTGGGATGCTAACAGTACTTTTTTTTTCCTAATCAAAGATCACTAGGGTCGTTGTCTAGCTCCATGATGGTAGCTGGTCATCTGTAAAAAGGTCAGAATGAAATAAGAAGTATAAATCTACTAGCATCTATATATTCCACGAAAGAAAAGGAGCTGGCCTAAAAGGTTGAATTGATAAGTTAATTAATGATTAATGATCTAATCAATCACATCTCCAAAAGCAGCAAAATGCCAGGGCCCTTGTGATTCCAGAACATAGTAGGGGCTTATATGCTCAATGAAAGTGTGAAAACTCTACTTCTATAGGAAGCTAGACAGTTTGCCTTTTATGTGTCATTAATGGCTGTTCATTTGTGTGTTTTCTGTTGTGAATACAAGGGTTTCACTGTGTCACTAAGACTAACCAGGCAAACTTCAAAAGGAGCTTTCACAAGCCTGGTTTATAGCAATTTAATAAGAAGCACAAGCCAAACCTGAGGTTTCTTATCACCTGGCACAGATAAATCATTTGAGACTGAGTCCTTATCCTCTGGGACAAGATCCTGTCTCTGAATATAGTGTGTTAGAAATGAATTGAATCATAGGATATCAAGTTAGTGCCCAAAGGAGACTCACTACTTGTGAGGAAATTTCTCCTTAGATAAATCTATTCTCTTAAATATAATGTTGAATGGTGTGACCATAGGAAGAAACATTAGAATTTTTCTCTCTTGAAGTGATGCCATAGTAGACTCTTAAAAGAGATACAAAAGAAAAAAGTAGTTTCTAATTACAGAATACTGAACACAGTGCTTAAGACAACTCAAAGAGTTAGTGTTTTTATTTTTTAATTTTCTGGGGGGGGTGGATTTGGTTTCTTCAAGACAGGGTTTCTCTGTGTAGCTCTGGCTATCCTGGAACTCATTCTGTAGACCAGGCTGGCCTCGAACTCAGAAATCTGCCTGCCTCTGCCTCCCAGAGTGTTGGGATTACAGGGGTGCACCACCACCGCCCGGCGAGTTAGTGTTTTTTATTTAAAATGTATACATCAAGAATTGTTCAGCAGATCACTAATGCATGCTATAATTGAGTTTGAGTCTGATGGAGATCACAGTAGAACCCAGAAAGTAATGACTTAAATCAAAACTTGTCCTACATTTAGGGTACCAGTCCTCAGCCCGCTCCACAATATATATCTCTCTCCAACTGCAAAAAATCAGAGCTTCTGGAATTTCACACAAGGGAAATATTGGGCTTAAGGATTTATTATAAAAATATTATTTGATGAGAAGATAAACATCCAAGTAAAGATGTCCAGTAGAAAATATGTGGGAAGGGACTTGGAACTGTTCTACTGCCTATGTGTGCTGCTCCCAGCAACTTCCTTATAACCTCCTTTTACAGAGTTTCTTCCATTCAGACTCTTTATGCTTTTAGGAAGACTTCATTATGTAATTGTGGCCAATTAAATCATTGGACAACAGTGATAAACTTAATCTTTATCCCTACTTCCCTCCAAGGAGGTAGGAGTGTATAGAAAGTTCAAACATTTTAACCCCCTGTGGGTTTCCTTGGCAACCAGTGTCTGTTTTGAGATGTCCCACAACAGAAGTATGGATACAGAAAACGTGGTTATTTTACACAGTGGAATACTACTCAATATTTAAGAACAAGGACATCATGAATTTTGCAGGAAAAATGGATGGAACTAGAAAATATCCTGAGTGAAGGAACTCAGACCCAAAAGGACATGCATGGTATGTTCTCACTACTAAGTCGATATTAGCCAAAACAAAAACTACAGAATACCCAGGATACAATCCATAGAACTCAAAAAGGTTAACAAGCTGAAGGGCCCAAGTGAGGACAACTCAATCCCACTTGGGAGGGAGAAGAAAGAATCACAGATGAGGAAGGGGGAGAGGGACATGGGTGAGAAAGCAGACAAGGAAGGGAAGAGGAGAACATGATCAGGTATTGGGTGGGGTGGAATAGGACTGAAACCCTGAGAGCCAGCAGAAAGAATAGAAACAGGCAAGCTCAGGAGATAGGAGGTAGGGGACCCTCTAGAATGTACCAGAGATCAGGGAGGTGAGAGATTCCCAGAACTTAAAGGGAAAGACCTTAGATGAAATGTCTTACAGTGGGGAGAAGGAACTTTTAGAGTCCATCTCCAGTAGAAAGATAGCGGATTAAGTGAAGGGACAGGACTGCCATCCTACAGTCAAAATCTCTGACCCAGAATTGTTCCCGTCTGAAAGAACTTGCAGATACTAAAATGAAGAAGAGCCTGAGGAAATTGAGGTCCAGCAACAGTCCCAAATTGTGATCCAGATCAAGGGGAGGCCCCAAGTCCTGACACTATACTCATGCAATGATGTGCTCACAACAAAGGTTCTATCATGAGAGCTCTCTAAAAGACCCAACAAGCAGCAAAAAAGAGTCAGATTTAGATATTTACACCCAACTAATAGACAGAAGCCAGTGAGCCCTGTGATTGAATTAGGGAAAAACTGGAAGAATCTGAGGAGGAGGGTGATCCTAAAAGTATATGAGCAGTCTCAACTAACCTGGAGCTTGAAATCTCTCAGACACTATGCCACCCACCAAACAGCATATGCCAGCTGATATGAGGCTGCCAACAAATATACAGCAGAGGACTGCTGGGTCTGGACTCAGTTAGAGGAGACACACCTAAATAACCTTCAAGAGACTGGAGGCCCCAGGGAGTGGGAAAGTCTGGTGGGGTGGGAGTGGGAGGTGGAGACATCCTAGTGGAAACAGGGCAAGGCAGTATAGGACTCACAACAGTCAGAGAGTGGACCAGGAGGGGGCATAAAGTATGGACTGTAAAAAAAAAAAAAGCAAATAATTAATAGTAAGTTAGATATTTTAACACAGAAAAATTCTAACATAAAAAACAAAACTACAGAAATATTTTTTAAAAGAAAATTAAAGAGTCCAGTCAACAATAATCTTATGAACATAAAAATTTTTTAAAAGGGAAGGAAGGAAGGAAGGAAGGAAGGAAGGAAGGAAGGAAGGAAGGAAGGAAGGAAACTGTTGCAAGTTTTTGTCATATGAATGGTTAGCCAACTGACTATTCCACAATCAGGGACTGGGAATATATTTTTATCAAATCACAAATATCACAAAACACCACAGGAGAATATATTAGTATATTTAAGTGCAACTGTCTTTATTGTAAAACATTATTATTGCGAAGCATTTGCCAAATTATGTAAATGATCAAGACTCAGGTAGAAAATGGCTAACCCAACATGTTACATGCAAAATACTGCTGTTTGAGTGCATTCATATTGTATAGTTTCTAATAACTCATATTATTTTAAATCCCTGATGTTCACAGTTCAAATTTTTACCATTTAGTTGCTTCCGCCAAGGTCTATACTGATTGCTAATTCTATCTTAAGCACCAAGAAAGAAATTATTAGTATATTCATTATAAACAGCATTACAGAATATTAGGTAAGTGAGAAAGAAAGAGTTTAATCAATCACAGAAATTATATTTTTACATGAAAAACTGATTACTGAACAGAGAACTAATAGGAAATGTAACACACACACACACACACACACACACACACACACACTGAAGAAGAATAGGTAATTTTCTAGATAACTAGAGTAAGGAAAATGAAATATCAAGTACTTTTCTGCCTGTGGAAGTCAAAATTGATATTCTTTCTTCCAAGTACAACTAAAATCCCTATATGTTATATGTAAGACAAATATTAACAAAATTTTGAGAGTTTGAAAGAAAAGGCATTAGAGCAATTTTCTTGTGACGGAAAAATACATGATGTCAGGTTTCTTGAATTCATTGGGATTTCATACAACCCAGATTTTGAGATAAAGAAGCTGTTAACCTGGAAATGTCAAACATGCATAGTCAATAAGCCGCTATAAAAACAAACTCTCTCTAGTCCTGTCAGCAGAAAGAGACTAAATGGCGATGTGGACAACTTGAAAATAAATAACTGGCTACCACAGTCTCCCAATATTCTGTCTTACACATAAACACACACACACACACACACACACACACACACCACCGCCACCACCACTACCACACACCACCACCACTACAGTGAAAGGATTGAAAACTTTGACTCAGTTTATTTCTAGACTCAGGAAGTTACACTGTGGCAGATCAATGTCTATACTAACAGACTGTCAGGAAAGGAAATGAAGAAAAAGAAGGAACTCCCATCCCTTGATTATAAAGGAGGGTACATTTTGCTTATTTCACAGCATTTGTGATGATTGGAACTTCCTGGCTCTGGCAATCTCCTAAGCAGTAATGATGCAGCTATTCATCTCCAGAGCATTATGTACATGTGATCTTGTGTGGTTAGGATTTTGACAATCACGCAAAATAAGCAGAAATCTTTATGCTGTGGACAATATGTCCATTGAAAGCCACCATTTCCATCAAAGAGCTATGTGGTAGCACTCTATACTAGAACCATTTCCCCACTCTGGATACTATCAAAAATTTATTGGATCTCCTTCAATCTTCCCATAGCTCTTCCATAATTGTCCTGACATCAGTCCAATGGTTAGATATATTTGTGTTTGTCTCAGTCAGCTGCTGGTAGGGTCTCTCAGAGGTCAGCCATGCTAGGTTCCCATCTGCAAGCACAACACTGTATCAGTAGTAGTGTCAGGTTTTGTTGGATACACATAGGATAGATCCCAAGTTGTGCGAGTTCATGGATGGCCTTTTCTTTGATCTCTGCTCCATTATTTTATCCCTACCTTTCCTATAAATAGGAACAACTCTGCGTCAAAAATTACTCCAGGGAATATAATGCCCATAAGAAGACCAACAGTATCAACTTACCCAGACACCTGTGAGCTCCGAGAAACTAAACCACCAACCAAAGAGCATACATGAGCTGGTCTGTAGTCCCCTGCACATATGTAGAACAGGACTACCTCGTCTGGCATCAGTGGGAGAGGATGCACCTAATCGTGTAGAGACTCAATGCCCTAGGGAAGGGGGATGAGGAGCTTGTGAGGTGGGAATTGGTAGTGGGGTAGGTGGGAGAATACCCTCTCAAAGTCGAAGGGGAAGAGGGATGGAATGAAGAACTCTTGGAGTGGGGAGTGGCAACAGTTGGAATGTAAATAAATAAATTTTTAAAAAGAGTAAAGAAGAAACTATTGGAAAACTTGAACTTCTATCTTCTTTTGACAGAAATTGGGTGAAAAAATTTATCTTTTGTTGTTGCATAGTGGTAGCTGAAATAAAAGGGTTAAATGATTTTTAGTCTTGTGATATTGTTAAAAAAAATATGTCCAAGATTCACAGAAAAGCACCTGTCACACCAGGACACAGAAGAACTCAAACAAATGAATTATCAAGAGAGAAAGAGAGACAGAGACAGAGACAGAGACAGAGACAGAGACAGAGACACAGAGACACAAAGAAAGACAGAGAGAGGCAGGAGTTATTCAACAAATATTTTAAGGCAGCTATGATAAAGAAATCATTTCAATATGCAATTATTAAGATACTTGAAAAAGACGAAAAGTTAACCCCCATCATTAAGTAAATACAAATAACAATACAAATCAAAAGGAACTAAAGAGAAATGTGTGAGTTTTATAATAATTGGCAAACAATCTCAATTGATAGATCCAACATCAGAGTTAGAGGAACCAGAATAGGGATAGCTGTGAACTCTTGGATTAGGAAGTAGAATTCCCTAAATCATTATAATGGAAATATTATGCCTTTACACATCCAAGTAATCTTCAGAACATCGTGTGCTGGTGTGCATTAACCATACAGCTTTGGAGCCTGAAGTCAAACAATTGCTTCAGCCTTTGTGTTTGAAGCCAATGTGGATAAAGTAATAAGACCATCTTATAAAAAGCATAATAACAGACAGCTAAAACAACACATTCCCTAAAATTGAAGACTAGTATAAAAATATACAAATGAAAGTCATACTTTGTTGTAAAATAAAACTGACAAAAGTGATGTTATGTTTCTTATAAGTGGATGAAGATTTGTCCAGAAGAATCTTAATCCCCATTATGTAGTCTAGTTCCATCACTGCTGCTTTAGTAAGACACTCTGAAAAAAAGATTCAACTTAGGGGAGGTTTAATTGGCTTATGCTTCCAGGTCATGGAGTTTCATGAAGGGATGTCAGGGCAGGAACTCAACTAGGAACTGATGTAATATTCATAGAGAGACACTGCTTATGAGTTTCCTCTTGAGTTTATGCTCAGCTAGCTTTTTATACATCTCTGGCCCATTTGGGTATTGGGATTGCCCACACTGGGCTGGTCTATCCTACATTAATCAACAGCTAAGACAATCTCTTATAATGATGCTATAGGCCAGTCTGCATGGTGCAATCCCTCAATTGAGACTCCTGCCTCAGATTATTTTATTTTGTATGTAGCTCATGGCTGCAACTAGGAAGGACGTGAAGAATAAAAGTAAGCATAAACTATTTACATGGTTCTGAAACCCCAAATTATTAATTACCAGCAGACATAGCCTATGAAATATGTACAGGAACCTTTTAGAAGAGTACAGAGAATAAATCCCCAGCATTCTGGAATGAAGAAAATAGATGTTAAGAAAAATGCATGGATGTAATTGATTCATTGTTCTTGAAATTTCTTTCTTTTTGTGACTTCACATTTTTCCCAACATAGGGTCTCTAATAGTCGAGGATAGCTTTAAACTTGCAGTATAGGCCTTGATTCAACTGCCTGTCCAGTACTGTGTCAACCTTCCTTTTACCATGTTCCTACCATAATTTCAATGTACTAAGTTCTGAACTATAAGCCAACCCCAATTAAATATGTTTCCTATAAGGGTTGCTGTGGTTATGGTGTCTCTTCACAGCAATACAAATGCTAAGTAAGACAGACTATTTCCAAACACTAGGATATTAAACCACTTTTAGGTCAAGGGAGAGGCTATAAGGAAAACAGAATAGAATAGCATTATTCTAAATCTACAGAAAAATGGCATCAAATTTTGTGAGTACTTAAGTATGGATAAATCCTACATGTATTTTTTTAAAAGAGCTGTGATAAAAATCTTAACATGCTGTGAAATATTTCATTGGAGTAACTTTCAATCTATAAAGGAAAATGACTTCATAATTTTAAAACTTCCTCTGAATAATCATTTTGCTATTTGTGGGTTCCACCAAATATGTAAAGAATGAAAGTGTAAGTTATACCTTATATCTTCCAGCAAATCAAAATGGAGATAGAATTTACTAAGTTAGGTTATTAAGCCATAATAAAATTCCAAAAGCAGGTAGAGATCTTAGATGAAAGGAGTAGAACAGAGCAATATCTTCACTGAACTTTGATGCATAGAATGTAATGATGTGCAAGAGTTGCTTACCACATCTCAGAATATTTTGCTCCATGTTAGTGATGATGTTTTAATCATCAAAACACTGACACCTTGGTCTACCATATTTATGTTCTAAACAGTAACAACTTCCAAGCACAAAGATATCATGTGACAAAATTCAATACACATTCATCATAACATTTATATGGAAATGAAGTAATGGAAAGGAATAGACTATATACTAAGATCCTGAGGTTGAGGTGGTACATCAAAATGAACACTGGTAGCTATTTTCTTAAATGAAGGTAAAAGGAAACGGTGACAACTTTTCCTATTACTCAACATATGGCTCCAGCTACATATGTAGCAGAAGATGGCCTTGTCAAGCATCAATGGGAGGAGAGTTCCTTGATCTTATGAAAGCCAGAGAGATGCCCCAGTGTAGGGAAATCAAGGACATGGAGGTGGGAATGGGAGGGTGGGTGGAGGACACCTTCATAGAAGCAGGGAGAGGTATATGGGATAAGGGGATTCTGGGAGGGGGTAACCAGGAAAGGAGATAACATTTGAAATGTAAATAAAGAAAATATCAAATATAATATTGATAGATAGATAGATAGATAGATAACTTCAAGTCTCTAAAGAAAGAAATTGAAGATGTAATAGGAATACAGAATGATCTCCCATGCTCATGGATCAGAAGGATTAACCATAGAAATGGCCATCTTACCAAAAGCAATCTACAGATTCAATGTAATCACCATCAAAATTCCAACATAATTTTCATAGACCTTGAAAAAGCAACTCAAGTTTCATATGGAAAAACAAAAACCCAAGATAGCAAAAACAATCTTGAAATATTAAAAAATCTAAGAAGGAATCGCCAGCCCTGACCTCAAGCTATAATATAGAGCAATAATGATAAAACGGCATAATATTGGTACATAAACAGACACTTTCATCCCCTTTGCAAAGGAGAAGTAGAGGTTTGCATGGGAGGAGGATCTGTTTAAGGAAGTACTGAGAGGAGCAGTTAATATTCAGATTGTACAGTGAATAAATAAATAAGTTTAATTAAAAAGTCTAAGAAAATGGGCCAATATAAGAACTCATAAAAATAAAATGTATAAAAGAAAAGGCATCCCCACTTCTAAATAAGAACGTTATCAAGAATTTTAAAACTTAATCCCACTAAAATCAGGGACTAGACAAGGCTGCCTTCTCTCTCCATATCTTTTCAGTATAGTACGTGAAGTTCTAGTGAGAGCAATTAGACAACATAAGGAAGCCAAAGGGATACAAATTGGAAAGGAAGAAGTCAAACTATCACTATTTGCAGATGATATGATAGTATACTTAAGTGACCCAAAAAACTCCACCAGAGAACTCCTACAGCTGATAAACAACTTCAGCAAAGTGGCTGGTTATAAAATAAACTCAGACAAATCAGTAGCCTTCCTATCCTCAAACGATAAGCAGACTGAGAAAGAAGTTAGGGCAATAACACCCTTCACAATAGCCACAAGCAATATAAAGTATCTTGGTGTGACTCTAACCAAACAAGTGAAAGATCTGTATGACAGGAACTTCAAGTCTTTAAAGAAAGAAATCAAAGAAGACCTCAGAAGATCGAAAAATCTTCCATGCTCTTGGATTGGCAGGATTAATATAGTAAAAATGGCCATCTTGCCAAAAGCAATCTACAGATTCAATGCAATCCCCATCAAAATCCCAAATCAATTTTTCATAGTGTTAGAAAGAACAATTCTCAAATTCATCTGGAATAACAAAAAACCCAGGATAGCTAAAACTATCCTCAACAATAAAAGAACTTCTGGGGGAATCAATATCCCAGACCTCAAGCAGTACTACGGAGCAATTGTGTTAAAAACTGCATGGTATTGGTACAGTGACAGGCAAGTAGATCAATGGAATAGAATTGAAGATCTGGAAATGAAACCACAGAAGTATGGTCAATTGATCTTTGATAAAGGATCTACAACCATCCAGTGGAAAAAAGATAGCCTTTTCAACAAATGGTGCTGGTTCAACTGGAGGTCAGCAGAAGAATGAGAATTGATCCACTCTTATGTCCTCATACTAAGCTCAACTCCAAGTGGATCAAGGACCTCTACATAAAACCAGACACACTGAAACTAATAGAAAAGAAACTGGGGAAGACCCTGGAGGACATGGGCACAGGTGGAAAGTTCCTGAACTGAACACTAATAGCTTGTTCTAAGATCAAGAATTGACAAATGAGACCTCATAAAATTACAAAGTTTTGTAAAGCAAAGGACACTGTCAGAAGGACAAAATAGCAAACAGCGAATTGGGAAAAGATCCTCACCAATCCCACATCTGACAGAAGGCTAATATCCAATATATACAATGAACTCAAGAAGTTAAACCCCAGAGAACAAAATAACCGTATTAAAAAATGGGGTACAGAGCTGAACAAAGAATTTTGCCCTGAAGAAATTCGGGTGGCTGAGAAGCACCTTAAGAAATGTTCAACAGCATTAGTCATTAGGGAAATGCAAATCAAAACAACCCTGAGATTTTACCTCACACCAGTCAGAATGGTTAAGATTAAATACTCAGGAGACAGCAGGTGTTGGCTAGGATGTGGAGAAAGAGGAACACTTCTCCACTGCTGGTGGGATTGCAAGATGGTACAACCGCTCTGGAAATCAGTCTGGCAGTTCCTCAGAAAATTTGGCATGACATTTCCAGAGGACCCTGCCATACCACTCCTAGGCATATAACCAGAGGATTCCCCTGCAGGCAACAAGAACACATGCTCCACTATGTTCATAGCAGCCTTGTTTATAATAGCCAGAAGCTGGAAAGAACCCAGATGCCCCTCAATGGAGTAATGGATACAGAAAATGTGGTATATTTATACAATGGAATACTACTCAAAAATTAAAAACAATGAATTCATGAAATTTGTAGGCAAATGGTAGGAAATGGAAAATATCATCCTAAGTAAGCTATCCTAATCACAAAGGAATACACATGAAATGCAATCACTGATAAGTGGATATTAATTAGCCCAGAAGCTCTGAATACTGAAGACACAATTAGCTAATCATATGAATCCCAAGAAGAAGGGAGGAAAGGGCTCTGGTCCTGAAAAGAATTGATCCAATATCATAGGGGAGTACCAGAACAGAGAAATGGGAGTGAGATGATTGGGTAATGGGCAGAGGGAAGAGGACTTATGGGTCATATCGTGTGGGGGGAACTGGGAAAGGGGACAGCCTTTGAAATGTAAACAAAAAACATAGAAAATAAAATTAAAAATATGAAAAATATAGAACAAAAAATAACAAAACCAAAAAACCAAAAAAAAAAATACCAGACAGTTTAGCAATTTTGTAAAATAAAGAAAAATACAATAAAATCAGTCATATTCTTACACAAGCTATAACAGGGGCATACTAAACATCAATTATCCACTAAATAGAATAAGGCATCTGAAGGGATGCTCCAGTAATGAAGAACTTTGTGCTTTTACAGAGGGTACATGTGTAATTTCTGGCTAGACCCACTGTAATTCCAGTTGTAAAATATCTAATGCCTTCTTTTGAAATTTGTGAGCAATTACACATATGTAGGTCGTATTGCCATATTTGTGAAGGGTATGTGCTGTGTTTATTAACACCCACAGCACATGGATAAGTATAAACATAAATTAATTACTATCACCAGGTATTGGTTCAAAAGACACGCAGATAATGAATAAAAAAATAGACTGCCCTGGCGTTGGTGGCACACACCTTTAATCCCAGTGCTTGGGAGGCAGAGGCAGGTGGATCTCATGAGTTTGAGGCCAGCCTGGTCTACAGAGTGAGTTCGAGGACAGCCAGGGCTACACAGAGAGACCCTGTCTCAAAAAACCAAAAGGAAAAAAAAAAAAAAACAAGAACAACAACAACAACAAAAAGGCTGTAGAATGTCAATGAAGCGATCTAAATAAATTAGGAACAATGCTCTGCTCCCAAACCAGAAAGCTAAACAAAGTACTTTATTGTTAACAAATTGTTATAATGGTTTTATAGAATTTTGGTCAAACACAAGAAACATTTTTATCATAATATACAGGAGTATCCTAAAACTTCCTTAGGAAGGCAAAGACACACACACACACACACACACACACACACACTCACACATGTGGTTGAAATCTCAAAAGTCCACATTTTTTCCACATACCATAGCAATTTTATTATTCTAACACTTTCAGTTTTACATCATATTTGAGATTTTTAAACTATCAAATATTAATAATATATACGCCAGTTGAATTTAAAAATCATTGTATTAAACAAATTATATATCTAACTATAGGTCTGGTTCACCTGTATGAAACTTTAATCATCAGCGTAGGGTACACTGAGACCCTAAAGTCAGATATCAGACTTATGCTGTCATCTTTCCTTGATGGCAAGAATGTCAATGTGGCAACCGCAAGCTTGGTCTAGGACAGAATTTCAAATATGAATGGATATTGTACAATCATCAGTTTTAAACTTTTTTGCAGCATAGCCATGCTCTAATTTAGTGTACCTTTTGATATTGTATGTTTGGGATCCTTGAATCCTCAAAATCATGATCACCCTCCAGGCTAAGGATGACTTGGCTTTTAGGTGTTTTCTATAACAGAGGTACAGCAGAAACCTCATTCCAGAAAGCGTCCTTTTAGCTGTACTCATAAGTAGGAGAGAATCTCCCTAGAGATGCCAGTTTGGAAGTGGAATACGTGAATTTTCAGGCTCATTGTGAATCTATTGAGTCTACTGATAAAATTGTGAGTTTGTGAGCATAAAATCTAGGTATCCTGATCCTAACTGTTGAGTATCATGTACACAACAATGTAAAATAATTCTTTTTAAAAAAGAATTACTTTTATAAAAGAATTCACTGTTCTCATCCTAGCTCATCAATACCTGTTTATACCAAAACTTCATGGTGTTAGGGTCTATTTCTTTTGCTATTTATTTCAATTTATAGTCCCATTTCAGGGTGGAGAAGATGAAAATGATTGAGCCAGTCAATCAGAGCAACTCTTCATTGTGCTGCAGTGTGCCTGTCTTTTTCTTTTCTTTTCTTTTCTTTTCTTTTCTTTTCTTTTCTTTTCTTTTCTTTTCTTTTCTTTTCTTTTCTTTTCTTTTCTTTTCTTTTCTTTTTTCTTTTCTTTTCTTTTCTTTTCTCTTTTCTTTTCTTTCCTTTCTTTTCTTTTTTCTACTTATTTTTCTTTTCCCCCTCCTCCATTACCACATCTTCCTTCATCTGATTTCTTTTTTTTCTCTTGCCATTACATGAGATAATGAAAGCTTCCAGGTTGTCCAACCCTGAGCTAGGCAGGTGATTGTAGTCACATCTTAAAAACACTGGGGATCTAAACTGACTTCTGCAATAGCCTTGCCAGTCTATTTTTTAGCAATATAATAGATACATTAGAGAGCCTTCCATTTTGTGTGGAGTTAGCTGTGTCCTTTCAAATGCTGCAATTAGCATTACTTACAATACAATTTAACTGTAACATTGAAAAATCAAAAACAGAATAAAAAATAACTTGTTCTGGTCTTTATTTTCTGTCAATATTTATATTAAGTACCTTACAAAATTTATTTCACTAAATTAAAATTGTTGAATCTTTTAAATTGACCTAATTGCATTTGGTACATAAAAGATCTTACAATATTGATTGAAAAACAAATTCAAAGTTCATGGAGAATAGAGAAATGCATATAGATATGTTCATGACCAATATGTGGATGTGTCAAAATATACAAGTACTTTGAAGAGAAATTTTATTGAAATTGTAATGAAAAAGTTGAATACTCATTGGAAAATTGAGGGATGAAGATGGTGCAAACCTCAAAAAATATTAAAAAATGAAAATGGATTATAAAATTAAATGAATTATATAATTTAATTATAATTAACATTAATTATAAAATTAAATCATAGAATCATACAACTCCTTAAAAGGGGAAGTGCTTAAAATATACAGTTAGGAAAAGCTTTCTTGCAGGGTGGTGGTGGCACAAGCCTGTAATCCCAGCACTCTGGGAGGCAGATGCAGGCAGATTTCTGAGTTTGAGGCAGCCTGGTCTACAGAGCGAGTTCCAGGACAGCCAGGGCTATACAGAGAAACCCTGTCTCAAAATACACATGAAATGCAATCACTGATAAGTGGACATTAATGAGCCCAGAAGCTCTGAATACTCCAGGCACAATTAGCAAGTCAAAAGATTCCCAAGAAGAAGGAAGGAGAGGACCCTGGGCCTGAAAAGATTGGATCCAGTTTTGTAGGAGACTACCAGAACAGAGAAATGGTGTGTGTGTGTGTGTCGGGGGTGATTGGGGAATAGGTGTGGGGGGAAAGGACTTATGAGACATATGGTGAATGGGGAACTGGGAAAGGGGAAAGTCTTTAGAATGTAAACAAAGAATATAGAATAAACAACAACAACAACAATAATAATAATAATAATAATAATAAAAACCTACAGATCTAAAAAAAAAAAAAGAAATGGAAAAAACTTCCTCTAAGCAAATAGACCCAAGAAGCATGCTAGTGCAGCTATTTAAAGTTTCAAATATAGACCTTAAACCAAAACAAATCCAAAGAGACACACATCAAAGAAAGATTCCACCTTGTTCTTTTTGTAATTCTAAACATTATGCACCAAACAGAGAAGCACAAATATTCATAAAGAAACAGTATTTAAGCTAAAATCACACATTGAGCCTTACATGGTTATAGCTGGTGGATGGAATACCTAACTTTCACCAGTAAACAAGTCATACCTATAAGAACTAAATAAAAGAATTAAGTAACATTCCAAATTAAATGGCTCTAGAAGATATTTACAAAAAATGTCATCTCAATATAAAAGAATATACCTTCTTCCCAGACTCTCATGGAGCTTCCTGTAAAATTGACCACACACTGAGACATAAAACAAGTCTCAGTGGATATGAGAAAATTGGAACAATACAATGTTATCCTATCTGACCCCCATGAATTAAAGCTGGTTATCATCAACAGAAATTTTAGAAAACTATGGAAACCAAATAACATATTACTAGATGAAAAATGAGCCAATCCAGAAATTAAGAAGAAAATTCTTTTGTTTTAGAATTTAATGAATATGAAAATACAACAAACCTGTCTTAGGGTTTCTGTTGCTGTGACAAAATACCATGACAAAAAAATCAGTTGGAGAAGAATGGATTTATTTGACTGACCGGTCTACATCACAGTATATTATTACTGGAACTTAGGACAGAAACTCAAGTAGAGATTGAATCTGAAGTTAGGAGTTGAAGCAGAGGTAATGGAAGGGTGCTGCTTACTGGCTTGCTTCCCTTGGTTTGCTCACCATGCCTTCTTATAAAACCCAGAGTAACCAGCACAGGGATAGCCCTGCCCACAATGGGCTGGTCCCTCCCCTACTGAGCATTAGTTGAGAAAATGCCCTATAGCTGGATCTCATGGTGGTATTTTTTTCAACTGAAGCTCCCTTTTCTATTATGACTCTAGCTTGTGCCAAGTTCACACACAAACTGACCAGTGTAATACCCAAACCAATGGGACACAAGGAACTTAGTAAGAAGAGGCAGTTAATAACACTAAGAGGATACATTTTTTAAAATGGAGGGACGTATTAGCAACTCAATGGCACACCTGGCAGCTCTAGACCAACAACAACACAGAGATAAGACTTTCAAAAGACTAGGTGGCAAGACACAATCAAACTAAGGACTAAATCAACAAAATAGAAAACAACAAGTAAAATCTTACAACAAATCAATGAAAGAAAGAGTTGGTCCTTAAGAAAAGTCAATGCAATTGATAAATCCTTAGCCAAATTAACTAAAAGACAAATAGAAAGATTCAAGTTAATAAAATTAGAGATGAAAGGGGTGATGTCCAAACGGACAACAAAGAAACAGAAATGAACAGAAAATTGTATTACCATGCTGAAATGCCTGAAAGAAATGGGTGAATTTATTAACATATATGCCTTTCCAAAATTAAATCAAGATCAAATACGCAATTAAAACACACCCACAACCCCTGATGAAATAGAAGTTTCAATAAAATTCTCCCAAACAAACTAGCAGAGGAACAGATGGATTCACCTCATAATTTCACCAGACCTTCAACTAGTGGTGATACTGTTCAAATTATTCCACAAAATAGAAACTGAAAGAATGAAAGAATATTTCATAATTCTCTTTATAAGGCTACAGCTGTCCTATTTTCTAAACCACACAAAGAACTAAGAAGGAAGTAAAATTATAGACCAATATCTCTTATGAAGTCAGATGTGATAATTCTCAATAAAATACTGGCAAACCAAATTTAAGGATACAGATATCTTGCTGAAAGCATTCCACAGATTCAATGCAATCCCCATCAAAATTCCAATTCAAATCTTCACAGAGTAAGAAAGAGCAATTTGCAAATTCCTTTAGAATATCAAAAACCAAAAACAAAATCAAAACAAAATAAAACAAACCTTCTGGGGAAATCACCAACATGATCTCAAGCTGTATTGCAGAGCAATGGTGATAAAAACTGTATGGTATTGGTCAGAGAGAAGCAGGTAAATCAATGGAACTGAATTGAAGATCCAGAAATGAACCCATATACATACTACATTCACTAGATCTTTAACAAAGGAACTAAAATAATCCAGTGGGGAAAAGTCAGCATTTTCAACAAATGGAGTTGGTTCAACTGGCAGTTAATATATAGAAGAATGCAAATTGATCGATTCTTAACTCCTTATACAAAGATCAATCCTAGTGGGTCAAGGACCTCCACATAAATCCAGATACACTGAAACCAATAGCAGAGAAACTGGAGAAGATCCTTGAGCACATGGGCACAGGGGAGAATTTCCTGAATAGAACACCAATAGCTTATGCTCTAAGATCAACAATCTAAAAATGGGACCTTATAAAATTGCAATGCTTCTGTAAGCCAAAGTACACTGTCAATAGGACAAAATGGCAACCAACAAATTGGGAAAAGATCTTTACCAATCCTCCATTCAGTTGTGGGCTAATATCCAATATACACAAAGAACTCAAGAAGGTAGATTCTAGAGAGTCAAATAATCCTATTAAAAAATGCGTACAGTGATAAACAGAGAATTCTCAACTGAGGAATATTGAATTGTCAAGAAGTACATAAAGAAATGTTTAAATCCTTAGTTATCAGGGAAATGCAAATCAAAGCAACCCTGAGATTCCACCTCACACCAATTAGAATGGCTAAAATAAAAAAATCAGGTGACAGCAGATGATGGCTAGAATGTAGAGAAAGAGGAACAACTCCTACATTGCTGGTGGGATTGAAAGCTGGTACAACCACTCTAGAAATCAGTTTGGCAATTCATCAGAAAATTGGACATAGTACAACCTGAGAACCCAGCCATACCACTCTTGGGCATATACCCAGAAGATGCTCCAATATGTAATAAGGACACATGCACCACTATTTTTATAGCAGCCTTATTTATAATAGCCAGAAACTGGAAAGAACCCAAATGTCCTTCAACAGAGGAATGGACTCAGAAAATGTGGTACATTTCCACAATGGAGTGCTAGTCAGCTACTAAATCAATGGATTCATTAAATTCTTAGGTTAATGGATGAAACTAGAAAATATCATCCTGAGTGAAGTAACCCATTCAGAAAAGAACACACATGGTATGTAATCAGGGATAAATGGATTATCCAGGATATAATTCACAGACCACATAATTTTCATGAAGATGCAAGACCTAAGTGTGGATGCTTCAGCCCTTCTTCAAAGGGGGAACAAAATACTCATGGGAGTAAATAAGACAAAGTATGGAGCAGCAACTGAAGGAAAGGTCATCCAGCAACTGACCCTCTTAGAGACCCATCCCATATAAAGTCATCAAATCCAGATTCTACTTGATATACCAAGAAGTACTTGCTGATAAGAGCCTAAAATTGCTGTCTCCTGAGAGACTCTGCCAGAGCCTTACAAATACATAGGAGGATGCTCATAACAAACCATTGGACTGAGCACGGGGTATCCAATGTAGGAGTAAAGAGTAAAGACTGAAGGAGTTGAAGTGGTTTGCAACCCTATAGGAAGAACAACAATATCAACCAACCAGACCCCACAGAGCTCCCAGGAACTAAACCACCAACCAAAGAGTACACATGGAATAGTCAATGGCTCTAGCCTCATATGTAACTAAGGATGATATTGTCAGACATCAGTGGGAGGAGAGGCCCTTGGTCTTGTGAAGGCTCAATACTCCACTGTAGATGAGTGCCAGGGTGTGGTGGCGGGAGTGGGTGGGTGAGTGGGGGAGCACCCTCACAGAAGCAGAGAGAGGGGGGACAGGATAGGTGGTTTAGGAAGGGGAAACTGGGAAAGGGGATAACATTTGAAATGTAAATAAAGAAAATATCCAATAATACAAAAAAAATGAAAGAAAAGAATGCATCAAAGAAGTCAATCATCAATTAGACTTTTACTAACAAAATCATAATTTTTACATAATGAACTCATTAGCCACCATGAGAAAAGTATGATTCCATTTGTAGTAGTTGAGAGCTAATACAGATTCCCCAACCTAGAAAATCTACATAGCATGAGAGATTTTAGAACACTCAGTCTTAAATGGAAAGCCTTTATCAAATCCCTAGGCTCAGGGATCTAGGTGGAAAAGTGTGTGAAAATTGCTCTTGAAAGGATCAGTGGTTCCAAGAAAAAGCTGTCTTCCAGACACAACTGTGCTGATGTACCTATAAACTTAGAAAACCTGTGGCAGCAGCTCATGAGATCTGCTCTGACCTTAATCAAGCCAAATGGAACTGTAGTGCTTAAAAGGGAATGTGAACAGAAGTTCTGTCTCTGAACAAGAAGTTCTCTGCAATTCATATCTGCTTGCAAAGAAAAAAGTAATATATTTCAGTAGAGTATCACTGATTATTGTTTAACACATTTAATGGAAGACCCATGTTCGTCGCTAGATGGTTAACTTGCAAATCAAATGCATCCAGCAGGATATAGAATTTAAAATTTCAAAAATCAAATGGAGGATCTAGGCCAAAAAAGAATGGGATATAAAATTAAACAAACAGGAAAGTAAAATAAGGAATTTTGAGAAAACATAGAAAACTCAAACATTTGAATTGTAGTCATAGATGAGGGAGAAAAATACAAAAGGAACTTTAAGAATACTGTAAAAGGAATGTCTACAAACTTGGGAAAGGCCCACCCATAGAGACACAGAACAGCAAGTAGACAACACCAGGAACATATTTCTTTACAACATAGAATATTTTTAAAACTAAGTATTTAAACTAGAGAAAGTTTACTGAAAGCAAAGGAGAAATATGTAATTCACATATAAATGAAAATCTATTAGAAAAACAACTAATTTCTCAATGCAAAGTTTGAAAACTGAATGCATTTGAAGACCTAAAAGACTGATGGCCAATGTAGACTGCTATACCCAGCACACCTATTCATTCAATTGTAAGTTAAAGAAGAAAGAAAAACTTTCTGAGATATAAACAACCTATTTTATAGCCTACCAATCAATGCTAAGTAGAATACAAAACATATTATTTTGGAGTGAAAGGAGAATTAGCATGTCAGAGAGACTGTTGAAAGAAATGAGAATATATGATTTTTAAAACAAAAATACCATTAAAAAGAAAACAGCAGTGCAAAAATAAAGAAAACAATGAATACAATTTAGCCACACATTTCAAAAACAACTATAACTATCAATATCCTTCATTAATCAAGAAACACAGGCATATTGAATGGAACATGAAGCACAATTCATTTATCTGCTAGTTACACATCATACTTTTAAAAATAGATACAGCATTTCAGCAGAAGGATGGAGAAAAGGACCAGTCTAGTGGAATCAAGAAGCAACCACACTTTGCTTTTTTTATTTATTTTTTTATTTATTGGATATATTCTATATTTACATTTCATTTCCCCTTTTCTGGTTCCCCATCCCCCAAAGGTCTCACATGCCCTTTTCCCTCCCCCTGTTCCACCATCCACCCATTCCCACTTCCCTGTTCTGGTATTTTCCCCCTGAGCCAATGTCCTCAAGGGTCTTCCACAGTTTCTTTTCTATTAGTGTTGGTGTGTCTGGTTTGATGTGGAGGTCCTTGATCCACTTGGAGTTGAACTTAGTGCAAGGAGATAAGAGTGGATCAATTCTCATTCTTCTGCATGTTGACCTCCAGTTGAGCCAGCACCATTTGTTGAAAAGGCTATCTTTTTTCCACTGGTTGTTTTCAGCTCCTTTGTCGAAGATCAATTGGCCATAGATGTGTGGGTTCACTTCTGGGTCTTCAATCCTATTCCATTGATCCACCTCCCTGTCACTGTATCAATACCATGCAGTTTTTAACACTACTGCTCTGTAGTATTGCTTGAGATCCTGGATATTGATTCCTCCAGACATTTTTTTACTGTTGATGATAGTTTTAGCTATGTTGGGTTTTTTGTTATTCCAGATGAATTTGAGAATTGCTCTTTCTAACTCTATGAAAAACTGAGTTGGGATTTTGATGGGGATTGCATTGAATCTGTATATTGCTTTTGGCAAGATTGCCATTTTAACTATATTAATCCTGCCAACTCACGAGCATGGAAGATTTTTCCATTTTCTGAGGTCTTCTTCAATTTCCTTCTTCAGAGACCTGAAGTTTTTGTCATATAAATCTTTCACTTGTTTGGTTAGAATCTCACCAAGATACTTTATATTGTTTGTGGCTATTGTAAAGGGTGTTATTTCCCTAATTTCTTTCTCGGCCTGCTTATCCTTTGCATATAGGAAGGCTACTGATTTGCTTGAGTTGGTTTTATAACCAGCCACTTTGCTGAAGTTGTCTATCAGCTGTAGGAGTTCTCTGGTGGAGTTTTTTGGGTCACTTAAGTATACTATCATATCATCTGCTAATAGTGATAGTTTGACTTCTTCCTTTCTGATTTGTATCCCTTTGACTTCCTTATATTGTTGAATTGCTCTAGCTAGTACTTCAAGTACTATATTGAAGAGATATGATGATAGGGGAAGCCTTGTCTAGTCCCTGATTTTAGTGGGATTGCTTCAAGTTTCTCTCCGTTTACCTTGATGTTGGCTATCTGTCTGCTGTAAATTGCTTTTACTATGTTTAGGTATGGGCCTTGAATTCCTGCTCTTTCCAAGACTTTTAGCATGAAAGGATGCTGAATTTTGTCAAATGCTTTTTCAGCATCCAATGAGATGACCATGTGTTTTTTTTCTTTGAGTTTGTTTATGTAGTGGATTATGTTGATGGATTTCCATATATTGAACCATCCCTGCATCCCTGGGATGAAGCCAACTTAATCATGGTGAATGATCATTTTGATGTGTTCTTGGATTAAGGTGGCAAGAATTTTATTGAGTATTTTTGCATTGATGTTCATAAGGGAGATTGGTCTGAAGTTCTCTATCTTAGTTGGGTCTTTGTGTGGTTTTGGTATCAGGGTAATTATGGCTTCGTAGAATGTGTTGGGTAGTGTTCCTTCTATTTCTATTTTGTGGAATAGTTTGAAGAGTACTGGTATTAGGTCTTCTTTGAAGGTCTGATAGAATTCTGTACTAAAACCATCTGGTCCTTTGCTTTTTTTGGTTGGAAGACTTTCTATGACCCCCTTCTATTTCTTTGGGGGTTATGGGTCTGTTTAGACGATCTATTTGATCCTGATTTAATATTGGTATTTGGTAACTGTCTAGAAAACTGTCCATTTCCTCCAGATTCTCCAGTTGTGTTGGGTATAGGCTTTTGTAGTAGGAACTGATGATTTTTTGAATTTCCTCAGTTTCTGTTGTTATATCTCCCTTTTCATTTCTAATTTTGTTGATTTGAATACTGTCTCTGTGCTCTTTGGTAAGTCTGGCTAGGGGTTTATCTATCTTGTTGATTTTTTCAAAGAACAAGCTCCTGGTTTTGTTGATTCTTTGTACCGTTGTCTTTGTTTCAACTTGATTGATTTCAGCCCTGAATTTGATGATTTCCTGGGTGAAATAGCTTCTTTTTGTTCCAGAGCTTTCAGATGTGCCATTAAGTTGTTAGTATATGCTCTCTCCTGTTTCATTTTGGAGGCACTCAGGGCTATGAGTTTTCCTCTTAGCACTGCTTTCATTGATTCCCATAGATTTGGGTATGTTGTGCCTTCGTTTTCATTAAATTCTAAAATGTCTTTGATTTCTTTCTTTATTTCTTCCTTGACTAAGGTATCATTGAATAGAATATTGTTCAGTCTCCATGTATATGAGGATTTTCTGTTGTTTTTGTTGCTATTGAAGAACACTCTTACTCAATGGTGATCAGATAGGAGGCATGGGATTAGTTCAATCTTTTTCTATTTGTTGAGGTCCGTCTTGTGACCAAATATGTGGTCGATTTTGGAGAAGGTACCATGAGGTGGTGAGAAAAAGGTATAGTCTTTTGCTTTAGGATGAAAGGTTCTATATATATATATCTGTTAGATCCAATTGGTCCAAAGTTTCAATGAGTTTCCCTGTGTCCCTGTTTAGTGTCTGTTTTCCTGATCGATCCATTGAGGATAGTGGAGTGTTGAGGTCCCCCACAATTATTGTGTTAGTTACAATGTGTGCTTTGAGCTTTAGTAAAGTTTCTTTTATGAATGAGGGTGCCCTTGCATTTGGAGCATAGATGTTTAGAATTGTGAGTTCTTCTTGGCGGATTTTTCCTTTGACCAGCAAGAAGTGACCTTCTGTGTCTTTTTTGATGACTCTAGGTTGAAAGTCAATTTTATCTGATATTAGTATGGCTATTCCAGCTTGCTTCCTGTGATCATTTGCTTGCAAAATTGTCTTCCAGCCTTTTACTCTAAGGTAGTGTTTGTCTTTGACCCTGAGGTGTGTTTCCTGTATGCATCAAAATGTAGGGTCCTGCTTCCGTATCCAGTCTGTTAGTCTATGCCTTTTTATTGGGGAATTGAGCCCATTGATGTTAAGAGATATTAAGAAATAGTGATTATTTCTTCCTGTCATTTTTGATGTTATTTTTGTTTTTGAGTGGTTATCTTCTTTTGAGTTTGATGGGAGAAGGTTACTATCCTGCTTTTTCTAGGGTACAGTCTCCCTCCTTGTATTGGAACTTTCCTCCTATTATCCTTTGTAGAGCTGGGTTAGTGGAAAGATATTGTGTAAATTTGGTCTTGTTGTGGAATATTTTGATTTCTCCATTTATGTTGATTGACAGTTTTGCTGGGTATAATATTCTTGGCTGACATTTGTGTTCTCTTAGAGTCTGCATGAGATCTGCCCAGGATCTTCTAGCTTTCATGGTCTCTGGAGAGAAGTCTGGTGTGATTCTTTATGTCTTCTTTTATATGTTACTTGGCCTTTTTCTCTTGCTGCCTTTAAAATTCTTTCTTTGTTTAGTACATTTGGGGTTTTGATTATTATGTGACGGGAGGTATTTCTGTTCTGGTCCAGTCTGTTTGAAGTTCTGTAAGCTTCTTGTATATTCATGGGCATCTCTTTCTTTAAGTTAGGGAAGTTTTCTTTCATAATCTTATTGAAGATATTTGCTGGCCCTTTAAATTGTAGATCTTCACTCTCATCTATCCCTATAATCCTTCGGTTTGGTCTTTTCATTGTGTCCTGGATTTCCTGGATGGTTTGGGTTACAAGCCTTTTGCATTTTGTATTTTCTTTGACTGTGGAGTCAATGGACACTATGGTATCTTCAGCATCTGAGATTCTTACCTCTATCTCTTGTATTCTGTTGTTGATATTTGCATCTATGACCCCTGATTTCTTCCCAAGGTTTTCTATCTCCAAAGTTGTCTCCCTTTGTGATTTCTTAGTTGTTTCTACCTCTGTGTTCAAATCTTGGATGGTTTTGCTCAGTTCCTTCACTTGTTTGTGTTTTCTTGCAACTCTTTAAGAGATTTTTGTGTTTCCTCTTTCATGACTTCAGCCTGTTGACTCAATTTCTTCTGCATTTCTTTAAGTGATTTTTTTCATTTCCTCATTATTGGCTTGTATCTGTTGATTCATATTCTCCCAGAGTTCTTTACGTGATTTTTGTGTTTGCATTGTAAGCGCTTCTACCCTATTCATGTTCTCCTGCATTTCTTTAAGAGTCTTGTTTATGTCTTTTTTGTGTTCCTCTAGCAGCATCATGACCAGTGCTTTTATATTCAACTCTTGTTTTTCTGGTGTGTTGGGGTATCCAGGACTTGCTGTGGTTGGAGAATTGGGTTCAAATGGTGCCATATTGCCTTGATTTCTGTTAGTAATGTTCCTACGTTTGCCTTTTGCCATCTGTTTATCTCTGGAGTTAGTTGGTCTTATTGTTACTGGTTGGAGTTTGAAGCTCCTATGAGCCTGGCCTTTGGCGCTGCTGTAGTAGAGGGTGTCTGTGCTCCTGACCCCCAACTGCCAGTTGTCTGCAGTGACGTGAGGCAAGATGACGTCCTCGCTGCCTGCCCAGAGAGCTGGACCCCAGTGGTCAGCAACAGCCTTGCTGAGCTGTAGGTGTCCAGATCTCCCCCTGAGCTCCTCTGGCTTTGTGCACAGGCAAGAGCCTGATGGGGTAGTCTATGCTAAGCTAGGTCTCCGTCCACACACCTGACCCCAGCTGCCAGCAGTCCGCAGTATCCCGAGGCAAGATGGCAGCCTCGCTGCAAGCCCAGGCGAGCAGGTCCCTGCAGTCCACAACAGCCACCAAGCTGTAGGTGCACAGACCTCCTCCTGGCGACCTGCTCTGGCTCTGGGGTCAGGCAAGAGCCTGACAGTGTAGTGGATTCTGGGCTAGGTCTCAGTCCACACACCTGACCCCAGCCGCCAGCAGTCCGCAATGTCCCAAGGCAAGGTGGCTGTCTCCCTGCAAGCCCGGTGAGCCGGTCCCCCACTATTTTATTATCTGAAAAAACAGACTTCAAAATAAAACTAATCAGCTGGGTGGTGGTCGCACATGCCTGTAATCCCAGCACTCTGGGAGGCAGAGGCAGGCAGATTTCTGAGTTTGAGGCCAGTCTGCTCTACAGAGCGAGTTCCATTACAGCCAGGGCTACACAGAGAAACCCTGTCTCGAAAAAACCAAATCCAAAAAAATTAAAAATAAAAATAAATAAATAAAACTAATCAAAATCAAAAAGACAGGCAATGTATTCTAACCAGGAAACAGTTAACCAAGAAGACACTATTATCCTTATTATATATGCATGAAACCATGGGTAACCCTATTTAGATAGATAGATAGATAGATAGATAGATAGATAAATAGATACATAGATAAATAGAGATATGGATATAGATATAATAGTATATGATTTCAACACTTCACGTTACAAAAGACAGGCCATTTAGATAAAAGCATCAAAATTAATTGACATCATGCATCAAACAGATTTAATGAATATTTACAGAATAATTCACTAAAATATCGAAAATACAATTAATATTACTGTGAAACTTAACTAAAATGAACCAGATTCTGGGACACAAAACAAATCTTTACAAATTCACAAGATCAAAATTACACAATAACTGAATTAGTTTACAGAAGACAGTTCTGTTTTTTAAAAAAATACATTTTCAGAAGATTGCAGCATGCCCCATGCTACCAATGATGCGAATCTCAAAATAAGAAATTTCTATAAAAGCAAAGGAGCTAATTTGTTGCACTATTCCGAATGCAGTGTGGTGGCAGGAATGCAGACTCTCACAATGACAGAGTAAGGGGAATGATACGCCTTAGTTCTTTGTTGCATTGCCCTGACTCTAGCTATCCTACTGTATTATAGCTGTACATGACATAGCTGCTGGAGAGACCATATTACCTATCAATTGTAGGGAGTCTAAATATATTATTGCAACTTCAAATATATCAAAAACTGACCTCTAAAAAAAGATAACATACCAGATGAGAAGCTGTATTTAAATTGTGCATGGGATATGCTTGTATTGAAAGTAAGGTCATTTACCATTTATTCTCAATCTAATTGCTATCTTGTCTATCTTGAAGAAATCTCCTTTGCAATATTCCTAGACATGGTGTTCAGGGGCATAGAGAAATAAATATGTAAATAGCACAGAAGGAAAACAAACCAAACCAAACAAACTAGCAAACAAAACAAATCAGGAATTTTTTTTTCCTGAGCTGTTCAATGTTCCTTGAATACTGTCCATGCTCTGAGGCTGTGGCAGTAAAATGCCCTGTGTTGGCAGAACTTTACATAGAAGGAGGGAACATTGTGTCTGCTAGAGCAAAAATGACATTTCAGTTAGTAGGTTACTTGCTTCACCTCTCTGTGTATTCCTCTTCCCTTTTTCTTTCCCTTCTTCCTGCCTTCTTTCCTCTCTCTTGTTTCTGTTCTTCTTTGAGCCATTCCTCTAAGAAACACTGCCCAATAGCAGAACTCAGAACAGAAGCAAACCAGACTTCTTTTCAATAAGTCGTTTTTGTAGCTACTGTTGTTGTTGTTGTTGTTGTTGTTGTTGTTGTTGTTAGCCTTATTAGTTACATATCTCATCACAATACTGCTTGTCTCTTATTTCTCTGAAGAAAGAAAATAGAGGCACAATTTCCCTGTGGAATACATATAAGAGCTAGAGGTTACAGAAACATGTTATTCTGGGACATGACCATTTTACCAACAAGAGGACTCTGTAATGCATTTGTTGGTGAGAGAGAACTGTAGCTGCTGCCTAAGTTGGCTATGGCTAGAGTCTCCCTGCCCTCAATAATATGAGGTTTGGAATGGCGAGTAAACATCATCAGCAATGTGACCTTTGCCCATCAGTCATCTTTCCACTCTTGGGAGCATTGTCCTGCATCAGGCATCTCTCCTATCAACTCAGCTTGGCCTCAGCTTTGTAGGAAGTACTCTCCTTTCTCTGAATTATTGCTTGCCTAAAATTTTCATAATAAAATTCAATCAAAATGAACATCTGCAAGGAATATAGTGACAATGCATAGAACCTTCTCATCTTGGAGTCACAATAGTGAGGATGAATGATGACACAGTCTGGGTGACCCAGGGCACTCTGGCTTTGTTACGGAGCTCACAAAGGAATCTCATAGAAGCCACAAAACAAGGAGGCAGCAAACACTGTCAGCAGTGACTCTCAGTATTGTGGCTACTCTAGAAACTTAACACTGCTGTGGCTGGAGACTTTGCCTATTGTCTGAGCTCAGAGAAAGGGGAATAAAAGAACCACCTTCCCCTTCATGACAGCTGTCCACAGACGATGATTTTTTTCCTCCTTATCTACTCTTGGTGTGCGGTTGAGGAATATGTTTTAACAGAAATGAAAGGCTTTCGCCTGAGCACTGTAATGTTTTATCGAGCAAATCTCTGTCTGTGTGTGCCATCTACCAGGGAAGAAGCAGCGGTTGTGAAGAAATTGATGAAAGAGACATAGACAGAATACTGCAACTTTGCCCACAGGATCTTATTATTCTGAAAACAGGAGAGAGTCTTGAGTGCTTTGAGGACTAGTACCAAGAATGGGTACTAGATGATCTCCGGCTGAGTAAATGGATCTTCAAAAAGCAGCTGGAATGTTTGAAAATAACAGTGCATACTTCTGGATAATTTCACGGCTACGGTTAGGAGACAGCAATGAAGGTGTCAGTCTAAGGCAGTAATTTTCAGCCTCTAAACCTCCTGACCTCTATGAGCACTGTACCCTGTCACAATGTCCCCATACTAAGAATTCCACCTAACTATGCTCTACCTGGACAACTTGAGAATTTTCTAAATTTTTTCCTAAAAATTTACATTTCTTTATTTCAACCTATAAGCGTTGTCCTTCCTTAACTGTACCTTTTTATTACTCAGTTTTCTATAAATTTCACTGAGTGTTTTCAGGATACATTCTTTCTTCTGTGTCTGTGTAGATTCTTTAAATATTTGGTCCATACAACTCTCAAAACTATCTATGGGATAAACCTGCACCTAGATCTAGGCTCAATACTCAATTTGATCATCAGCCCTACCTATTGCTTCTCATCCTTGTTTAAGGAGATTATATTTTCTTTAAAGTTCATCAGTAAGTAGTTGGCTGTCTTCATGTCATCTTTCTACCCCACTTCCAAGTCCATCATATGGCACCACTGCCTTTCTAAATCTTTAGGATTCTGAATTCTGGAGCCTTTGTTAGACTCCAAAGCTCTTGCCTTGAGGACACAGTTTCAAACATTTATTTTTTTAACCACAACCATCAGCAAAATTGTGTTAATATAATAAGAAATTATCATGACTCATAAGACATTTTGTCCTTCTAGAAAGAATAATAAATGTATGGCCAACTGTTAGAAAGACAGCGATTGTATCTTTGGAATTGATCAGCAGGTGGTCGGCTCTCCACACTAGCCACATCTGTTAGCAGCTGATAGTCAAGAATCTCATTTCTCCTGGCTTCCTAAGCCTGAGAAACATGTAGAGAGAGGGATCAGCTTGGGGATGCCTTAGACTCCACATGGCAAATCATATCTTAAGTGCTACAGTGAGCGACTGAGCTCAGCAGGGGGATTCTACTCCCAACTGAAAGTTTGAGAGCAAAGAAATCCCTCATCCTTGTGCGTGGGATGCAGAGCAGTGAAGCCTCCACAGAGGTATTTATTTTCCCCTTGGAAGCCACCGTGGCTAGATTGAATAATGTAGGAGCGCCTCAGTAATTTCCACGCTGAACAGGAAAAGTGCTGTTCCTTGTATTCTGTCACTAAATAAAAACAAGAGTAAGAAAGAAAAGTTAAAAAAAAAAAGTAGGGAAAAAGCATGGGCAGAAGCATTGGACACTTTCCCTGTGCTTGCAAGAATTTTAGACTTTTTTCATAAGTCGCATAATATTATTATGGTGTTAATATATTCAGGGGGCCAACATGTATTGCAAATAAGTTACGCACATGCTAGATAGACTTCGAGGATGAGAGAAAAAGAAAGAAATTTAAATTGTTATTATTAATATAAAATATATATATATTTCACTGAAAACTGGAATAAGAGCTCTCTAATCTGTGCACTAGAATTAAGAACAAAACAAGAATTAGTTCATGTTTTGATTTCAAATTGCAGGAAAGTCTTGTGAAAATAGTTGATTTTCATGAGATTCAACATTAAAGGTTCGTAACTTTTCTAGTATATATTCCTAGCCATATGTACGTATGTATGTATATATGTGTGTATGTATATATGTGTGTATATATCTCTCTGTCTACCTACTTTTACATCTATATATCTTCTCTATGTATATATATGTATATTCATATCTATAAAATCTATATGTATTTCTCTCCCTTGCTCACTAGCTCGTTTTCTCTCTCTCTCTCTCTCTCTCTCTCTCTCTCTCTCTCTTTCTTGCTCATTCTCTCTCTTATACCATTATAGCTACTTTTCTTAGGCTGACTCCCCTAAGTAGTTGTTTGTTCTATATGTGTAAAAGCTTTATAAATATAAATTATTTTTTAATTTTAAATAGATTATAAAGAATAAAATGTTTTCAATGAATATGTTTTAGTTTGGCATCCAAGGTGAACATAGATCCTTTACATATGTAAGATTCTTTAGAAGATAGATTCTTCTCTCACAAACACTCCCTGACCACAGTTTTCCCTCTACCACCTCCTGCTTGATCCCATCACTTTCCTTTTCCCCAGATCTATTCCCCTTCCTTCTTTCCTCAGTAAAGAGCAGGCTGGCTGCGGGCCACTCTTGCAGGAGTTTCTGTGTGTTTTGGTTCTTCACATAGCATTTGATATCTCTGTTAGGATCTTGAAATAGATTACATCTCATTGCTCCTTTATGCTGTAATAGTGAATTCAAAACTTAATAAATCCAGACAGAAATGAAAATCATTAAGCATTTTAAAAGGTCATTTTAGGCTCAATCAATCACTTGCTGGGCTTACGTCCAGCAACTGTGTGTTCAATTATAAATTAGCAGAACAAAGTGCAGGCTATATATGAAACCCTAGGAAGACAGTGCTAGCTGACTGTACTTGACCAACAAATGATCTGATGAAAGCATTTGCAATTCTCTGTGCTGATTGGGATCCTTTAATAATGTATTTTCATTTCACTTTCTTTTAACTTTCCTATATTTTTGCCTATACATATAAAGTTCACATTCTTTGAATGAAGCAATTTCTTGACTAAAGGAACTGAACACTTGAAGGAGTAGGTGTCTTTAGCCTTTGGTTATATATAAATAAATGATCTTTAGTCTAAAACACTACTCTCATATTCTCTTATATGAATCTCTGTATGTAAGTAGTTGTACTTAGAAGGAAAAAAAATAGAATTGCCTTTCCCTTTGCGTCTTAATGTTCATTTTGTCTGTTCCATGTCTCAAATATAATTGGCAAGTCTCTCAATTAATGACAGATCATCTGTGACTCAAAACATAGAAGAGAAAAAATAGAAGACAGTGGATTAGAAGAAGTAAAAGACAAATAGGGCTGGATTTGCAAGTATAGAAATAATTTAGTGATTCTTAAAAACTCATCAATATGAGATAAGCCTGGATCTTGGTCATCAAATTTCCAATGGCCAGAATTCAATTAATTGTGCCTCAATCACCAGAAATTCTTAGTCTCCAGGTGCTGTTTCCCTCTGCTCTTCAATCTCATATTGCTAGTTAACAAGATACAAACAAGCAGTGACTAGAGACAGTTCTCTAAAGGTTCATCGACTGTTAGAGACAGGACTATGGCCAGTGTGAGTGTCAGGCTACATAAAGCAGGCAAGTCTTTAACTTACGGTTCTCTTTCCTCAGCTTCCACAATCCATGCTTGAGTGAGAGTTTTAATAAGAGCATGCATACACCTGCCCATTCACAGATGACAGAAACAAGGAAAGTCTCAGCGGCTACACCTACACATTCATAGACTAAGTTATTATTGCTCTCTGGTTCAAAGGCTGCTGTAGTAATCAAAGGAGGAGGGGTGTTCAAGCGTGTCTTGATTGAGTGCTAAGGATAACTCCCCAGCCATGTTCTGTAACTTGTGTTCTTCTGCTAAAGGGAATTCCATCTGGAAACTCTTCAGAACTTCAGAACTAACTCATCTACAATCAAATGTAACATGGTATTGAAGCATGACTCGTGAAGCCCTGACCAGAAAAAAAAAAATCCTTGCTCTTAAATTTGTTACATCTGAGAACATATACATGATTCAGAAGGGCCCTATTTATTTCATTTTTCATTATGGTCGTCTCTTCTCATGTTCTTTGTTTCTTTGCTTGTTTGTTTCCTGCCTTGTTTGTTTGTATAACCTGTATACTGATTACCTGTGCTCCATTTTCTCATGCAGGGAGGGGTTTTGTAGGCTCATCATGCTCAGATATAGAGAATGATTCTCAGACTTCAGAGGCAAAGGAATCTGATATGTGCTACTCCTCAAAAGAAAAGAAAAGCTTTTGATTTTCCCATTGCTCTATTCCCAGTCCACACTCAATAATCTATTGGTTTGAGGAAACATAAAAAGCATATCTTCAAATATATGGTGTGTTATGAAATTGATACCATTTTCCTCTAGTTGCTTACATAAAGTCGTTTTTAAAACATTCTGTAATAGAATGAGGAGATGATTTAAATTTTGGAACCAACAATCTCTTCAGTGGTCAATGCCTTCATCATGAATCCAGAGAGCTGTTATAAGCAAGCCCTTTCCTTGGTCCAGAAATTAGGAATATCTTTAAGAATACAAGGAATATTATCTCCATTAAGTCAATTATAGAGAACTGTAAAAACGGAAACAAGAGTTTGTGGGACTATGGGATTGTTTTTACTCTAAGGAATTAAACTCTCCTTCTTCTTAAGGCATATGAGAGAGAATATCTTGGAAAACGGCATGTGTAAGAAGTGAGGTAGCCAAGAGAGTCAGTCCATAAGGACAAACACTAATATCTGGCTGTGAAGGCAGGAAGACAAAAACCAGGAACATCCTGGACTACAAAGATTAGTTAGCCTAGTCACTGGTGATTAGGATATCTGCGACTTTTCTGTGTGGCCACCATGAAGGCTAAGAATCTAGTGCTTCCTATGGTTTGTTTTATGGCTGTTCCTTGATAGTGGCATCATAAGAAGGGCAACAGTGACATAATCTGGAAAATATCTTTTGCACTTGTCACCTAAATGCAATTCACAGGTCGAATTCATGCTAATAGATGTGTGTGTGTGTGTGTGTGTGTGTGTGTGTGTGTGTGAGAGAGAGAGAGAGAGAGAGAGAGAGAGAGAGAGAGTTGCAGCAATACTTCCAAACAATATAGCAGTAATCATTGCTGTATCTGCTACCTTAAAGCAAGTCTTTTTGTGCTATCAATGAACATTAGCCCCAGTAAGAAAAATACAAGTATAGAAAGTTAGCACAGGCTGGAAACAAAAAACTCGTACTTGCATAGATGAGGCTCAAGACCGAACAGAAGAGTAAATACAGCCTAATTTTTGCATCAGTAACTTTTGTTTTTGGGCCATCAAATGGATTGATGAAAACTAAAATATATCATGAAGCCTTGAAAATCACATAGTACTCAGACTGTCTGTCTATCTATTCTATAGATTTTTACAGCTCTGACATGGGGATCAGGTCAGACCTAAGCAGGTCAGGTGTTATTCATCCTATATTCCTCCCGACCATTTAGTAACTTAATAATTAGCTATGAAAACTAGCCTTCTCTATCTACCAATGTTCTAGAACAGGAGCAGTGTTCTGTGACTGGATTGGGGAGCACTTTATTCTCTTGAGGCTACCAGAATGCTATGTTTCTTAACTCTCTACCTTAGACCATCTTCATTTTATTGTTCTTTGTCTTGAAGTTAGTACCCATTGGAAAATTCTAGCACTGCACCACCAAAGAGAAGCCTCTTGAGAGTGTTACACCCCCTAGGGATGATAACCTGAGTGTGCTTTTTGCTGCAATAGAGTCTTTAGGTTCATACTACCAGCAGTCTGGAAGACTGGCTGCTGGGGTAATTGCTGAGGGCTTAAATTCCAGTCTCTTAGGAATGTACAAGTTAGATTCAGAATTGACTTATTCTGTACTCCTCAGCATCCCCACACCTCTGACAGGCCCTAGTGACAATTCAAAACTGAGGCACAGTAGCATTGAGGTACATAAATCCAAAGAAGTTTAAATTGTCAAACGGATTATGATTCATCATCTTTGCTCTTCAGGACCTCAAATCTCTACAGTATATGCAAAGTCAGTATATCTGTTTTCCGTGGTGACTAAAATGACTTAGAGGTTAAAACACAAATTGTAAGGGAATAGAAGTGGTATGTGCGGGGAATGAGTAAAAGAAATCACAAGATGAAGTTGAAGCCATGGGAATTAATTTCACAGGAAGGTTGTTATTGCCCCCTTTAGCAGCTAAAATTCACATACAGGCACATCTTAAGTAATGTGTCGAGCTGTCCGAAAGATAATTTGAATCCTGTCAAGGCAAACAAGAATATGCTCACAAATTCAAGAGCAATATATGAGCAATTTACACAACATCAATTTCTTTGGTTGTTTTTGGATGGAGCCATCACCATCAATTAAGTTAGTGACTCTTTGATTCAAATTACTTTTTGACATGTAGTCAACTAAATGGCTCGCACAAGCATTATTTTCTGCAGAGTTCCCTTGGCAGCCATGTAGTAAATGTAAACAGGTGGGAAGGCAGAGCAGCAGTGCCTCAGCCTCAGCCTCCTCCCCTCGCAGCAGGGAGAATAATAACAGGAAGAAATGTGAAGGCCTTATTAGATGGCTTGGAACAAGGCTTCTGAAAGGGGGGATTTGCATATGTATGACATATTTCTCCTGATTCAATATTTCTCCACTTGAGGATGCCTCTTAACCCCATATCAGGCTCTATTATAATTAGGTCTCAGAGGTGAAGCAAGGCGAAGGCAGACTCTCAGACCATGGAAGGGCGGCATGCCCTGCTGTGATCTTGAACTTGGTAGGAATGGTGTCGCAGAATAATGTCCTTAATGACAATGACACTAAAACTAAGTTGTTTCTTATAGAGGCAATTGGACTTTCAGATGGAGGGGTGAAAAGAACTTTTCTTCAAAGAATAAATATTGTGAATGATCAACTTAAAGGTATAGTCAGTAGGGGATGATGACCCAGCATGTTCCTACTCTCTTGGTTAGCACAAAGAGTCAATTAAATTTAATGCTATTTGGGATGTGTCTGTTTGAGATTCCTACAACAACTGAACAAAGTCCATGTAATGTTCTTAACCAGTTAGTAAATACTAATGTGCCTCTATTTTTAGTCTCTTAACTAAGGGATACAAATACTGCACATACAGAGATAGCATATGTAACATCTTATAGAAGAGATGTATATCTCTACTCCCTTGAATACCATAAATAAACTTCGCTGCACCCACAAAAAAATCTACTAATAACGTACAAGAATGAATTTAAGAAAAAGAAATCAGTGGGGTTTTTTATGTTGTCATGTTTTGTTTGCTTTGGGGTTTTGGTTTTTGTTGTTCTTTTGTATTTATATATTTTGTATTTGTATGTCCTGTTGTTTTGTATTTTAGGGGTGTTGCATCTGGGCAGGTCTACGACGCCAATGAATGGACCCATGATCATGCACATATAAGAAGCAAACCTTTGACTCATTAGGTTATGTTCTTTTTTAAAACGGTACAAAATTGGAAAGCAGAAGGAATGAGAACAGGAGACTTAATCTCTACTTAGGGAAATGAGTAAGAGGAGAATATGCTAAAATACATTGTTACATGTATGAAATTATCAAAAAATTAATGAAATCATACTTTCAATAATGAATGAAGGTAACATTTGTTCCCCTCTCTCAAGAAAATCACTTCAAGTGAAGCATCACTTTGGACCCTGGCTTTCCTCAACAGGGAATCACTATGAGAGCCATTGAGTTCTTTGACAATCTTTTCACCTTTCTAGAAAAATGAGTGATAATAATAATAAAAAAAAAACTGTGACCACTCTGGAGTTTCTGGAAAGATAACATGTTAGAATACTGACGAAGCAGCTTAACCAGCTGGGATCGTTGAACACAGTAAACCTCTGTTTTTGCTTTAACTTTGCATTCTATAGACTGCTTCTTCAGTAAGAGCACTTCCAGAGGGGGAGGGGCAGCATATATCCCCTAGATGCTCGCACCACAGCCTGACTTGGTATTTCTTATTTATGTACAAGATGAAATGTTTCATTGAAATACAATTCCAATACTTCTATGTTTACTGGTTTATAAAATTCAGGAGCATAAAATCCCAAGTTTCCTTGGTTTTTGCCAAGCATACATTACAGATGGAATGTTGAACGGTAAGCCTGTTATACAAAACTTAAATTTGGCTGCAAATTTATGGAGAGTTTCAGTTCAAAGGAACATGGCAGTATTCTCTTCAAAGAAAATTATAACTGAAACTCAAAGCAGGAATATAAGCAGACAGAAAACACAGCATTTCCAACAGAAATTTGGATGGTACAGGGTCCATTTACGGCTCTGCCTGAACACTCATTATGTTATCTCATTTTTCTTCATATACTAAAATAAATTTAATTCATTCACTCATTAAATAAACATTTATCCAATGCCCCCTAGGTCTGAGGATGTGGAGGTCATAATTACAAAGCATACTTACTAGTCTATAACAGTATAATAGTTAGGGATCTTTGGTTGCAAGTAATCAAAGAAAACTTTTTAAAACTTCAGTTACGATACAAAAAACAGGACTTCCAGTGACATTAGGAAAACATACTGACATGTTTGAAAATGATATATGGAAAACTTACAATGGTACTGAGGATCTCATGGAAGGAGCCAGCAGGAAGATCTTCAGCTTCCTAGCAGGAATGTGGTACTAGGCTGAAGAAATAAGCAGAAATTCATACAGAAATAGAATGGAGAGTCTCTCTTGTGCAGTACATTACTATAATAGGGAGGTACCCAGACCCCTTGTCTCAAATCAGCTGACTAATTACACAATTGGTTCTAACAGAACAGATAAGGAGAGGCATTCTGAAAGTGAAACTCAACACAGGGGAGGTAAAAGAAAGTAGAATTGACTGATGGAGTTCAAAGGAAAGAACTCTTACAGAAACTGTTAAAGGAGGAGTAATATTTAACATGGGCATTGAAATCTGCATTCACTATGTGGTGCTTACAGTGTTAAAGGCTGTGTCAGTTTATGGAGATGATTTTACTCAGAGTCCAGAATAAGTAGTCCTCGAAAGGGGGGGGCAGCTATGCTTAAATCTTGTATTTATCTTTTTAAATTTCTTTCTTTTTTTGTGGAATCAGTATAGGAATGACATTCACTGAAATTTTGCATATACTGAATGAAATTGAGATCCATATTGAGAAATTTGGAGCTTTGTTTCCTTTTATCGCCTTAAACTCAAAGACAAATATATATCTTCAAGGGATGTTCTAGCAACTTTATCTTAAGATATGTGAAAGCCACTGGAAACCATGCCCTTTAAAGTTAGTGAAACAAAAAAAAAAATAAAGCAGAAATAAGGAGAGTCCCTGGAATGAGTTCTGAGACCGAGATCATCAAAGATGAGCTGAGGACTTCAGTCAAAGTGTGTTAAGATGCCATCATTAAAGAGTCCAGTGACCACTTGCTGAGAACAAAGTCTTTGGCACAAAAGTAAAGAGCATTACAGTGTCAGTCATACTGAGTCCGATAGTAAAGGGTGTTTTGAGCATCCCCTGCGAATTGCCTGTAGTCAGTAAAGGACATGTGGTTGTGTGTAACATAGGGAAGCAGTGCCTTAACAAACATCAGTTCTTTTTCCATTGTTAAGTCTCTATTTATGAGGAGTTTAAGTTGTTTCTCTTCGAATAAGATATTAGCTTTGTGGGAGCTTTACAAAGAACTTTGTTTGGTCATGGTATTGGTCCAAGGCCAAAGATTCCATTTGACAATAGAATTCTGGGTAAAAGAGTGGGTAAAATCTTCTGATATTTGCCCACCTCCAAGTGCCATCGTTATTCATGTGGTCAGTCCAGTTTATGTGCTACTGCAGATTGAACCAAGGACTTCTTGAATGATACTTTAGAGCTTTATCAACTGCATGATATGCTTAGCCCTATTTTTGACTTCCAAAGTTCATCAATATTAGTATGGGATGCTGAGATATAAACCCATAGGGATATACAATTACAACAATAGTTACCCACACTTGCATAGTAGAGTGAAGACCACATTCTTCATCACGTGCTCCAATTATTCTTGTATACCAGAAATCAGTCAAATCTTATATGCATCAAAATCTAAGAAGGAATAACATACAAAACAACAAAATTGTCCACAGTTGGCAAAGGGTGAGGGCTGATTTGCATACTCTCTGTGAATATAGGAAGCTGAAGACTTAGAGCAAATTTGAGAACCAAGGCAAGGCTGGTTCCAGCAAAAGAGAGGGCTAGTTATTATACATTATTACATAGTAAGTACTCAAAGGGAGTAGATGAGAAAGTTTCATATCCAAATCAGAACGGTAAACTAGAAAGTGAGTTTATTAAATTCTCTATATTTCCAAAATAGTGTTCTTTGCGCTTTGCAGTCTATACTGCACGAGCGTTCATTTGACTACCAGATTGTACTAAAAACTTGCAATATTCTCTAAATAAATATGACTTCCTGGAGAAAAGTGTCATGTTTTAGGGTTACTTATATACTTAGAAAATGATTTAGCATATTTTTGCTATTTTTCTTTAGAAAATGAAGTTTTTATTAATGTAAAAATAACTTTATAATTACTATATTACAGGAACAGAAATTTATTTTTATTATTCTTTAATATATTCTTACAGCCCCAGGCTTCATCCCCATCCTGGTCCACCCTCTGACTATTCCATATGCCATACCTGCCCCCCCACCACCCCCCATCTCTGAGATGTTTCTACTCCCCCCACCTCACCTGACCTCCCTACTTCCTAGAACCCCAAGTCTCTTGAGGGTTAGGTGCATCATCTCTCCCTGAGTCAAGACCCTATAGTCTTCTGCTGTGTATGTGATGGGGGCCTCATATAAGCTGTTATATGCTGCCTGATTAGTGGCTCAGTGTCTGAGCCATCTTGGGGGTCCAGGTTAGTTGACTGCTGGTCTTTTTATTAGGCCACACTCCTCCTCAGCCTCTTCCAGCTTTTCTCTAATTCAATCACACGTCACTAGGTTCTGTCCATTGTTTCTGTGTAAATATCTGCATTTGACTCTTTCCGCTGCTTTTTGGGCCTTTCAGAGGACAGTAATGATAGGCTCACTATTGTATCAGTAATACTGTCAGGCCTTGTGGCCTACCCTTGAGCAGGATCTCAAAGTGGGTCTGTCACTGGACCTCCTCACCCCCAGGCTCTTCTCCATTTTTGTCCCTACAGTTCTTTCAGAAAGGAAAAATTCTGGGTCAGAAATTTTGATTGTGGATTGGCAACCCAATCCTACCACTTGATGCCCTGTCTTTCTACAGGATATGGGTTCTACAAGTTCCCACTCCTCTCTGTAGAGCATTTCATTTTAGGTCCCTCCCTTTCTGTCCTGAGAATCCCTCACCTCCCAGATCTCCAATACATTCTAGAGCCCCCCCTCCCAAGGTTGCCCACTTCCATTCTTCTGCTGAACCTTAGGGTTTCAGTCCTGTTCCCCTCCAATACCTGATCATGTTCTCCTCTTCCCCTCCCTGTCCCCTTTCCCACCCAGATCCCTTCCTCACTTTCCCTCCCCCCATCCACTATGATTGCTTTCTTTTTCCTCCCAAGTGGGATTGAGGCATCCTTACTTGGGCCTTTTAGCTTGTTAATCTTCTTGAGATCTGTGGATTGTATTCTGGTATCCTATATCCTGTATATTCTAATATCCACTTATTAGTGAGTCCATGCCTTGCAGGTCCTTTTGGGTCTGAGGTACCTCACTCAAGATGATACTTTCTAGATCCAACCATTTGCCTGCAAAACTCATGATGTCCTTGTTCTTAATAGCTGAATAGTATTCCATTGTGTAAATGAGCTACATTTTCTGTATCCATTCTTCTGTTATGGGACATCTGGGTTGTTTCCAGTTATCACAAATAAGGCTGCTATGAACATAGTGGAACACTATGTAGGTTGCTGCTTTGTTCTATTGACTATATCCTATGCCCTTGTGGCGCAGGGGTGGGAGGGTGGGCTATTTCGAATTTTCTGAGGAACCTCCAGATTGATTTCCAGAGTCATTGTACCAGTTTACAATGCCACCAGCAATGGAGGAGTGTTCCTCTTTCTCCACATCCATACCACCATGTACTGTCCACTGAGGTTTTGATCTTAGCAATTCTGGTTGGTGTAAGGTGGAATCACAGGGTTGTTTTGATTTGATTTTCCCTGATCACTAAAGACTTTGAAAATTTCTTTAAGTCTAAGATTCCTCTGTTGTGAATTCTCTGCTTAGTACTATATCCCATTTTTCTATTGGGATGTTTGATTTCTTGTTTGTTAGCTTCTTGTATACTTTATATATTTTGAATATTAGCCCTCTAACCGATGTGTCGTTAGTGAAGATGTTTTACCCAAACTGCGGGTTGCTGATTTGCTCTATTGACTATGTCCTATGCCTTGCCTTACAGAAACTTTTCAATTTCATGAGGTACGATTTAACGAGTTCTGTTTAGGAAATTTCCCTCTGTGGCATTGAATTGAAGGCTCTTTCCCATTTTCTCTTGTATTAGATTCTATGGATCTATTTTTTTGTTGAGATTCTTGATCTAGTTGGACTTAAGCTTAGTGTAAGGTGACAAATATGTGTTTATTTTCATTTTTCTACATAATGACTGACAGAACAGCATCATTTATTGAAGATGCTTTCTGATTTCCATTGTATATTTTTGGCTTCTTTGTCAAAGATCAAGTGTCTATAAGTGTGTAGTTTTACTTCTGGGTCTTCAGTTCTATTCCATTAATCAATGTGTCTGTCTTATAGGAACAGAAATTCTTACAATTCAAATTAAAATAATGTTTTTTTTACAGAATCCCAAGTTTAACACAAGCAAATATGTAATCAATAATACAGATGTTTAAAAATGATTTAGCTTTATTGAAGTTTGTTTATTCATTCTAAACATGAATGATCATGTCACAAATGCCAGTCTTTCAATACAGTAGTAGGCCCATTTTTTTTTACATATTTATTACAACTTGTGTTCTTTGGAGGGGGAAGAAATGTTTGTTTTTATGTTATTTAGTATTTCCTATAAAAGATTACTGAATTGACTACATTTTCTTCCCTAATTGTAATCTTGATTCTCAAATTATCCCTCCATTTTTGTCTTACACATCATCCCTCCAATTTAATGTCATGCTTAGAAACTTGCTAAGTTCCCAATTGCTCTTCCTGACTGTACTGGCTGATTTTGTCTATCAACTTGACACAGGCTGGAGTTATCACAGAGAAAGGAGCTTCAGTTGGGGAAGTGCCTCCATGAGATCCAGCTGTGGGGCATTTTCTCAATTAGTGATCAAGGAGGGAGTGGGTGGTACCATCTCTGGGCTGGTATTCTTGGGTTCTATAAGAGAGCAGGCTAAGCAAGCCAGGGGAAGCAAACCAGTACAGAACATCTTTCCATGGACTCTGCATCAGCTCCTGCATCCTGACCTGCTTGAGTTCCAGTCCTGACTTCCTTTAGTGATGAACAGCTGTGTGGAAGTGTAAGCTCAATAAACCCTTTTCTCCCCAACTTGCTTCTTGGTCATGATGTTTGTGCAGGAATAGAAACCCTGACTAAGCCAAATTGGTACCAGCGTAGTGGGGTATTCCTGTGACAATCTGACCATGTTTTGCGGAGGACTGTGGAAGGACTTTGGAACTTTGGGCTACATGGTCCATTCAGTGCTGAGACCTCTGTGAGATGTTGTGTAAGAGCTTGGAAGATTATGTTGAGAACAGTGCAGAAGATGGAGGTCTGGCTTGTGAAATTTCAGAGGGAAGATTAAAGACTCTTATCAGGGCCATGAAGATTCTGTGGTTTTGCTTAGCTGGGGCTAAAGAATCAGCTGTGATTAACAAGATACCAAAACCACTAAAGTCAACCTTTGTGTTACTGGGACTATTGATGCTGGTTAGCTGGAGCTAAGAAATTAGCAATGATTAAGAAGAAACAAGCATCACTGAGGAGAAATCTTCTGGGAAGTGTTTTCTGACAGCACAGAGAGTGTGCTCCAGATAGCCAAGGTTGTGCCGTGCTGTAGCAGGACTTGGTACTGTGTAAGAGTGGTACTGGTTTTGAAGGCATGAAGCCATCATGAAGAACAGCTGAGGCTTTGTACGGTAATAGGCCATGGAAGGCCATTGGTGAAAGTGTACCCTCAGTTGTAATTGACAGCCCAGGACTGAAGGGGTCATGCAAAAGAGTTGAGGCTTGTGGATGCCAGTACTATGCGATGACCACCAAGGACAGCAGCAGCAGTGAAGTACAGGCAGCTGGAGCCTAGAAGACAAGGTGTGTGCTACAAAGGGCAGAGCTGGAGAAGTGACCCAGGCCCTTGGAGGAGCCCAGAAGATCATGAGTTAGATCCCAGACATTGAAACATTGGAGTTTGAGTTTTGCTTTTGATTGTGACTGTACCCTGATATGTTTCCCTCTTGAAAGAAGAAAGTATTTTAGTGGAGCCCACAGTTAAGAGACTTTGAATTTTTAAAAGACTTTGAATTTTAAGATATTGGACATTTTAAAGGAATGCAACTTTTAATATGTAAAGACTGTGGGACTCTTAATGTTATTTAGATCTTGGGGATGAACAATAAAGTAAGGGTTGAGGCTTAATAGTGATACGTTGGTGTGCCAATTTGACAAGGGGTCAATTGTACTGGCTGGTTTTGTGTGTCAACTTGACACAGGCTGGAGTTATCACAGAGAGAGGAGCTTCAGTTGGGGAAGTGACTCCATGAGATCCAGCTGTGGGGCATTTTCTCAATTAGTGATCAAGGGGGGAGGACCCCTTGAGGGTGGTACCATCTCTGGGCTGGTATTCTTGGGTTCTATAAGAGAGCAGGCTAAGCAAGCCAGGGGATGCAAGCCAGTACGGAACATCCCTCCATGGCCTCTGCATCAGCTCCTATGTCCTGACCTGCTTGAGTTCCAGTTCTGACTTCCTTTAGTGATGAACAGTTGTGTGGAAGTGTAAGCTCAATAAACCCTTTTCTCCCCAACTTGCTTCTTGGTCATGATGTTTGTGCAGGAATAGAAACCCTGACTAAGACACTGACATTACCTTTCTCTCCTTATAGTCAATTCTCAATATATTATCAAGAATGTCCCAAGATGAAATATATGAGATCAAATTTTGTACCAGATGAAAAATTGCAGTATTATACTGAGTCATCAGGGTAAACATCTGCCTATTGGCTTAGAAAATCCACAATCTACCATGTTCTCCTCCTAGAACATCCTGTCCTATTTCAAGAACACAGAAAATGTTAATAATTCTAAAATTAAAAGGCAAAGTGATTAGCAGATTTTTGATCCAGTTCTTATTAGTGCCAGAGAACAGATAACTATTTTTTTTCATGAATCACTTAATTGCCACCCAAACAATTCCTGGAGGCTCTGTACTCTTTAGCTCTTACCTCTTGACTGTGGTGAAGATAGAGCTAAGTACTTACTGCTCCTCACCGAATTGAGTCAGATTCACAGGGAGCATGCTTCAGAAATCAATGCCTAGCTAAAGCTGTTGAAGAAACTGACAGAGCCTCAAAGTGAATGTAGTGTGTGTTCTTTGGAATGTAAGCAGGAAGGTAAACCTACATAGTATCCAAAGAGTCACCCAGTGGCCAGGTTTCGAGAGACTCATGGTGAGTTTGCTTATTCCAAGTGACTTATCGGTTATAAAACTGCAGGAAAGATATATTTTTTCTTCACATTTCTAAAAGTTCTTCAACTGATGAACTCATAATGTAAATATGATATATAGATATATATGTGCATGTATATGCATATATATATATCACGAGATAACATTCAGCTATAAAGAATACAATGAAATCATAAAATTTGCAGGTAAATATATAGAAATAGAAAATATGATACTACGCAAATAAGACCTCAGAATACAATAATTGCATATTCTTTTTCATCTAAGTTTCCTAGTTTCATATCTTTAAATGTAAGTAATAACCTAGACTAATGACAGAAACCAGTAAAATGAAATAGGAGAAAGGAGCAAAATAGAGAAAAATAGCAGTGATCTTATGGGGTAATGAGAAAATATAGAAAAGTGATTTTAATTACTGACGTGGAAGAGAGAAAAGAAAGGAGAAAAAGAATATGACAGTAAGTATATTTGAACAAGACATAAGGTAAAGCCTTAATATCTCTCTTCATAAAGGTATAATGCATATACATCTGCATACATGTATACACACAAACTGACAGGCTGACAGACATATAGGTAGATGTATATCTGAAATCTCCCCATCTGGGCTGACGGTGCTCCCACTAAGAGCCATAGACTATCTAACAAAACTATGAGTATTTCAATTTTGAGTTGCTGCTCAGGGTTGTCCAATAGATTAAATAAAATAAAAGCTGTGAATCTGAGAGACAGCAAGTGTGGGATTACTTGGCATATGTTGGAGGGATGAAGTAAAGTGATGTAATAATATTTTAATTAAAAATTTGAAACAAAAATATAGTAAATTCTAAGTGATATATAAATATAATAAAAGAATAAGTAGAGAAGATGATTCAGTGTCATAATATAAAATGTTTTCTTAATTATGATAATACATATTCACAGAAATCAGTAAAAACATGTTCTCCTTAAAACTTAGATGAATGGGAAAGGACATTGTATCTGAAGAAGTATGTAAGTGCAATATCTAGAATAAAGTAAATGATACATCAGGGGGAGATACGTGTTCTCAATTTGCTTGACTAGAGCTGTGTGCCTAAGATGTAGAGGAGGTGGGGAGTATAAGGTTGATTTAATAATTGAGCAAATGTAAACCATCTTTTTTTTTAATTTTTATTTTCTATATTCTATGTTTACATTCCAAAGGCTTTCCCCTTTCCCAGTTCCCCCCTCCCTATGTCCCATAGTTCCTCTCCCCCCCCAAGTAACCAAGGCACATGACACACAGACACATGGGCACATTCACATGCACATGCATACAATCATGTGTGCACACACACACACACACACACACACACACACACCACATACAAATGCATGCACACACGCACACGCACATGCAGGTTTATGTCCTGAATGAACAGCCCCCTTTGAGACTAAGCAACCACAACAATCTTTCTCTAGACCTTGTCTGAAGATGGTGTCAAGTATGACATATAATAATGAAATCAGCAAGCATTTAAAGTCTACTGATTATAACATATTCAGATAAGAAGGATTCCTTAGGGTATATGTGGGAAGCAGAATCTCACAGAGTTAATGCACATTTTAAAAGGTCTGTTTTTAAGAATATAAAATATGCCATAAATTGAAGCAAGGATGTTATCAACAGTAGTCATGAAATGCTAGTACTGTGGAAAAAAAACAGGAAATACTGCATTTAATTGAAAGGTTTGATGAGTGTCTGATGACTATCATTATTCTGATGGAACCTAGGATGCAGATCGTGACCAGACACAACAAAAAGATGGGATGTGGAAGTTAGGTGTGTATGTTCAAGTGCTTAAAACACTTGAAAATATGTTTTGTTTCATTTTTTGTTTGTTTTTGTTTTTGTTTCTTTGAGACAGGGTTTCTCTGTGTAGCTCTGGCTGTCCTGGAAATCTCGGTAGACCAGGCTGGCCTCGAATTCAGAAATCCACCTGCCTCTGCCTCCCAAGTGCTGGGATTAAAGGCGTGCTCCACCACTGCCTGGCTGAAAATATGTTAATGGAGTGGACTGGCCCCCATGGAGAGGAGTGGTTGTTCCAAAATAATCACAATGGAACTGTAATGAGAAAAAAAAGGGGGGCTAAAGATTTCTTCCATTTGTCCAATATCTTTGTGAATATTGGGGGTGTATAATGTCTGTGTGTCTGTTTAGTGTCTGTACAGACACTTGCCACTGTGTGAATGTGTGGAATACAACGCTAAGCATCAAGATGTCTTCTTTGATATCTTCCTAACTTATTTTTATGACACTATGATACCATCAAGTAGAGCATGATTCTTTTTAACTATGTGGCTGATCAGCAAGTCCCACAAATCATATCTCTTGGCCCAACAGTGCTGTAGTTACAGATGTGTATTGTCCCAGCAGATATTTACATGTTAAGAATAGAAAATTGGGTCCCAGTATCTTTCAACAATACTTTATCCACTGAGCCATCTCTTGAGCTCACATCTGTGGTGGGTCTCTGCTGGTCTGTGTACTGGATTCTGTTTATGGAGATCTGCAGGACCTCTGGCCTGGCCAAAGCTGTCAAGAAGTTGCATACTCTGAAGGGGAGAGGGGAGTCCCACCTCTGCTCCAAAATCCACTCAAAGAAGTAAGATGCTGCCCAGAGCCAGCTAGCAGATGCAGTGTGGTGGCATAGTGGGCCCAGGAAGTTTCCAGCTGCCCTCTTCTCCAGGAAGTGTTACAGCTGTTATGTGACAGAAGCTCTCGTACAATCGCTGACAGAATAATTCTCACCACATAATTCCTTCTGGATAGGATCTTATATACATTTTGTGGTGGGTTGGGGTCTGACAGCAGATGGTGTGAGATGTTACGTATGCCTCATCTGACTGTGGAGGAGCTTGGGGTGCCGCTCCTATATGACTGATTGTTACAATCCTCTCCATGGGGTGCTGTAGTCATGTTACTGGGACCCATTTGGGGAACAGATAAGCAACTGCCATCCTCTGAGATGAGTGTCCACGGCTTCCAGACCCACTCAACTTTATCAAGTTTCCTGGCATTGTGTACTATCTTACAGGTCATGATATCTTCTTCACATAGCTCAAATTATGGATACAAATTTTCTAGGTCACCAAAATCCATGATGGTTCTTTTAATAGTCTATTTTTATATTTGAGATTATTAATTACAATAGTTCCCACTTCTCTTTCCTCCTTCTAATTCTTTTTATACTTGTGTAAGTTAGGTCCTGATTGTTGTTCCCAGCCCCAAAATAATAGTCAGACACAAAATATATTTACAAATACCTTGGCCATATAGTTAGGCTCTTCTCTGACTAGAATCTTACTTTAAGATAAAACATTTATGTTAATCTACATTCTGCTATGTGTTTTGTTATCTGTGATCAGGTACCATACTTCGGTCTCCTCATTATCTTCCTAGGCAGATCTCCTTGTGCCTAGCTCTATCCCAGAATTATCTCTATCTCACAGATGATCTACCTTCTATTTTCTGCCTAAGCCATCCGTCATCAGACTTATTATTGACAGCTGACGCATTCATAAAGACATAAGATATTTCCTCTACACACCCCTTTCCACTCTGTTCTTCAAATTCATGGCCATCTTCTTTCTCATCAATTGACATTGTCTAGTTATATGCATTTGTATAGACATATGTATTCATAAATATAACCTGGGTCTTTGTAACAGTACTGCAAAATAATTTGTGTACTCTTCCCTACAGATTACCATCATGCCAACTCCCAGCTTTATGTGGGTGTCTGTAGTTATTTGTGAAAGATTGAAACCTCATAGACTTTGCTCTATCCTGTTTTGTTATGTCAACGTTGCCATCTAATACTTTGGCAGTCATGTTGGTCAGATTTTACGGGTATATCTTCTGATGTTACAAGATTTATATATTTTGTGTGAGTGTGTGTGTGTGTTTTCCCTGTGTGCATGTGTATGCAGCACTTGGATGATATATCTTGGCCCCTGGACTGTTTGGGGGTTGATAGATACCTAGTCACATCTGCATATATCAGAGTAGAAGCCGGAGATGCATGACTCTGTAATGGAATTCAAAATTGAAGGAAAGGGGTTGATATAAAACCTCTATTTCTTCTATTTAAATAATAAATTAAATATGCACTCAATGTCATACCATCTTCTGAAAATGTTCCAATGTTAATTCTTAAGTTTGTCCTGGTACAAGAAATTTTGTCACAAAGTAGCCATGTATGTGATAAATAGGTATGTGCAGCTCCTTCTGCCATACTTCTGTTCTCTCATTCCTTCCTCTTCAGCTTCTATACCTTGTGCTGTATACAGTTTTATTATAGTGTCAGATAGTGAAGTAACAACATAATTCCTTCTGGCACACACCGCAGAAGGTTCTCATGTCATTCACAGGAATACATCCTTTAAGGCAAAACTCTTCTCCATGCCCTCTCTCAAGCTCTGTCTTTCCGATATTGTATCCTCTCTCAACTCTGGTGTTAATCTTGAAAACCATACATGTACATCTGTCATAGAACCACTGTCTACCATCTACAGATCTCCACAATTCCTCCCTTCTTTCAGGTAGACTCCCCATAGTCACTTGGTTAGACAATTTCTAAAATCCTCTACTAACATTGCTTGATTTCTCAATACTACAAACATCATTTCCAGGTTCTCGTCTCCTTTTGCCTTATCATCCATTTCTCTCATCGTTTTTCTCTTCCTATTTTATCCTGTGGTCTTCGTTTCTTACTACGTTCTCTCTGTCATCATGCACTGTGAAATGTAGATGTTCTAAATGCACGAAGCCCTGTTTTCTGTCATCCCTCCTCTGCTGCAAGAACAGTACCAATTCTACCTGACACATCATAGCTGTATGTGGAATGGACAAAGGAATGAATCTATGAATGAATGCATGAATCTATTCTTCTCTAAGAGCCGGCTTTGTGAAGAAGGGCAGCATCCAATGCCGGCCATCTGTTCATTTTCTGGGTGTCTGACAGGCTTACCCTTGTCACCGCCTTACCTCGGCTCCCTCCCCACTGACAGTGATGGAGTTGACAAGACATCACCTGACCCTTATTGATTATGCATGAACTTATTAGCAAAACCCGTGGCCAGTGTGACCTAATCCTCACTGTGCAAGGCTGTGATATATGAGGACCAGCACTTTGTCACTTGAGGTTAGGCAAACAGGCGGATCGCTTAGTACCTGTGGTGTGCAAAGATACCTTCCCCCTCCTGTGCTTTGGGAAAGAGGAGAGGAGAGTGAAGTAAAATGGGAGCAATGAGGGTCACACAAGTCACCGAGAGCCATGCGGACTCACAGCTGGTTATTTATTTATGTGCTGTTTGATAAAATTTCATCGAACTTGGCAGCTCTGTGAGGTTTGTCCCCACAGACAGAAATGTGGTGGCTTGGAGAAGCCTGATGAGATCCCTGAGGTCTGAGACTGAGGTTCTCATGAACCAAACTCCCCTGTCCTGATTTTCCCTTGTCCCTCTTTTTCCTGCCTCTCCCTCTTGAAGACAGTGTTACCATCACAGGGTAGGGACTGTTTTAAACATGAGGTCTAAGAAAAAGAAGGATACGTTCTGTGGTAGAACAAATGAGGTCCTTGATGGCATTGATGCTACCATCTTGTGAAATACAAGAGGGGAGTTTCTCCACTTTGAGAAGGAGGGATAAAAGGTTTGTCTCTTTTCATGTACTAGCCACATGTCTTTCTGTCACCATAAACTCTTTTGGTGGGATTCCTTTTTGAAGTGCACAAACTATTTAACTGGGTCTTCAATTGTACCCATGGTTCTTACTCTCAGTTATCTGTCATCATAGGAAAATGTTGAACAGGCAGGGATGTTTCTGGAATCACTGGACAGGCCACTGAGCAAGGAGGAAAGCCCTAAGAGCATGGAATATTCCTTCTGGAAGACACTACCAAATGCCACCCTCTGCTTTTATGAGCGAAGAAACAGAACATAATTAAAACACATGTGCCACAATTGCCCCGTGTGGTTTGTTTTAAAGGAGAATACGAGGCCAAGGTGAGACAAACATGGAGTCTCCTCAAAGTCTTTTATAAAATCGAAGCAAAGGGATTGACTTGTTCCCAGAAACACATGGCTCTCATTTCCAAACTCAGTTTTTTTTTATTGTTAATAAACAAGGCAAGAGAAAAAAACTGTCCTGCCTCATTTCTGTTATCCTCTTTATGAGTGCTTTCCCCTGACTGAGTAGTCTGGGCAGGGTTATTAGTAAATATTGCTTATTAAAGGAACAGGCCAGGTTATCTATTTATCAGGGAAATGATTGGGCATGAGTTGGAGCTGTTGCTGCTCCAAGAGTGAGCCCTCTTGGGCTCCCCAAATACACCTCAATAGCACCCAGCCTTTAACAAGTGTTTTGATAAGTGCCCCTTTTTAAAATGATTGAATTATAGCTTTTATGACTCTATAAAATCCTTAATCATTTTTTGGAAAGCTGCTGCATCTTCTGGTCCTGTCCAGTCCCTGCCAGAAGGATAACCTATCTGTGTACATTCTAACTGATGACAAGGGTTTTTGGTTTCTGGACTGGTTATGGCAAAGTTGTAGGGGAAGGCAAGAGGGTAAGATATGCAGGTCTTAGTGAATTTCAGATGATTTGGGAAGACAAGGAAAGAGGCCTTATTCCAGTGGTCAGACATGCTATTGAGAAGGCATCCAAGCTCAATTTAGGGATGAGACTTGAGTGGTGTTCCAGCTGTAGATGTGACTATGTCTTATGTATATACATGTATGTATACATACGTGATGCCTGTGTGTGTAATAGCAATAAAATATTATATATGTGTGTTTAATGGTAATAAAATATTCTCTCTGTGTGTATGTGTGTTGAGAGAGAGACAGAGACAGTCAGAGACAAAGGCAGAGACAGAGAAACAGAGACAGAGACAGAGAGAATGTGAAGGACTGTGTAGGAAAGATGTCATGGTGTGGAGTGTCTCAGGACAATGGTCCCCAAACAAACCCTGAAGTGAGTAACATCAAGCAGGAGAGAAGATGTTCCCATTCTTGAATTAACAAGATCTGAACACTGTTTACAGATGCTATGTGTGAGCTATACAACTATAGACAACAACGCCTTCCTGAGAAGGTGGACCACCTGAGTTGTACACAGCTTTATAGGAGACTAAGGTATAAAAAGTCTTAGTCTGGAGAGATGTTGCAGAGATTCAGAGCACTTTCTGATCTTGAAGGTTTGGTTCTCAGCAGCAACCTGACAGCTTACATCTACCTGGAACTCCAAGTTCAGGACATCCCACCCCCTCTGTTCTGGTGTCTGTAGGTACCAAATGCATACATGCTCTTAATGCACAGACAGGCCTGCAAACAGATCATTCATAAACATAACATGACTAAATATAAAATAAAATAATAACTACACCAAGAAAATTATTTTTTTTCTTCATGCTTTGTTGTCAGAGGTCATTTATTTCCTTACCTTCTGCATATCGCCTCCTTAGGCTTACCTCCTGATTCTTCTAGGATTGCTTTCAGGAACTACCTCATCTGCGATACCCTCCTTATGTTACTGCCTCTCACATTTGACCTGCTGGAGTAGAAGAGTGATGACAGACCAGAACATGAGTTCAACTCAGAGCTGCAGTACAAACTAGAAAAGCTTGTCCCCTCATTTATAGCCATGAGACCCTGTGATCTATGAATGGGCCCACAACCCTGCTCAGATAATCCCCCAAAAGCTGTTAGGAGGAAGAAATGAAATCCTCCATGAAGGGAGAAGTTTAGTATTTTCAAACTAATCTCTACATGTAGTTTATACTTTTGGCACTTTTCTATGAGAAATATAAGGCAATTCACAGATAGAGCAGGAAAATCAGGGAAGGTTGGGGCTCTGGAGAACATGACTTTTCACTCAGACTGACAGAAGTATGAAGCTTCATCTGAGATATAAAACTGTTGAGAATCTGTAGGTGACTACGAAAATACTGACCTGGAGTTTAAGTGAAAAGGCATTTCCTCCAAGATTGAAACATTTATCCCTAAAAGGAAGTTCCTTATGGTCGAAAGTAAACAAGTCTAGCTTCAGGAATTCCCTGAAACTAAACAGATTCCCCAGGACCCTCTCACCTAAGAGTAAACAGTAGGGTGCTAAAGGGTACTCTCAGATAAGCCAATTTGGAAAGAAGATTCTAAGATAAGCCCAAACTACACAGACAGGATGCCTGGAAAAAGCAGAAACCAGATGGGCTGCCTGGAAGAGATTTAGACAACAATCCCTTGGAAAAGACACTCTCCTACCTTTAGAAATGCTGGCTGTGTAGTGTGTTCCACATTCTCAGTCATTATGAGCTGATATCCATTTTGGGGCTGACTTTGGTGATGCAGCTCTCTGTGATTCATTTCTGCTTTTGTGAGTAACTACTCATCTAAATTCCTATAAGCAACCTCAGTAAAACTCATTGTTTCACCAAGTTGTACTTTAGTCTGTCCTGGGCTCCCTACCAGGAGAGAGTAGCTATGAAAAGATATGTGTGTTGTCTCTCTAGGAAAGTCTTGATACACAACAGCAATCCATACCTGAGACCAAAACCAGCAGCACAGACAAGGAAAGGGTGACCAGATATACAACACAGTTTTGAGGTAACCTAGTTTTTTAAAATATCTTACCAGCCTAAGAGGAGAATTTTTCTTTAGACTGAAATTATATATAGTAACAATAACTTGTGTGTGTGTGTGTGTGCACACACGCACACACATAGTTGCTTGTTCCTATGTACCCAGTTGAATGCAATGCTCACATGCATATGGAGGAGAAAAGTCAATATGAGAGATCATCCTTATTATCATCTCTCCTTTAAAAACATATGGTATCTCACTAGCTATTCATTTGTAAAGTGGGTTAGGCAGGCTCACTAGGCAGTCCTGTGAATATACAGGCATGTACCAAGCACCACCATACTTGGCAGAATTATCGTCGTTACCTTCTTCATCATCATTATTACTAATCTTATTATTAATATTATTATTATTATTAATTATGTTCTAAACATTCTGGGGTTTAAATTCAGATCTCCTTGCTTGGAAAACCAGTGCTTTAATCAACAGAGCCATCTCCTGAGCCCAGATAGTTTACATTTCTAAGTTAAGTATTCTTAATGAAATAGCGTGTAGAAGAAAATTACCAAAACAACACAGAAAAAATAAGAACTCTTGGAGTGTCCTTCTCAACTCCCTTTTTATACACACACACACACACACACACACACACACACACACACACAGAGAGAGAGAGAGAGAGAGAGAGAGAGAGAGAGAGAGAGAGAGACCTCCATAATTCAATATAGTCAAATACAAAGAATAAAATAAATGCTGAAGCAAAGGATTTGAAAAGCCATCTGACATTTTATCACTCATTAAGGGCTCATTCTAAGTTGCAGGTGCTATGATCGGACCACTGTCAGAGTGATCATGGAATACTATGGAGATGGAGATCTCGTCCTTCTCACCTCATATTCAATTGTCTACATCCTCTGATATCTGCATGTACAGGTTTCATTTTGAAGCTCTACCTTTTCTATGTGACCAGGGACCACTGGGAAGCTACTTACCTCTAGAGAGATGTCTACTGTGATGCTGTGATCTGTCGCTTCCATGTGCCTTGCACCACTCCCAGGGTCACATTCCATCCTCTGGCAGGGATGAGAAATGTGAAACAAGCCCCTTTACAGATTACCCAGGAAAATAAGTCATGGTCAAGGCTAATTAACATATAAGAAAGGACCACCTCTTTGTTTCCATCAACTATGGAGAGATTAAATAATTCTAGGTCTCAGAGACGCAGGAGAGCCCATGTTCCCATAGTGTTTTAAAGTCTAGTGCTCTAGTATGGGGACAAGGACTGTACAGTAACAAACGGTGCTGGACCATTAATGGGTCTGGACTCACTGTTCTCCAGACTGAAGTATCTAAACCTGGAAGACAGTGCTATTCAATTTTTATTAGGAATCATTACTGTTTGTGATGTTATTCACTTCATCAAATTTGAATGTGGACTTCACAGGCTGAAGAGGGATTGTAGACTTAGAAATTGAGCCACAAATGTTCAGCCTATTCCTTAGCCTTGCTTGATGGGTATGTATGTGTAGATTTATTTTATGTCAAGTTGAACAAAGAAGAGGGAGGCTCAAGTTTATAAGCTGTGTGTAGAACACACTAGTAATGTTAGGACTAAAAAGTACTCAGATAACTATTTATAGATAGTGGCAGGTCAAAGGAAAAGCTCACTTTCTCTCAGTGGTCACTTAAACACCTATTCCTTCTTTTTTTATTGTCTTGAAATTTGTAGAATAACGAGATGCCTAGGAAATCCAATCCTTTGTATCTGTTTCCAGAAATCCTGTTGTGGGCCTTTTGTGACATGGACATTAAGGTACACAGGGCTACCATACTCAGGCTGAAAGTAACTATATAAGCGGTGACCAATGAGAACAGAAAATCACAAGAGCAAATATCTCCTTGAGTTATCTAGGCTGTGGAAAACGTTCACTTTAACCAAGTCATTTTGTTCCAAACTTCATTTTTGGATGAATCAGCAAGAGAATAAAATGCCCAGCATATCTTTGCTTCCTTCTTTTACCTTCCAGTGTGTGGGCTTGTGAAATCTACTACTCCTGCCAGCTGCTTAGTTAGTGGGGTCTAGAGATGGGAAACCACTCTTGGCTCAGACACCATAATAAAGGCACAAAGAAATGTCTAAGAACACGGTTCTTCTTCTTTGACATTTGGTCAATCTTTTCAGTATCTTTCACTGCCACTGGCAAACAAACCCACAAACTATAAATTTGGATCTGGTTGACAATTAGTTTTGAAAGATTCTACTCACCAACCTGATGTGCTTGATGAAAAATGCATTTGTGTAAGTCTGGTAATCTGAAAAACACTTTGCATTAATTTGGTTTCTCAGGAGTGAGACAGTGGCAAAATGACCCTGTTTTCATCAAGAAGATTCTAAGTTGGTTTTCTTTCCTGTCAAGAAATCTTTGCCTGAGTTCTAGTAAATCTGTGAGAGTGATATTGCAAGTCACAATCCATCAATAAGCAAACGTTTAGATGAAATTCTTCTTCTCATCTCTTATTTCTAAGTAATTAGTTGACAAAATAGTTTTTATTTTGTCATTTTTAAAAATAATTTGCAACTTACCAGTCAAGAATTCAGAAACACAGAAACAGCTCAGTTGATAAAGCTTTTTACTGAAGAACTGAGTTCATTCCTTAAAATTCATCATCACATAAAGCTACAAATGACAAAAATGTAAAATAATGGAACCTAGTCACAAATGTACTACATCTGTAGAACTCTCTACATCAGCAAAACTCTCCCACATTGAATCCTCAAAGAATATCATGGAAGAGGGAATAGAAAGATTGAAAGAACTATAGGGCCAGAGAATTTCCTGTGAATTAGTGTCTCCTAGCAATGTCAGAAACTATGTCTAAATAAACTCACCAATATGATGTCCCAAACCTTAGCAGAAGAAGGACAATAGCAATAGATATGTTAACATGAACAGGGGAAGGAACAATTCGAATTATAGCCAACTGAGAAATTCAGAGAGTAGAAAAACTATTCTTCCCCATGGAAGAACAAATGAATGGGTTATCCAATACTTATGGCCATCCCAGGAAATATATCAAGCAATCAAATACACAAAGTGCGTTATATCTAGGAATATATACATATATATACATATATATATATACATATATATATATATATATATATATATATACATATATATGATGAATCACTGAGGCTTCCTGGAAAATCAAGTAGTTTAAGCCAGTGAAAGCCCCATCTAAAAAAAATAAAAAAAACACAAACAAAAGAACAAACAAAAACAAAAATAGTAACAGGGTAGACAGGAACTTAGGAAGTGTGTGTGTATAATTAAATTAATAAAATATATATAGAGAGAGACAAAAATATATGGGTATACATATACATGCTGTAACAATTAATAAAACATAGGGCAAGAATTTGAAAGCCAACAGGAGAAGTATATGGGAATATTTGGAGAGAGTAAAGGGAAGGATAAATGATATACTATAATCTCCAAAGTAAAAGGAAAATGGAAAAGCAAAGGAAAGAAGACTGGTATCCCAGAGACATCTAAGCAGATGAATCACTGAGGCTTCCTGGAAAATCAAGTAGTTTAAGCCAGTGAAAGCCCCCATCTAAAAAATCAAAAACACACAAACAAAAAAACAAACAAAACAAAAACAGTAACAGGGTAGATAGGAACTTAGGAAAGTTATCTGAAATGATTCTCTAGCTTAAACATATAAATGCGCAGAGGGCGGGGTGGGGGTAGAAACACAATGGTGGGTTTTAAATGCATAATAAAATAAGATGTGAGAAAACACAATGTCCATTATTTTTTTGTCAAATGTATCTTGAGTTTGTCCAGAAAAAGAAAACACCATCTACAAACCTACTACTCTGTCTGAGAAGAGATTTCTCCACCACAGACAGCCCAGTCTACCAAAGAGATGAGTATATAATCAAGCAAATAACATGCAATTTCTGGAATTTTCATTCTCTTTTTTTGTAATTTTCTGAAATTTTGAGAAACATAAAATATTAAAAATTTACTACTTAGCCTCTAAAGATGATTGCTTTAAAGGTATAATTATCTTACAAGATGATTTTGTTAAAATTACTTAATTTTTGTGGGCTTACTTCAACAAAAATAGTAAGTGTTCCCAAAAGGATGGTAAGCGTATATTCGTATTATGCTCCAAGACAAAATCAATTGTGTTTTGTTCTTCAGGGAACAGTGTAATTTTCTAAGTATGCATGAATATGAATTAGGGTCTGCTCCCTTGCCTTAGCTCTGTGTTCCTGTGGAACCGAGTTGGGAAAAGTTCATGGAGAATAAATCATTTATCTCAAGAGCTTAAAATAAGGGGAGTCTGGACCCACTGTTGTTATTATTTTCTTTGATTTGATGGCCAAAAGACAAATATGATCAGTATTAACACAAAATTTAGAGAGCATACCCACATGTCAGGGTCTTTGGCCTCTCAGGCTTCCTCCAGGGACATGGTGCACAAGTCCTGTACCTCGGAAGCTGTCAGCCTGCTACCTTTGTGTTCTTCTGAATGGAGGACAAGAGCTGTTTAGCAGCATTCTCTGTTTTATTCACCACATAACCTTTGTACACAGTAATCAAATTCTGACTAATCCATGGTTCTGTGGCAAAATCAGTTGCCTGCAGGGATGCAGTGCTGTTTACAGGCAACCCTGAAGGGAAGCCAAGACTGAATGTATTAATTCTGAAGTGTAATAGTTAGTTATATTCAAGCCAGTCACTAAACTCACCTCGACCCCCTGCCCAAACAACAAAGTAGAGGCTTTTGTGGATGGCTTAACCCCGGCTTTAGGGCACAGTTATTTTTTATATTTCTTTGTGTAGAATTTATTCTTACAATATTGTGATTATTATGAAAGGGAGCTCGCAGTTTCATATCTTGCAAATGAAAATGTATATTTTTAATTATTATTAGGATGACCTCTATTTTTACTTGAAGTATTCTGCAAAGACACCTATACCCCTCTGCCTGATTTAAGGAAATTATTGGCATATACAAATGGAAACCACATGTTGGCAAAAAGCTCTAAAACCAAATTCAACAACATATATATTTAGAGAAATGTGCCTAATAATTTAATGAGCAAACGATAGACATCAGAATATGTAAAATGCTATTGAAGTCAATTATAAAATAATATGAATGTAATATTAGATTAAATGAAAAGAATTTTCAAATAAAATAAATAAAATATACTCTAAATAGTAGGATTTCTGGTAACAAACTAAAAATAAGGTAAAATTTTAAATAAATTAGCAAAACTAAATGAACAATAATATGTCAGAATTTTAAGTAACCATTCTTTGTATTATTGGTATTAATTGCTTTGGGTGTAAAAAAACACATACGTATTGATGAATTAATTCTATGTAAATTTGTCTGTTCCATATTTTTACAGAGGTGGCCAAGTGTATAAAAGTTATAGTCTTAAGAATAGGGTATGACAGCCAGGCAGTGGTGGCACACACCTTTAATCCCAGCACTTGGGAGGCAGAGGCAGGCGGATTTCTGAGTTCTAGGCCAGCCTGGTCTACAAAGTGAGTTCCAGGACAGCCAGGGCTACACAGAAAAACCATGTCTCAAACAAAAACAAAAACAAAAACAGAATAGGGTACAGCAAGAAGCAACCTGGATATTCATATGTCTGGCAAACAGAAGCTTTTGATTAGAATACATTTGTTGTTAAGTAGTGCGCAGGCACCTCTCGGTGCTATTTGGTAATACCTTTCATTATTTAACAAAGCCGAAAAGTGAAATAATGGTTTTATCAGTATTGTAAATAAAATTTACTATTATTTTAGAAAATGTGAATGAGCAAGCTGTTCTGAACTCTGTAAAATATCCTCCTATGATCACTTTCCAAACAATTAAAACACAAATGGGCTCTCAGTGTGGTTTTTGAAAACTATTTTCCCTATACTTTGAAAGCTTTATTGAATACATACAACTTTAAATGCATTGTGTGTGTGTGCATGTGTGAGTGTGTGTGTATGTGCACACACATGTGAGTGTGTGTGTGCAAGTGTGTGTGTGTGCACATGTGTGTGTGTGAGCACATGCATGCGTGTGCATTTGTGTGAATGTTCACATGTATGTGGATGCACTCATCCATTCTTGCATTTTTGTGGATATCTTTTATCATCATTAATAGTAACTGTTTTGTGTAGGCTGACCAGCCATAAAGTTCCCAGGATCCGGCTATTTGTGCTACTATATTCAAGGAACCAGGATTCGACTCGGAACTCAGGCCCTCATATTTGTATGATAAGGATTTTCACAGTGAGACATTTCTCACTCATACATATATATGCATATTTATATGCATTTATATGTAGTTCTATGTATCTGCTTGTGTTTATGTATGTGTGTGAATCTACTTGTAGGAGGGTACATAGTGTCTGCACATGTGTATTCATGTGCACATATTACATGTTCATGTGCACAGGTACAGAGACTAGAAAAGGATGGCAGGTATCTTATTCTATGACTATCTTCCTATGTCCTTATCAAATTACTTCTTATTGTACCTGAAGATTCCCAGGATTTGTTGGTGGTATCCAGTAGCTCCAAACATATATCTATTTCTTCATCTTCCACAATGCTGAAGTTACAGTCATAAACTGGTTGAGTGCTTTTGGGGGGATAGTTGCTTTTTGTTTGTTTGTTTTTTGATTTGGATTTTTTTTTCGAGACAGGGTTTCTCTGTGTAGCTCTGGCTGTCCTGGAACTCACTCTGTAGACCAGGTTGGCCTCAAACTCAGAAATCCACCTGCCTCTGACTCCCAGAGTGCTGGGATTACAGGCGTGCGCCACCACCGTCTGGCTTGTTTTTGTTTAATTCAGGGCTTCATGCTTGGGCAGCAAGATCTCTTATTCACTTGTCAAGCTCTTAATTCTCTCTCTCTCTCTCTCTCTCTCTCTCTCTCTCTCTCTCTGTATGTGTGCATATGTTTGTGTGTGTTTGTATGTCTTTCTTTTATGGATAGTTTAATTTATAGGCATAAATTCCTATAATCTTCATGTGCATGTTTTAAAGAAAATATTATTACACTTTTCCTATCTGGGAACAAAATTCCATGAAGGAAGTCTGAACAATGGACTCTACTGTCCATAAGGACAGCATAATCTAGGATAGCTTCTATGCCTTATACAGTATAAAGTATGATTATTGCCCACCCACTTTCGGCTCTGCCATTCACTCTTGTTGCTTGTAGAAAGCATTCACCTGAAGAGGGAAGGGGAAATTCTCACCCTCCAGCTTTGAAAGGAAGGCTGAAACAGCTTATCAGAGGCTGAAAGTTTACATTGAGCTGAGGTTTCTGGAAATCCACATGCACCCCACCAACTTCTCCAATGTATTATAGGGAACGCTCTTCCGAAGATGAAATCTGATGAGAAAGGGAGTCTGAGAAGCACAAAAGAGCAAAGCTCTCTGTCCCATAAACCTTAGAGATAAATAAATACACATGCCAAAAAAAAAAAAATAATCAACTGTAACAAATATCCTGCCAACATTTCAGAGAAAGGTGGACTCGGATCTATCTATAATACTGTAATAACTTTTGATCAAATGTATTATTTTGGTAAAAACTAAAACAATCTGATAGTCAACTGAAGAATGACAGCAAGAGAAACTTTTGTTGGATTGATTAATACAATGAGATCTGAATGACATAGCTGGGTACGCTGGCACCTGCCTGATATCCTAGCTTGGAAAGTGGAGAAAGATTAGGAATCAATGCTGTCTAGCTTACATAGACAGAATCTCTCTCTCTCTCTCTCTCTCTCTCTCTCTCTCTCTCTCTCTCTCTCAATATCAATATATATATATATCAATATATATATTGATATATATATATATATTGCGTGTTGTGTGCGTGTGTTAACTCTCATCAATACCAAGCTAAACACTATGTGCTAATATGCAAGAGATAGTAGGAAGGAGCTTTTAAAAAGTGTTATACAGTAACTGTAAATTAAATCATCCAGTATAGAAACTCCAGCTCTCAAGCAAGTTACTACCTGGGAAAACTGAAGTCACAGAGATATTGGCTAGAAAGAGGAATGCCTTTTGAAATAGTATTCTTGTGCATCAACAAAATCAATTGCTAATAGCACTATGAAGGAATAGAAAGCGTCTGGGGTGGAGGTGATACTACATAGAGCAGCCAGAAATCCTGAATGATGAAAAGCTCATTCCAGAAGCAGGCTATGTACAAACTGCTTCCACTCCGCCCCCTGAATATTTACTTACACCTACAGAAGAAGGAAAAATAATTGGAAATCTTTACTTTAAAATAGAGAGAACTTTGTGCTCAGTCAGTTCATGCTACTGCATACATTTATATCAAAAGATAGGAAATAGAGTTTACAAGATGAGGGCACTATTATAGTATCGGGTCAAATGGGAAAATAAACCTCCCAATTAAAAATGAATAGAAAAACAGACAGTATTTGGAAAACTCTGTAACAGACAAACTGTTATTACTATGAGGTTTAGAAATCCATTCTTGTTTCTGCTCTGTGAACCTGCTTTCACCCCTCTGCATATTTTCTTACAAATTCTATAAATCCCACAGAACATAGCGTAATGTTCTATACATATACATACACATACACACACATATATGCCAGGGACATACTTATATACCATATTGTTATAAAAATATCCACAACTGGGAAAGGCAGATAATTTGTCTTGATTTTTAGCATGTACATAATCCTTTATTTAACTAGTTTTCAATATTTTAAAATGATAGAATGGACAATAAATGCAGCTTAAACTTCTAGCCTTCATAACAATAAAACATAAATATAAGGATTTGCCCAAAGTGAAAACCTTTGGGGATACAGGGACATGGATTATTCTCTGAGTTTCTTCCTAACAGATTTTCTTTGAAAACAAGTGCCTTCTGTGATTCCTTGTAGTGTTGGTATACGACATGTAAATTTCCTGAGCTATTTTTTGTTGTTATTAACTATTTGGAGGACAGTGGACTATGGAACAGTTCAGAATTGAAGGCCTTCATCCCATACATGGCTCTACAAGGGACACTGGCCTTCCTCTAGGTCTACATGTGATAGGCATGACTTCCATACTTCCAAATTTGCTGGTACAACAACAGGAAAAAGTGTTGTGGGGAGGCTCTGAATTACTTTGAAAGTAAAAAGGGACGGTCTCCATGCCATCTCCATGACAATCTATTTTAAATGCATGTAAAACTGAATTTACACACTTGCTTAAATTCATCTGTGGGATTCTCCACACCAGCAACTGGCTACAAGCAAACAAATCCTAAAGGGGTCAGAACTTCTCAGTATTTTGGTTGCAGAATTAAAGACACAGAGTTTTAAAAGTCTTTTCATTGAACTTATTTCTTTTTTTATCGGATATATTCTCTATTTACATTTCATTTCCCTTTTTCTGGTTCCCTGCCCCACAAAGGTCCCCCATGCCCTTTTCCCTCCCTGTGTTCCCCCATCCACCCTTTCCCACTTCCCTGTTCTGGTATTCCCTTACACTGATGCTTTGAACTTATTTCTTTAAAGGAAGAGGAGGTAGTTAGTACCACTTATTGCCTAAGAGGGTCACAAAAGGACAGTTTCACCAGGCTTTGAGCAGGAGTGAAAACCAGAAACAAAACAAACAACCAACAATAACAACCCAGTCCTGATTTACTACTGCTAAGAACAGAGACCATGCACGCCCTTAGAAAGCGAGCAAGCTGAACAGGTGTATTTTCTAAGGCCTCCTTTAGCTGGGGGAAGAACTGCAGACAAATAATACGAAACACTTCTGAGAAATGGAGAGACTCGATGCTTGAGGTACATATCAGGGAAGGGGAAGGCATAAAAATGGACACAAAAGTAGAAAGGGCCCGGGATGAGTAATGAGGAACGAGAGCAATCTGAAAAGAACACCTGCTAGACTGACAAGGGAGAGGGATTGAGGATGCAGAGGAAGATAAATGCTCATCTCGGAGATATGCAAGATTGAAGGCTCAGAGGAAGAGGCAGGTTTGAGCTGGGGATACAGGTGACAACCCAGCAGCAGGCTTGTTTCAATGCAAGCTTGAATCAATGCTATGCAAAGATCTATGATAACCACTGTGCCATTTTGTCGATGCTCAAAATAAGCAAGAGGAACCAGGAGGAGAGATGGTAAAAGGCTGAGAAGTTGGGTCCATCTGTCTTTTCCTTTCCTGCTACGGTTGTTATTATTATAGCAAAGCTGTCCACAGGAACAATTCATTCTCTGGCGCCGAGTTTCTTGATAGGTAAACGCTTGTCAGCTTAAGGGCCTGGGCTTCATGTTAAACCTTAAAGTCAAATCTTTTCTTTCAATACACTGAGAGCTACTTCATTTCTTCTATGTTAATTGCTTTATTTTGGACGCTGTCCAAATTCAGCCCCAATGTCTGGCTTATAGGTCTGCTGTAGGTGTTTATTAGATTATTACCAGGATCATTTTGAGTTGTATACCTTCATTCAGGTTTAAATCAAGATAAATAGGTTCTCATTTAATTTTTTCTCACTGCCAAACCTATCTGTTTTCTCTGTAGTTTTAATTGTGTGAGTTCGTTTTTCTTCTCATCTTTAATTCTGCAGCATATATCTTTATTTAGAGTTACCTAAATAAGGTGTAGAATTTCACAAAATTAATAAGAAAAATAAAGGAAATTAACAGACATCTGTACAGACAGGTTACTTTTCTTTTTTCTTTTTTTTAAATTTCTTTTTCTTTTTAATTTTTATTAATCATTCTTTTTGTTTGTGTCTCAAATGATATCCTACTTCCTGATTAGCCCTTCTCAAGCACACCCATCCCACAACCTCCTCTCCTTTCTCCCCTTTGCCTCAATGAGTATGCTCCCCCAATCTTCCACCCTCTCCAGCCTTACCTCTCCAGTATCCCCCCATGTTGGGGCATAGAACTTCCACAGGACCAAGAGCCTCCCCTCCCATTGATATCAAACAAGGCCATCCTCTGGTATGTATTTATCTAGAGCCATGAATCCCTGCCTGTACACTCCTTAGTCGGTGGTGGTCTACTCCCTGGGAGCAGTGGGTGGTCCAACCAGCTGATGCTGTTCTTCCTATGGGGTTGCAGTCCACCCCAGCTCCGCCAGTCCTTCTGCCAGCTTCCTCACCAGGGTCCCTGAGCTCAGTCTGATAGTTGGCTCCTAGCATCCACATCTGCATTGGTCAGTTGCTGGCTGAACCTCCCAAGGAGGTTACTTTTCAAATAGAAAGAAATATGAGTTCCTTGAGCTTGTGGATCTTGCAGAATGTTCCACTTCATGTGAGGTGGGAAGTTCTGGGAAGGACTGTACAGAATGGATCATATCGTTTCCTAAGAGCATCTCTGACTACAAAATAAAGCTTCCTGTCCTGTAGCTCTTCTGTTTTTCACCAGAGGTGCATGCACTGCGCTAGAGATATTCACATTGCTGGCACTATTTTACTTGTAGAAACAAAGGGAACATTTATTTTGCCTTGTTTTCAGACCATTATGAAGGAGGAGAATGTGAAATGGACTGACTATTCATATCCAGATGGACCAGAAAACAGGCAACCAAAACCAGGACCTAGAGAATTTTCAACAGCTTAACTGTGACATGCATCGACCAACAAGACCCACCCACAGCTCCTTCCATAGTCTCCCAAATGGTAACACCAACTAGAAAGTGTTGCAAGATATTTCCTATCCTTTCACATTGAGGCAGTGAGAGGCCAGTGATTGGAGGGGGGAGAAGAGGAGGAGCTATGGGAAGTGAGGGCCAGAGGAGAGAGGGGATGTCCAGATGAGCAGAGCAAAGCTGGAGAGATAGATTTCCAGATGGCTTCAGATGTATATTTCTGGTATTTTGGAGAGGTTATAAATATGGGGATAATACTTTATCATTGTAAATTGGCATTATGCAATAGGGAATTTTACATACATAAATATATTTGGTTAACTATTCAAGTCTAAGGTCATGCTTTACTGGGTACTTGGAGGGATTGGTGCAGTGCCTGGCAGGGCAGTACTCTTACTGGTACTCATGACAAGAAAGCATTCATTTAAAGCATGAGCCTGTGAGGGGACTCAAACCTGAACTTCAGGAAATAGTACAGGAATGAGCTTGAGGTATGGAGATAGAGACAGACTTCCTACCATCCTATTAGAACAAAAAACGCTACAAGACAAGGCTTGTGAATTTTTAGTACATGTAAACAGCTCTGTGCTCAACTGTGGGCATCCTCAGAAGACTGGAAAGGGACCTGACTGACTCAGTGGTGGGGATTTATGTCTGTATGGCACTGCTTGGAATCCTTCTAGTAAAGATGCATCCTCCATGGAATTTTATGGAACTCTCAGGACAAGACCAAGACAAAAATTGAAAAGTGATTTGGAATGAATTATTTCACATCCGCTTTTGAGCGAACCTTCTTTCCAGATTCTACTGACTGATGTGCCAGACAAACCACCATCATGGACAAAACTTAAAACTACAAGGTCATTTAATTCCTCCTGAGAAGGGTGCTACACAACTCTGGAATGTTGACATAAAGCTCTGTGTCTACTGGACACACAGTTCTTAGATGAGTAGCCATTGTTCTTTCTGTTGCATGCAAGATGCTATGAATGACCTCCAAGTTACCATGGTATAGAGGAGAAAATAACCCAGTAAATGAGTCATGAGAGAAAAATGGGTGCCTGAAATGCTGTAAAGAACATACACAGGAAGAAAAGGTTCATGCCTCAGCATGGGTGGTGAAGGCGAGGTCAGATCCCTACATCCATTAATACATGGCTAAACCTGAGGATGGGTAAAATGCAGAATTCAGGGACACTGTTCTAGACAGAGAAATATAATGCAGGCAGGCATCGAATGAGGAGACGACCTGCCATCTCTAGACACTGTAAAAAGAATTAGTATTGCCTGAAAATGGCGCACATGATAAAGATAAGATGAAAATGGAAACTTGAAGACCTATGCTTGCCAAAATTGTAATCAGGGCACTGCTAAAGACTCTCAGAAAAAGTGTGGCATAAACATTTTCTACTTAAAAATATGTTATCAGAATTGTGCTGTTCACATATACTGAAGACCTTCTACTGGATTGTGTTACAGCCACCTAGCTGATTACTGTCAAGAGGGTATCCCTGTGGTTCATAATATAGCAAATAGACGTAAGACCTGACCAGACTGTGGATATAGTAGGTTAAAGTCATAATTGTTAACAATATTTGCTAGCTGTTTTAAAGGGACTATGAGGGAAATCTGAGAGTGAAGAACGAGCCAAAAGATTGGGATTAAAAGCTTAGATAAGGTTATAGAAAGGGTAAAAAGAGGAACAAGTGTAAGAAGTATGCACCAAGCTATGAGGAAAGCAAAGAGAAATAGGATAAAATGTAGATTAAAAGCTAGAAGCCATACAAAGAACTCAAGAAGTTAGACCCCAAAGAACCAAATAACCCTATCAAAAAATGGAGTACAGAGCTAAACAAAGAATTTTCACCAGAAGAAATTCGGATGGCCGAGAAACACCTTAAGAGATGTTCAACATCATTAGTCATTAGAGAAAGGCAAATCAAAACAACCCTGAGATTCCACCTTACACCAGTCAGAACGGCTAAGATTAAAAACTCAAGAGACAACAAGTGCTGGCGAGGATGTGGAGAAAGAGGAACACTCCTCCACTGTTGGTGGGATTGCAAAATGGTAAAAACGCTCTGGAAATCAGTTTGGCGGTTCCTCAGAAAATTGGGTATGTCACTTCCAGAGGACCCTGGCATACCACTCCTGGGTATATACCCAGAGGATTCCCCTGCATACAATAAAGACACATGCTCCACTATGTTCATAGCGGCCTTGTTTATAATAGCCAGAAATTGGAAGGAGCCCAGATATCCCTCAAAGGAGGAATGGATACAGAAAATGTGGTATATTTATACAATGGAATACTACTCAGCAATTAAAAATAATGAATTCATGCAATTTGTAGGTAAATGGTTAGATCTGGAAAATATCATCCTAAGCGAGTTAACCCAATCACAAAAGAATATACATGAAATGCAATCACTGATAAGTGGATACTAATGAGTCCAGAAGCCCTAAATACTCAAGGCACAATTAGCAAGTCAAATGATTCTCAAGAAGAAGAAAGGAGAGGACCCTGGGCCTGAAAAGATTGGATCCAATTTTGTAGATCCAGAGCAGAGAAATGGTGTGTGTGGGGGGGGGCGATGATTGGGGAATAGTTGGGGGGGGGAGAGGACTTATGGGATGTATGGTGGGGGGGAACTGGGAAAGGGGTTTGGAATGTAAACAAAAAATATAGAAAATAAAAACAAAAACAAAAACAAAAAACAAAAACTAGAAGCCATGGGAACACTATGAAGCAGGGCTTAAGTCTAACCAGAAAGGATGTCGGGAGGACAAGCTTCATAGCCTTTGATCACAGGAAGAATATAAAGTGTCAAAAAGATGAGGTGAACCCCCTCATAAATTGCTGGATGGGGCCCTGTGTGCCTCTGCACATGCAAACAATGTGTCATCAGAGTTTCAGTGGGCAAGGGGGGGTAGTGAATGTCTATCTGAGGTGCTAACTAGGGTCTTGGTACATCTGGACCCACTGACAGCTTTTTATGAATTATGAAACATGACATGAGATTCACAGGAAGAGATTTGAAGTCCTTCTCCTCCTGTGCCTAGGTAGAGAAGAGAAAGTGACTTCCTGTTTCTACATCTTATCTTGAGTCACTTAGGATAGACCCAAGGAAACTTCTGGGTCCATCATAAGTGTCTTCTACAAGTAATCAATATTTTTAGTCTTTGTTTTCCGTTTGTTTCTCATATACCCAAATCAAGTCTAAGATCCCAGAAGGTGTGCAATAGAGAATTTTATATGTGATTGATTGGTTGGTTAATCAAAAGAAAATCTATCTTTTTCTCTGGATTGAAAAGGCTATACTCCTTAATCAGACATTTGGGTTGTTTATTTAGTGTCAGAGAATTAATTTGAGATATTCTTAATTTCTTGAAATGAACTGCAGTTGTAGCAAGGATTAAAAACACTACTTTGGTAAGATATGAAAAGTTGAAGAGATCTTAAATTTTTATCCAAAAGATTTCCATGACAAATATATATATATATATATATATATATATATATATATATATATATATGCCTTCAAATTGACTGATAAGGCCACAGGAATTGGAGCCAACTTGTATTTCCTCCCATCACATCTAAAATATCACAGAAAATTTCAAAACAATTTCAAAAGAAAGAAATAAAGTAAGGGGAGAAAAGGCACTAAGGTTTGCTTTAAATTTCTCAGAAGGAGAAATGCCAAACACACAGGCAAACACACACACACACACACACACACACACACACACACACACACAGCATTTAAAACAGCTTTAAAAGGAACTCCAAACTCAATTGTCCTTGGGGATTTCTGAAAACAAAGAATGTGTTTTCATCTTCATACTATGTCAGATTCACCAAGGGTGGGAGCTGACCCTAGGCATGGACTCTGAAATATAGTTCAGTGCTGCTTATTAAATTTTGTTTCCATTTCTATGTCTGCCTTTTTCCTGTCTTGAATCCTGCTGCCTTGAAACTGCAGGTTATTAATTCTACACAAAACATTACTACAAAATAAATAATGTTCAATCAGTGAATTCCTTCATTACAAAAATAATTTTAATATCTCTGTAGGCCAGAGAAACGTGATAATAGTTGATATTTCAGTCACTTATGATAATGTTTTCTCTGGTTTCTCAGACACAGATAGCTGTTGATATTCTTCCCATTAAAGAAGTGAAAACTGTAGGTTCCGATATTGAAATTCTCTGCCTCTGAGGAATCATGACTAGAGTAGGTTAGCTCCAGAACTTTCACTATTCAGTTATATTTGTTTAGCACTACTTGGCAAAATATGGCATTAAAGGAATTAATTCTCGATATGAGAGCTGAAGTCTAAGAGGCCTGTAGCTACCGTTGGTGTGTTAGAAGTGTGGCTTTTTAAAGCTTCAAGTGATTGTTAGTAGTGCTTTAAATTTCCGGGAAGGAAGGAATGGCTGGACTAATGACAGAGCAATTAATTGTAAGTATCATTTATCAGATTCAAATGCTGTCATAGGGCCGATTACCAAGACACAGAGGTATTGCTACTGTCATCACAGAATTTATGACCTGCTTCTAAAAGTGCCAGAGGTCAGCAGTGAATACAGACACCAGGACTAGGGATGTAGCTCAGTGAATATACTGCCTGACATGCCTAGCAGCCATGAACCAGGTGTTTAAGTCCCAGTACCACATACTGAGTGTGATGATCCACAGCTGCATTCCCAGCTCCTGAGAACTGGAGGATGCAAAGGACATACTCAGTCTTATTGTGACTTTAATGCCAACCTGACTACTTAGCACTCTGTCTCAAAACAATAACAAGAAACACACCAAGACTGTGATATAATGTACACGAGCACACACTCTTGAACATAAGTAAGCTAGAAAAAAATCTATGCTAAGGTATTAATTCTCACAAAGTGTGGTGTGTAGTTTCTCTTTAAATTGAAGCTACAAAAGCCACAATCTATTACCACAATATTTAAATTCTTCATGTATGTACAACTACCCATTGTGTATGTTGATTTGTAAATTATACCTCATATTATCCCATTTTTGAATTATTCATGCTCTTCTCAAACCTAAGCAATTGTACAAGGCAGCGTAGGATGATTTTCAAGCTTCTGGTATGTACAATGTATGTTTCAAGAATCTGAACTCTAATCCTCTCTCTTCCACAAAGTTCTCCCGGAGGGAGTACATGGTCCAATTTTCAAAAATGCTTGTAAAGGATCAGTGGATTGAAGACTCCCCAACTGAAATGGTTTTCTCACCTCAGAGCTTGTATGTACTTAATGCTCACAGTCTCTTGTTCTTCAGTCCTTACAGGTACATTGTACTTGTTAACTTATCTGAATTCAGTAGGGTATGTTCATCTCGTAAAACCTTTTATCCTTTTGGAGTGCACACCCAAAGTTGATTTTCAGTTTTTAAAGTAAAACTGTGCATCTTTTCTTATGTCATGTGTATAACACTAAAACTCCTGGTATTAAAGTATTGGTGTTATTTTTTTTATTCTTAGTTAATTTGGCTGGGCTTAATTTTATATTACATGTAGATGAATTTTCATAGATAGATAATGGTTTTCATTCTTCTATAAGTATCTTTATATGCTTTCCTTGCATTTTTCTCACTGGGGATTTTAGAGTAAATTATTCTAGAACTGAACTACTTGGCCTATGAAATAGAAACCAAGTCTTTAAGACATGATTAATTACTACAAAAAAATCCTCAGGTAAATCTAACATTTAAAATCTTTAGGTTTTTTTTTCCCTGAAATTCTGTGAAGTACTGAAATGAAAACATATTATAATGTGTGTTATAAAATAACTGCTAAGGACAAATACCGTATGCTCGGGTCCATTTTCCACCTTTGAGAAATAACTATTCTATGAGTAAAGAAAATCAAAGTGTCCATACGGTAAAGTGGGAAACTTTCAAGTGTCTCTGTGCATAGAAAGAAAAATGGAAAAAAAGAAATGGATCAGCAAATTAAACAGGAGAGTAACAATATTTATGGCTGTCTGCCATTTTTTGTTTAATTTGTTCTGGGTGTATTTATGGCTGGTGTTCTTTTGGCGCTGGTGGTCTTTTACTAAATAGAAGTCCGTGTTTACATAGATGCTGTTATAGACGGTGAGTAGAGAGGACAAGGAGGAGGTACAAAGGTGTGGACATGGAGCTGCTGATAGAGAGCACTCTCAACAAAGAACTGTCCATGGGAAAGGCTGAGCCCCAGGTGCTTATGAATGAAAGGAAAGCAGTATACAGGCCTGTGTGCTGCAGCAGTTCTTGATGGGGCTGCTGGAGGAGCATCTAGGACATTTACTTAGGTCTAAGGAGTTTTCAATTTATTTGGCTCATTATCATAATTTGTCATAAAGAGACTAAAGTCAAACAGAACCAGATGAAAGAGATTGTTCCATTTCCTCTCTAGTCTAAGAACAGGCTTCTTACCATTTACTTGCCATTAAAACAGTCTGCAACAAATGGAATGGAAGGGAAATTTTCATCCTTTACTCCATTTATCCAAACTACATAGACACTTAGCTGCTCGGATTGAGTCTTTTTAGTGGATTTCATTAATTTTGAAGAGTGCTGAACTGTGTCAGGATAAACCTGGGAGAATTTGTGCTACTTGGAGGAGATTTTCTTAAATCCCATTGGGTGACTGGTTATGGTGTGAGTTCTGAATACCATTCAGTTATGGGAGCTTAGAGGCAGACCCTTCATTCTGGAAGCATTTACACGTCACTACATCAGTTCTCACCTCCCACTTTCTTCTGTATAGAGAATATCCCAAGAGCTTTAAAGAAAGTAAACAACTCAATTGAAAGCACAGGACAGGAGTGGGGGTGGAGAGCCGGGAGATGTGACTTGGATACTTAAAGACACTTTATTCAAAACATAATCGCTGTATGTAAATAGTGTTAGTAATGTGAGAGAGTCACACCTCAATTCTTTCGCCCTGACTCTGAGGACCAACTCCTGGTTCTAATTGATAGCCTCAAAGACATTGGTTCTGGTCTCTTTCAGTCCTGTCACTGTTGGTTGTTTGCTTTAACTGAAAGTTGCCCATTCTCTTTACACTAGGAGATATTCTTTTGTTTGGTAGGATATTTTAAGGCACAGCAAGGAGGTTAAAATGCGAACAAAATATAAATAAATATCATCATGGTTTTGCTTATTTCTGCGCTATTAAATGTAAAAAGCGAGTATGTGTTTTTAAAGTAAAAGTGTTTTCAAAGATGGCATACAGAGGTTTAGAATTTTAAATTCTACAGCTGTTTGGTCATGAAGATCCTACAGTCAACAGCATGCAAGAGATATAATGATTTATCTCTTCTCATTTCCTTTGACACTACTAACAACCGTATAGTTTACTCTAAATACATAGAGATACTTTGCCATCAAGGGTTTTTCTTGTGCAAAAGCAAGATGTGAATGTAAATTAAGGTGAGAGGAGTCAATGGAAATTTGGAAACTGGAATCAGCGCTTTATCCCTTCTCCACTGAGATGGCATAAAAATGAGTAAGCACATCCTGCTCCCCTTTTCTCTGCAATCTGTCATAGCAACATAAATACTAATTGGTTTCTATGGTGATTTCAAGTTTGTAACTAAAACAGAGGTATCTATGTGCAGTGTGTGCAGGTGAGAAGATGAATGTCTTAAGCTCTGGAGCTTTGCACAGTTGGTCCTAGAGTGCAAAAAACTGGCAAATGTAACTTACCTCCATGAGATGGGTAAATCTGTTAATTTTATATTTGTCATTTCTGACTAGATCAATTCATCTACCTACAGAGGCTAGAATGCCATCATATAAGTTGCTGTTGGAAATGAACAACCTAATACACTTGCAGTCAATGCGAAATACCATTTGGGGGAAGAATTTAGCACCTAATATGCTATTTATTTTATTGCTGTAAGGAGTTCAGCCGAGCTGAGGTGCTTTAAGCCAACACTGGGATGTGGTGAAGACAAGCTGCTGAAGCTCCATCAGTCTGAGCCTCTGCCTTGTGATTCACGCTTCTGTTATCCTTAAAACCCAAATAGGAGAGACACTCCTTTAAAGCTCGGTGCTTTAATCACTAGTCACCACCAGTCAGCCAGACAGTGTGTCAGGAACCTTTGCAATTCCCAGTTTCCTCATTTGTAAGGGGACTGATAGCTGAGCCTCTCTCCAAGGGCTGTTGAGGGGATTAAGGACTGAGTCCTTCTTGAGTACTTTTGCAAATACATGTGTTATATAAATGCTAAATAGTAACCTATGGCATTGATTTCATTAGCCCTTCACATTGTAAATTAAGTCTGTTCAAAAGAGGACTCTTTAGCATTAAAGTGGTATAGAAATAAATGCATACATATTGTGAATATAAGTGCAGAAACTAGTGTATATATATAAGTGTGTGTGTGTGTGTGTGTATATGTGTATGTGTATGTGTATGTGTATGTGTATGTGTATGTGTATATGTATATGTATATGTATATGTATATGTATATGTATATGTATATGTATATGACTTATGAATATTGGTTTTATTCCACATTTGTCAGGATGTTGGATATGAATAAATTGTTCTACCATTGATAAGTATCTTCAAGAGTGAATTGAACTTCTTCCAGGATCAGTGCTGCTGTATAACTGCAAGTCTTTTACCAGAGGCATGGGGCCATATCAGCAGTGAAGGCAGCCTCTACAACCTCTGGAAAGCACCTAATTTTGTGAAATCCCAAAACACATTTGACAACACACATGCCTTGTCTGAATTATCTTTCACATTTCTCTTGTGCAAAAGCAAGTGGGAAGGTGAGAATACCCTTGTTCTATCATCCATTTCCTGCGATTCATGCCTTTGGTGCTGCTTCACACTGTGTCTCATGACATGAGCAATCACTATCCATTCAACTGGACATATCTTGGCCATGACAGATTATACAGAAACTTCTTATTGTGGAAAATGTCATTATCCTTTTCTTATGAGATATAGATTCAGTGAACGAAACTCAGAATATGTCAAAACAGAAACATATTTTAAGTATGTTCCACTGTAAAAACATTTGGAAAGATTAGCCAAGGTGATAGTGTCTGCCTTTTATACTAGCACTTGGGAGGCAGAGGCAAGCCAGTCTCTCTGAGTTTGGTGTCTGTCTATTCCACATTGTCAGGAGAGTCAGAGATACACACTCACCCTATCACAAAAAGGGTCCAGGGTGAAATTTGGTGATTCCCATGTTTGGGCAGATGAAGCCATTTGGTTTTTTACAGACCAGAATAGAGAATTAAATACAAACATGAGTTTTGAATCAAGTAGGCAGATTCTCATGGTTCTCAAAAAGCTTCTTAGACACTTAGCTTTTTATTCAGTGTGTGCATATCATGACTGTTACACTCTGGGTTGCCGTTGGATATTGAGGTACTGCATGTACAAGGCAGACTGACCGCTTCATAATACCAAGCCCAGTGGTAAGAATAGTTATCCACCTATGAGTTGAGTGAAAGGCTAGTAATTTCTCTTACTGTATTAAGAAGAGGAAGATACTAGCAAAGCACAGGTGTAACTGTGATCATCAGCAGAAGGCCTGGCATCTATCTCCTTTCTGACAATTAACCATCATTTCCACACTGTGTCATCTCCTTTATATTGATATTTCATCACATAATGGAGATGGTCACAAACAACAAAAATAAATTTTAATAGGAAATGTTAAAATAATTACATCCACTAATCTTCCTCACCCACTGATTATTTGTTCACTGACACTATTATATAAAACAAGGTTTACATAATTTAAAAGACGTTGTCATGCAATTTTTATGGCCTTGCTTCTTTCCTCCCTCTCTTATGGTAGCCTTTAAGAAATGATATAAAAATGATATTATTATTGTTGTATATATGAATTGATGCAGTGACTCCATACAGATAGAGAAAGAATTTAAATAAAACTATGCAATAGTTAAAATATGCAGTTTTGAACTTCAACTCACATTATTTAGATTCATTCTATATTAAGTATATTTATGACTCTTCTAGCAAATTTTACACCATAACCAAACACATTTATCTGTATTTGTGACTATGGTCTAGTTTTTCTTTAGCAATATAGAATATTTTAGTAGCCATTTCAATATATGCAGATGTATTGCATTTTTAATGGTTTTTGATATGCTGAGAACAAAAGTGCATACAATATTCTAATTTCTAAATAGTATCCCTAAAGAACTGCTTGGCTGTTCCCTGCAAAGAAATCTGTTTGGACAGAGACTCAGTCCTGCTTTCTGCATTTGCTATGAATCCATAAATAGGATCAAAAAGAAACTTATTAACCTGGACCCTGTCTTCAGAAATATTTGGAAAAACAAAGAAGTATGAATTTATATATGTATATGTATATGTATATGTATATGTATATGTGTATGTGTATGTGTATGTGTATGTATATGTATATATACGTGTATGTATATATACACACACACACACACACACACACACACACACATATGATAGCTGTTGTGTATTCCTAGACTATGTTTTTGTGAACATATTTAAAAATAACCATTGTAAAGCTAAGTAGGTGGCATAGTATGTGCCTCTATTTCCAACACCTAGTATTGTAAGGCAGGAATATAGAAAGTTTGCAGTTAATTTGTGTAACACAGTAAAAGAAAACAAGAGGAAGAAGGAGGAAAGGAAAGGAATAAAATATGTGTAAATTACTTTTCTTATTCTTAAAGATCAACATGCAGATACATGTGTGATCAGATACCTGGGAGAAAAATAACCTTTTCTGTTTCTTCCTCTGCTCTTCTTGGAAATTTCCTAGCTTCTAATTATGGATACTTGTAGTAAAATTTATTATGATTCTTCTTGTGTCTCCAAGACCCTTATTTACATGGATGGAATTTCACTTGATCCTGACACTCTGGTCTACTTAGGCTTCTAATACTAAATACTTGCTCAAGTAATATGATTGATAGTACCCACTATTTTGCTTCAGTGCTGGAAACAAATATAGGAACACTATGATATGCTGACTGCAGACAATAATAAAACAAACTGAGGTAAAAATTCTACTAGAGATGGACATGAATGCTAACTGGAGTCAAATGGGAAAGTTAGCAATGGAAAACTCAATGTGAAATTTTTCCCTGTTACAAGTAGCAAAATGGAGTCAGCTAGTCCAGGCATTACCCCAAAATGAACATTGAAAGTGAAGGTAAACTCCTCATTCTCCTGTAACCATAAAGAACAATGGCATCCTGCCAGAATGGCCCCACTGGATTTCTTTATATATTCCATTTGGTCAGAGGTGGACTAGAGGAATGTTTCTAATCCAATGTCTGAATCAGAAATCTTGACCAAATGCCATGTTTGAATGACAAGCCAGAATTTGCTTTTGGGGTGAGGTAGGGGAATCCATAAATGAGGACTGCATAGATTTAAGACACTGTGAGTTGCTGTTTATAATAACCATGTAAATCTATTAGTATGAGTGTTCATTGTTACTATGCTATTTGGCAAATTTTCTAGGTGGAGTGTGTTCCACATTGAAACCAGTAAGACATACCAGACTACATCAGGTTAAGTTGGGTATAGATTAGATCATAAATAAGACTTACAATAAGCATGTATGACTTTGCATGTACATGAGTATATATGTTATTTAATAACTTATATAGTTTTGTCAGCATACTTTATCTCCAAAAATTCAACTGCTCTCTCTCTCTCTCTCTCTCTCTCTCTCTCTCTCTCTCTCTCTCTGAGTGTGTGTGTGTGTGTGTGTGTGTGTGTGTGTGTGTAATTGCTTACATATTTACCTGTCTCAATGTATATGCTGAGGGAGATGTATGTAATTTTCCTCATATCCTTAACAGACCTTTACTATTAAGAATGATGTTTGCAAAAGGATTTGAAGCTGAGAAGTGATATGTGAATATAAGATATGATCATACCTCTTTCTCATTAACACTGTAAAATCTCTTTTGCAGGTACAAATATCCAAGGGAAAGAAAATATTTTTGATATAAATAAATCAAAATATGAAAAGGAATGATTTGAATAAAACAGGCTGGCTAGAGAATTGGTCTTATTTTGAAATGAGGTCAGCTTGGTAAGGTTTTGAATTTCAATAGAGAAATTTTCATGGCTCTCTAAGTCATACAGAGAAATTTTAAATATGGGGAAGAAGAAAGCCCCTTACAGATAGCAGCAGGAGTCGCACTGGTGTTGTTGAAGTAAGTAAATAACAAATTCAAAATATAGGGAACAAACATATATTTTCTACCATGATTTTCAAAGAACAGGAGACCACAGAACTCTAAAGAACATCCTCAGAAAAGTCAACTGAGCCTCAACTCCAGAAAGAGTAGAGCACTCTTATGAAATGAACAGCATCAGAGTCAAAAAATGGGGTGTCTGAGGCAATATGTTCAGGACACTTCCAGAGAACCTGATCTGGTATTTGCTCCACATGGTGTAATTATCAAGTTTTTTATGTTGGACATCTTATGGCATATATATGACTCAAGGACAATAAGAGAAATGAGGGAAGATAGAAGATCAGAATAAACTTTCTCTGACAAAAGATTTAGTCAAAGGTTACATGTGCCTCAATCTCCAAATAAGCCTTACTCAAGAGGCTGCACTGTGAGTTAGGGTATGATCTGTTCCCATAAAGATTATATGTGGAGATATTAGTATCAGTTTTGTAAAGTTGGAAGAAACATGTCTTTCCAGATCTGGAACATAGTGCAGAATTCTTAATGGAAATCTTTTTACTTTCCGAGAAAAAGCCCTCAAGAGGCAAGATGAAAGAAATTGAAGAAACTTCAGATGAGACGATCTCCCATGCTCATGGATTGGCAGGATTAACATAGTAAAAATGGCCATCTTACCAAAAGGAATCTACAGATTCAATGCAATCCCCATCAAAATTTCCACTCAATTCTTTACAGAGTCAGAAAGAGCAATTCTCAAGTTCATTTGAAACAACAACAATAACAAAAACTGTATAGCAAAACTATTCTCAACAATAGAATTATTGGGGGAATCACTATTTCTGACCTCAAGCTCTACTATAGAGAAATAGTGATAAAAACCACATGGTATTGGTACAGAGACAGGCATGTTGATCAATGGAATAGAAATAAAGACCCAGAAATGAACCTACACAGGTACAGTAACTTGATCTTTGACAAAGAAGTTAAAACTATCCAGTGGAAAAAAAAGCATATTAAACAATTGGTGCTAGCTTAAATGCCAGTTACATGTACAAGAATCTGAATTGACCAATCTTATCTCCTTGTACAAAGCTCAAGTCCAAGTGGATCAAAGACCTCCACATAAAACCAGATACACTGAATTTATTACAAAATTTGTGATAGAGCCTAGAATACATCAGCAAAGAGGAGAACTTACTCAACCGAACACCAGTGGGTCAAGCTCTAAGATCAACTGTAGACAAAATGGAATCTCGTAAAATTGAAAAACTTCTGCAAGGCAAAGACACTCAACTGAACAAAACCTACAGTATGGGAGATATTTACCAACCCTACATCCAATAGAGGACAAATATATAATATATACAAAGAACCCAAGAATTTAGACCTCAGAGAATCAAATAACCCCATTAAAAAAGGGAGTACAGTGCTAATGAAAGAATTCTCAACTGAGGAATCTCAAATGGCTAGAGGCGTCTTAAGAAACCTACAAGATTTACTGAATGTTTTAGGTTACAAGCTTTTTGATTTTTACATTTTCTTTAATTGTTGAGTCCATGATTCCTATGCTATCTTCAGCAACTGAGATTCTTTATTCTATCTCTTGTATTCTGTTGTTGATATTTGCATCTATGGCCCCTGATTTTTTCCCAAGGTTTTCTATCTCCAAAGTTGTCCCCTTTTGTGATTTCTTAGCTGTTTCTACTTCTGTTTTTAGGTCCTGGATATGTGTGATTCTTTTTAAAGATTCACCTTGGATGAAAGAAACTTTTAAATTTACTACAAAAAAGGGAAGAAACCTACAAGATCTTTAGTCATCACAGAAATGCAAATCAAAACAACCCTGGGATTCTACCTCATACCAGTCAGAATGGCGACAATCAAAACCTCAGGTAAGTTTTTGGAAAATGCCGCCAAGTATGTGGAGAAAGAACACTCCTCCATTGCTGGAGGGTACATTGCAAGTTGGTACAACCACTCAGTTGGCGGTTCCTCAGAAAATTGGACATAGTACTACCTGAGGACCCAGCTATACCACTCCTGGGAATATACCCAAAAGATGCTCCAATATATAACAAGGATTCATGCTCCACTATTTTCACAACAGCCTTATTTATAATATCCAGAAGCTGGAAACAACCCAGATGTCCCTCAATAAAAGAATGGATACAGAAAATGAGGTACATTACAGCATGGAGTACTACTCAGCTATTAAAAACAATGACTTCATGAAATTCTTAGGCAAATGGATAGAACTAGAAGATGCCATCCTGCCTGAGGTAATAGTCACAAAAGAACACATATGGTTTGTACTCACTCATAAGTGGATATTAGGAAAAAAGCTCAGAATACCTATGATACAACTTACAGACTATATGAAGCTCAAGAAGAAGCAATATCAAAGGGTGGATGCTTCAGTCCTAATTAAAAGAGGGAACGAAATAATCATGGCAGGTACGGGGTTGAAGGGACTTGGGAGGAAAAGAGAAGAAGGAGAGGATAAAGTGGGGCAGGATCAGGTGTGGGACAAGACCAGGGAGATGTACAGAGGTCACTAACTTGAACAGAATTGTGTAGCAATAGTTGGTGGGGAGCCAGGAGTAGCCAGCAGAAAGTCTCAGACTCTATAAAATCAAGAGGCTTCCAGTATCCAAAGGGGATGACATTAGCTGAAATCCCCAACAAAGGACAGAGAGAACATCTAGAAACCATATCCAGAAGTTAGGCACGGCCCTTGGTTGATTAAAAGAGACACCCAGCCTTCTCAAAATTTTAACACAGCATTGCTTCTGACTAAAGGAAATACATGGACAAATTGTGGAGCAGAGACTAAAAGAAATGGCCTATCTGGAGATACATCATGCATGCAGACACTAAACCCAGACACTATTATTGATGCCAAGAAGTTCTTGCTGACAGGAGCCTGATATGGATGTCACCTGAGAGGCTTCCCCAGAGCCTGACCAAAATAGATGCTAATGCTCAAAGCGAACCATTGGACTGAGCACTGAGATCCCAATGGAGGATTTAGGGAAAGGACCAAAGGAGCTGAAAAGGTTTGCAACCTCATAGGAAGAACAACCATGTCAACCAACTAGACCTCCCAAAGCTCCCAGGGACTAAACTACCAACCAAATAGTATACAGGGTATACCCATGGCTCCAAACAGATATGTAGCAGAAGATTGCCTTATCTGGCATCTCTGGGAAGGGAGACGCTTGGTCCTGTGGAGGCTTGATAACCCAGGATAGGGGAATGCTTGACTGCTGAGGCAGAAGTGGGTGGGCAGTGGGGAGGACCATCATAGAGGCAGGAGAAGGGAGGAGGGAATAGGGACTTGTGGGGGGAAACTGGGAAGTGGGATAACATATGAAATGTAAATAAATTAAATTAAATAAACAATAAAAATATATAATATACATGGAGGGACCCATGTCTCCAGCTGTGTATGTAACAGAGGAGGATCTTATCTGGCATCAATGGGAAGGGAGGCCCTTGGTCCTGTGAAGGCTTGATGCCCCAACTAGGTAAATACTAAGGCAGTGAGGTTCGAGGTGGTGGGTACATAGGGGAGCACCTTCATAGAAGCAGGGTTTGGGGATTGGAGAGGTGGTTTGTGGAGAGGAAACTGGGAAGGTAGATAACATTTGAAATGTAAATAAATTAAATAACCAATATTTTTTTTAAAAAATCTACCACCACTTTTATGATATGCTTATTTGGTTGTGAGTGTTAGGTAAAAAAAAAAGATTTAAATTTACTAAAATTGTTCCATCATTCCCACATTTTTCCTTCATCATCCTCCCTTCATATCCTACAATGTACCATCCTTATAACTTTTTCTTTCAAGTTCAGGCCTCTTTCATTTTAATTGTTGAATATATGCATAATGTGTATATGTGTGTGTTCATGAGCATGACTCATATATTCCTATTCTTAAATATATAAACATAACCAGTGTGTTCAGTTTGTAAATGTTATTGTTTGCATGCTTTCAAGGCAGACACTCTGATATTGGATCACTATTTGATGTACTCTTCCATGGGGAAGAGTATATCTCCAATGTTCAGCATTCCCTACTTCTGTGTAAATCTTTATGTAGGGTTGAGATCTCAGGGCTTTTCTCCCTGCATGTTAGTTTGTCTGCTATTGTTGTCCTTGCTCAGTTCACATTTAGGTAATCATGTTTGTGACATTATAAATGAGGCTTCTGATATTTCTAGAAGACAATCTCATAGTAAACTCCCTGTTCCTCTGGCTCTTAGATTCTCTCTGCTCTTTTCTCCACAATGATCTCTGAGTCTTGGATGTTGGTGTGTTTGGTAGATGTAACCAACTCTGCATTGTGATTGGTTATACTTTGGATTTAATAGGCTCTGGACCTTGCAAAGAAAAAGGTCCATAATGATGAATGAGTACTATATTTATCTGTGGTTATAGTGACAAATATTTAGAATATTTAGTTAGTGATTATGCTGATTTTCTAATGTAGGTAATTATAGATTCTTCTCCACTTTCTATACCTTTATTAACATTGCATCTTTACCTAGATTTCCAGTGCGAGGCATGGCTTTACTCTTTTTGAGGGAGCCTTCTGTCCAATTGAGAGCAGTTGGTTACTATCAACACTTGTGTTAATAGTACTGTACCCTTAGGGTTATGCTCTTCTTTTCTTGTGGTTTATAGACATTATAGCTGGTTAAGACTGTTGCTTCTCCCATGGCACTGTCTGGTATCATGAATTCCTTAGAGAGGAAGCATTTAGATGTGTACCCTGTGTGTCCTCAGTGTTATATGTCTGAGGTCCACAGTTTCTTCAGCAATAGAAACTTGCCTTCTACACATGGAAAAAACCAAGGGAAGTATCAATAGGCTATATCATGTTTGTAGCATCTTCTTAAGCTCCCTGACAAACAAGTCAAAAGAAATCATCTCATGCCTGATTTGGGCATTGAAGGGCTTTTTGTTAAATGGTCTCTAGTTTTCAGAGGGACCATTGTCAACTAAGATGGAAAGTTTCGTTTCTCATTTAAATAATACATAATTATTTATACACCAACTTATATGTGCATTAGAGGTGTTTTGACACTGATAATCAGGCAGGCTAGCTCTAAATCAACTTGACACAAGCTATAGTAATCTGAAGAATGTCAGTTGAGAAAAAGACTACAGAAGATAACAGCAAGTTGTTTTCCTAATTATTGATCTGCTAGGGTCTAGCCCATTGTGGATAGTGATATTCCTGTTAATGTGGCCCTCTCTACGATGAAAAAATGTTGGCCAAGAAATCCATGAGTAGCAAGACGATAAATAGCAAACCTCCATGGCTTTTGCCTCAGTTCCTACCTCCAGATTCTCATCTGGTTAGAGCTCCTGCCTTGACTTCCCTTTGGTGGATAGTTATTCGGGATATGTAAGTCAATTCCTTTCCTCCTCAAATTGCTTTTGGTCATGATGTTTCAACACAGGAATAGGAAACCTAAGTAAGACAGTAGTTAATAGTTATGATTCCTTATAACATTTTCAGATTTCCCTTTGCTTATATGTGGCTATTACTAATCATGCCACTACAAGTCATTTTATTTTCATAGTGGAAAGCATGTGGGTGTAGGTGTATGGGAAATACAGGAAGGAAAACAGCATATGAAGGAAAATGACTCCTGTCACTTTTTTTTTAAACATGGAGAAGCCAGGATTATTTGCCTCAGGAAAGGGAGTATTTAAGTAGAATCCTGATAATTCCAGATATGGAGGAAAAACATCTCAAAGAGAGATAGAACAAGGCAAGTATGTACGCAACTTATGTTCACAAAAAGCACATTGTCCTGGTGGGAGAAAAATGGGTTAGAAGCTGTGAGTTGTTGGCATTGCTTAAGCAAGAGCATTCCATCTAACCTTCAACCATCTCTGAGAGGAAAATTAACCCTAGTTTGGATTTTGAAGGATTACTTCATTTGATGTGCTGAATGTAGATTATAAAGAGCCAAATAAAGCCTCACAGAGAGCTATTAGCTAATGCATTTAGACAACGTATAATGAAACACTAGTCCTGTCAAAGGATGGAGACAAAAGATTAGGTGCTGAATGAATTTTAAATTGAATTTAAGTCTCTTCTGATGTGGTGTGTTCAGGGAACTTTCCTGTCTCACTTTCAAAGTAAGAATAAGGTTCACAGGGCAAGCATCTTTCTTTGAGAGTTCTCTAAAGGAACTGGTAGAAAAGAACATCTCATCATTCTCAGAAACATTATTTTCTAGTAACATATATTGATCTCTTCAGACACATTTGTACCTAAGACAGAAATCTACTTTCTTGTTCATGATGGAAGTTCACATCAATATATGTTAAACTGAGTTAGCTAATTTTGTAACATTTTATTCTTTTATATTTGTGTGTGTTTATGTATATTGTCTATTTATTTAAGTTATTGAAGAAGCCCAAAGATGTTGTGTCCCCTAAGGTTTACATTACAAGTGGTTGTTAGTTATCCAAAGTGGGTGCTGGGAATTGCTCTAGTATCCTCTTGAAGAACAGCAGTTACTCTTCCCCAGAGTCCCCAATTGAAAACTAAAATTTAAAACTGGGGGTTTGCAAAAGAAGAAGATCTGATGCCTGTTTTAAGCATCCATCTCACCGAACCTCTATTTTCTTTTCTTTTTTTTTTAAAAAAAAAAAGGTGCAGAGAATTTTTCATGTATGTGGATTCCATTCATAGCATACAATTGTTCACTTTGTTTTACGCAACTTCTGTTGATATCTCTAAGTAAGTTTAAGGAGGAGATTTATCTTGATTTCATGTGAAAGAGATATGAAGAGCTTCTCATATAGAACTTTGAGACTTTAAAACGTTTACATTGTCTGTCTGCAAGAATAACGGAGCAATGAATTTTTATCAAAATCTGATTTATATGTCTTCACATGAACAAAGGTAGTATATAATCTAGGAGATATAAAAATAAACACAAACAAACAAACAAGACAGAGCCTTCAAGCCTTCTAAGTGTTCCAGTCTTCACAGTCCTGCAACTTTCCTCTGCCAGTCATTATCAAGGGATGCTGCCAAGATGCTTCAGCATTCTATTTTGTGTCTAGTGTGTACATCACAGTATTTCTTGTCACACTCATCCCCGGTCTTCAAGTATAACTGCAATCTGCTTGCAGTTTGTTTATCTGGCTATTCCTCTGTTTCTTACACATTCCATTTAGTCAGTCTATCAAATGATGCTTGGACTATTTCCTGTATCTAAACTCGAATGGTCATGGCATTCCATACACGGTTGTAAATATAACTTTGGTATAGATATTCACAAATTTCTTCAGCATTAAGTTTTATCCATTGGATTGTCAGGTTATAGAGCAAGCACTTTTCCAACGTTAACAGATGATATCAACAGTTTCTTCAAAGATCAGTACCAATTTACACATATGTGTGTGCTAAATGCTTGAGAGTTGTGATAAATGCTTGCTAATATTTTAAATAGCATTTACTTTTAATTTTTGTCATGTATATGTGTGGAACAGTGGACTTGGATGCCAGAAGAGGGCATTGGATCCCAGAGAGCTGGAGTTATAAGCAGTTATGATCCACCAATCTGCATCTTGGGAAAGGAACTTGCGTCTTCTGGAAGGGAGGCAAACACATTTAACCAACCAAGCTATCTCTGTAGTACCTTTTAGTGAAATTAGTATTAGTATTCCTTTAAATTTTAGATGATATATGAGTATCAAATTTTGACTTAACTCTCAGTCCCCTGTTAATGTGATTTTATTTTATTTTCATTCTCCTAGATTCTTCATGAATTAACAATTTTAGCTTCACCTTTATTTTAAGTTGTCAGTGCTGTTGATTTTGTGATTTGTAAGAAATAGTTTGGATTCTTATTGTAATCTATAATTGTGATTTCTATCAATCATATCATGTTCTATGTAGTGATTGTCTGGTGATATCTTAATAATGCTTTTGATTAAATGTATCTGTCTTTTCTTTTAGTATGGCACTTTGTGAATTCCATTAAGTAAACAGATAATATTTCTTCCTCATGTAGTTTGGTAGAGCTAAGTCTTACAATCATATGTGTTTCCACTTTGTGAATTTTTTAACTTGAGATTCAACTATTAAAGTGATTCTGATGGCCAAATAAATTAGTTTTTTTATGCCCTTGCCTCCTTTTTCTAAAATTCACTGCATATATGCATGTTTAAAATACCTTCATATGTTTCTTAAAATAGAAATTTGTAATATTTTAATTAATTTATTTTAAATATTTACTGTGAACTCTTTCTTAGTGTCTTAATCAGCTTCACCAAGTGTTCATTATTGTTCATTTTGTCTCTTACTACACTCGTCCCAAAATACAGAGAGTATTCTTTCTTTGTCTTAAGAGATGGTAATGAGTACGACTTTACCTTCCAAATCCCAGAAGTTTTAAGAGCCTTAAAGAGAAACTTGAAATGTCATGCTGTCCTAGCCAAACTTCAATCCCCCTAACTCTGGACTGGTAATTCAACATTTTCTTAATTAACAACCCACACATTCAAACACTCTAAAATAAAACACTGGCAAATATTCTATTTGTCCTCTTGGAACCATAATCACTAAGAATGCATAAATAATTATAAATCTGTTTCATTCCAAAATGTGTTCACTTTCTATTCTATCACAGTCACCCCCTACCAAGATCAGATCACAACATGACTAATATTCTAACAGATATTTTCTCATTATTTTATGTTTATTTTCCTTGTCTCCCAGAATAGATCATAAGGTTCATTATATTATGTTTTCAGATATTCCAAGTCTCTCCCCTTTTGCAACATGCACACAGCCTTGGACAGGGTATATGATCACCAATAAAAATGATTGAACACACCTGAATGAAAGTTACTGAACAGGTGAATGTATGTCAAGTTATTTCTGAATACTTTTACTAGCAAACAAGTACTTTTTAAAAACCCATTTTGAAGAAAGCCTCCGAATTGGAAATTTTAAAATGTCTTACTTCCTATATCTGCAAGCTAATCCTCAAACCATCATTTCCCCAAAAATGAGCAGAGCATTTGAGGTGGAGAGAGAGCCAACCTGCATTTTGGAGTGTCATGTGAATATTGTCAGTTAAGAACATCCTGGTATATCTTTCTTTAAATATGCAGCCCTGTCTTGTTTCCTCCTTATTTCATCTTTTCTCAGAAGAATTTCAAGTCACAGCCTCAGGTTCTGAGACTGCTCATATCACTATTCCTCATTAAAACCTCGGTGTAAATAATCAGTTCTTGAAGAAATGTGAAGGGTAGCTCTTAAAATCCAGCCTTTATTACACAGTTCTGCCATTTCCTCTCTCTTGATATCACTCCTCTCGATTTCTTTTGGTCTATTTAATGCCATATTTTTTCTTGGGTACATTTACACCATGCTCAGAGTAATGGCATAATTAGAAGTGGAAAATATTTTTGTTGTCTTCTTGCATTTATTTATGTATAAAGGATCATATAAAGTTCTGCTACATTAAAATTTAATTCGAAAGAAAATGAGTCTTGTTCATTTCTCAATGCAAGGCCTGTGTCTGCTCAGCTTGTATGATTGATAAAATATTATCAGTCTCCGTTTTTCCATTCACTTTCCAGACATTTGTGTAAACAAGTTACAAGAAGCAAGTGTTCCTTTGTTAGGCATGTGTTCACAGAGGTATTGTAGAAACATATTTTATTCCGGCCACCCTGTCACTATGTGGACAGGACACAATTCATTATTTAGCAGTTAATTTGTTAATCGATTGACCAATTGGTTCAGAGATTTTTTTTCACTCTCAGATTACTAAAAGAGGGAGGGGGAATCAAAGGGAAGAAAGAAAACAATAACAATAAATGTCTTCTCTGTAGGGTAAATTTAAGGAAAATTGCATCCAAATCGAAAACACAGTACTGTTTACAGATCTAGATTAAATCTGACACAGATTGGCAAACAATGAAAAAGGTTCCTTTGCTTGGAGCATAAACATTTGAATCTCACCAGCCTCATGTTAAATCTCAGGAAGTAAACAGAAATGACCTTCTTACTATGATGTGAGGACCCAGGAGAGAGAGGAAGGCAACCTCAGTTTTGCTTAAGTTTGTCCCAATTTTTCTGCAAGGTCAAAGAAAGGAAGGAAATATTTTCACGTTTCCACGAGAATTGACACGTAGCCCCCATTTGTTCTTTCTCCCAATCTGCAGCTCAGTGTATAAACCTGGAGATAATTGGGTACAAAAACACTCTGAAACAGAGGGTATCCATAGCATACAGGGAGGGGAAAGTTTATAATTAAAACAATATTTATGCAGTATCAGATAGCTGTGCATACAAAGTGAAAAGTAAACTAGCGCTAATTGATATTAATGAATATTTCAATTGAGAAATATGAATCAAGATATTTTCTCTAATAATAATACACACACAATAATCTCAGCTCTCATTGACACCCAATGTCTTTTGCGTGTTATCACTTCTTTTCCTTGCTCTTGTGATAAGAGTGAAAACTGAAATTCTCTTATCTTTGGTTCAAGGTTAAGATCACAGCAAAGGAGATGTTTACAATGTCCACTCCTCAAGCAGCAAGGACTCAATTAGGGTACCTAGAAAGATACTGTTGCACGAGACTATAGGGTTGGTCTGGAGCCTGTCCTTTCTGCCCATCTATTCTCATACTCCTCAATGAAGACAAGTTTAGAATCCCCTGAATTCTACTCCATCTTCCAAACTCATCCACAGCCCATCTGCACGCATGCTCTGTAGAAAGCATCTATGAAAGCAAGAGTTTATACTTTCCCAGTCTATTAAGTCAGAAAACCCTCAAAAGGAAGAGAAGTTTCTCAGCTTTTGCTGAATAAATGCACATACTCTGTTTACCTCCTGCATCTATTGTCTCCTTGAAATCCAAATCTTCCAACATAAGAAATAACTGTCAACTGCAGAAGCTGAGGAAGAGCACTTGAACTCTAACTGAGGTAGAATGGAGGGAGCTGACTTATTGAATATGAATAGCATGGAGATATAGCAAGGTGTGTGTGTTATGTGTGGTATGCATGTAGTATGTTGTGGTGTGTGTCTGCGTGAATCTTTATGTGTGGTCTTTATGAGTTATGGTCAGTATGCATTGTGGTGTTTGTGTCTCTGTGTGCATTTGTGCGATTGATATGTATGAGTGGTGTGTGTGTGTATATGTATTTAATAAGTATGTGTATGGTATGTTGTATATGTGTGGATTTTGTGTGAAAGTTCTATATGTGTTTGTGTGTGGTGTTTATGCATATTTAGAGTGTGTATGTGAGTATATGGTATGTGCTATATGTATTTGCATGGTATAAGCGTATTTGTGTATGCCTATGTGCATGTTATGCACATATCTGAAAGAGAAGGATGTCAGGTGTCCTGACTGATCACTCTCCTGATTGTCTTCTCTTTTGTGGTCTGGTTTATTTCTCTGAGACATGATTTGTCATTCACCACCATCCCTATGTTCTGGGTCACAGAAAATTCCTGCTACACTTAATGGCTACATTTTACAGGGTTGCTACTATTCTAACTCAGGTTCTGATGCTGGCACTGAAAGGGTTAGCTCAGGAACTTTGAAAAGGTCATGGAGAATTTGCCCCTCCCAGAAGGGAGAGGCTAAATTACATTCTTCAGACAGGGAGGTCCCTGAGACTAGGGAAGGCTCTGAGTTATTCCAAGGCTGTTGGCCACCTCATTCCCTGACAACCAATTAGTTTAAAGGTAACACTGCTCTGCTAATCACATTGGGCATAATGGTGGCTTCCCTGAGGACTGTATAAAGGACCACTGTGTAGGCTGCAAATGTGGTTGTTCTCTCCCCATGCACAGGGCAATCCCAGCATGCTGGATTGAATAAAACTCCTCTTGCTTTTTGCATTGATTCCTGTCTCTATGTTGTTCACTCAAGAGGTCTCCAGTAAAGTTAAGGTTGCCCCAAGTCTTACAGCACAACAACTCATATCTGCCCATCCATCCCTGAAGACTTTAACTTCCTAAAAGGTAAACTAAGGCTTGGTCTGTAAAACTCATGAAAGTCAATTGTTTTGTCCTAGACATTATTTATTCTAGTTCTCAAATGCTGTTTTTAAAATTTGAATTCTTCAGCCTTCTTTGCTATATTTCACTGACCACTGCCCCCATTCAGCATTGACTTGATATGGATTCCTTGTCCTCTCATGCTTAGGTGTTTATCTTCTGGGAAACTGAGGAAAAGTGCTGCTTAATGGCGCTAGTGCCTTCTGTCCTTCCTCTTCCCTTATAGGCATGCCTATTAACATTGCCACTGTGCTGTGGTTAATTATTACTCTCTCAAGATGTCAGAAGCTCTCTGCACATCTGACACATATCAAACCTAAGAGTTCCTTATGGCTAGATTATCAATCATTCATCTTTCTAGCACAACCACTCCTAATTCCCATGATGAACTGAGAACGGTCTGACGAGTTCATTTAAAATAATACAGGCAACATATTTTTACTAATGAACTAAGATAAGTCACTTCCCTCTTTTAATAGGTCTCTTTTGTTGGTCATAATCAAATCTGTGGACTTGTATTTCAGGATTATGCTAAAAAAATATGCTACACTCTTAGATTTACAAGAACAATGATAAAGTTTTAGAGTCAGAATTTCCTAGAGTATTTTTCATCACCAGTTTTTGAACCTAGCGCTAGAGACTGTGACTCAATTAGCTAAAGATGCAGCCACAAAATTTGCGTTCCAGATGATTTAAGACACGCTGATGGTGATGACACCTGTCCTGGGATTAGCTATGGAAACCATTGCTTTAGGTACAGAAGGGCCCTAGGACTACACACTTCTTCTAGGCAGTGCATGGGGTTTTTCTGCATTTTTCCAGCTCTGCCTTGGGGTTGTCTCATTGCTGTCTCACTTTTGTTAGGGCACAGCAAAGGTGAGGTAAGTTGACAACATTATGAAGAAAGTTGTGATTATTCTGCATTTTATTAATATTGAGGTGCTTCCTTTTAGGTATGTTTTCACTAAGGTAGGAACAGGATCATTGCTTCTAGGTCGTCTGTACCCAAAGATTTTAGATAAGTAAATGGAACTTACAGTTATTTCCTGTAATTGATAACATAGTTATAAATATTGAACAGATGATAGAAATATCTAACTAGATAAATAATAGGACACTAGGTACATGATAGAAAATAGACAATAGATAGATAGATAGATAGATAGATAGATAGATAGATAGATAGATAGTGAAAGGATGAGAAATACAGGCTAAGAATGCCCCGTACCTAACTCTTAAATGACCCCAAAAAGCAGAAGTTTAGCCCGCTCTTTGATAGCCGAGGAGTGCCCACGTCACACCTGCCAGCAGTGTCCAGCTGCGAGCCTCAGGCCTGGAAAGGTCCCCAGCGTCCCCAGAGGCTCTGGAATAAAAATCCTCTTGCTGTTGCATCAAGAATGTTTCTTGTGAATGATCTGGGGTGTCACCCTCCAAGGTGTGGGGTGCTGGCGGCATCCCTGTTTTTCTTTCGGGTCTTACAATAGATAGATAGATTCAGTAGGCCACAGAGAGTTGATCCTGCCATCAGCTATTACACAAATAAGACAAAGGCCACTCTGTGAAGGTGAGGGAATTTTCCTCATATTATCTCTACTCTCATGCCAAGGACCTCCCTTAGCTTGGAGAGGGGTTCTAAGAGAAGTGGTGTCTGGGAGCTGCAAACTCAAAGTTAAATTGTGGATCCAAACTGGTGATTTATGCTACGTTCAAGACTGCTTTCTCTTCAGTCCTGCTTTCTCTCTGATGGTTTTTTTCTGGAGATCTCCTGACAGCTCTCTCTTTCTGTGTTTTGCTGGAGACGGTTCTCCAAGCAGTTCTCCCTCACTATATTAAACAAATCTATGGATACCTTTTCTCTTGCAGATTACACATTGGTTGCCAACTTGAGGATATCTGGAATGAACTCTGACCTGGATCTTGGTTAGGAGATCTTGAGGCATAGTGGCTGTGAATCTCAGAAGATTAAGACAGGGAGATCTCTGAGTTCCAGATCCAGGTGTTGTGGCACACAACTTTAACCTATCATTGTATTTTTTTTTAAGATTTATTTCTTGTTATAATTTATTGTTATACATAAGTACACTGTAGCTGTCTTCAGACACACCAGAAGAGGGTGTCAGGTCTCATTACTGATGGTTGTGAGCCACCATGTGGTTGCTGGGATTTGAACTCAGGACCTCTGGAAGAGCAGTCAGTGCTCTTAACCACTGACCCATCTCTCCAGCCCGGCACACAACTTTAATCTGGGCCACACCATCTGCTGGAGACCTACATAAGAACATTGGAAGAAGAAAGATTCATTCACTCTCTGTTTTCTTTGCCTGCTTGCCTTGTGGGACTGAGAAACTGCTAGATCCTTGCACTTCCATCCAGAGCTTCCAGACAGTAAGTCATCAACAAATTCCCTCATTATATAGAGACTACCCATGTGTTCTGTGACTTTAGAGAACCCTGACTTATACACATATCTAGTCATTATCTTCACGTTTCCTTTTGATTGTTCTATGAATGAGCATCCCATGACCCCAGCCCCTTATTTCTTAGAAGACAGCAAATATGCATTTTCTTTAAACTTTGCAAAAGAATTCAGAGATTGCTTGCATCTGTTAATCACAGATGCTAAACTAGCTGGGTGGGACTCTATCCTGAAATTACCATATCTACCACACCTGGGCCTAACCACACTTTGTACCGGCTGATCCTAAACTCAGGAATTTGCCTGCATTTGTAAACCTAAAGAAAAACTTTAGCTGGGTGGGATTTCTTGCTATCACCACTCCATAAATCTCTATATCTCCTTCCTTAGTATCTTTCTGACAGGTTGGCTCACAGTGTTATTGCTTAAGTTCCTTTAAATTCATGAAGCCCCTCATACAATTCATACTGCATACTTATTTTTGCATAGCTGAGAAATTACATATTTTCAAACCCATGTTTTTAGACTTATTTTCCAGTCTTAAGGGATGTACTGAAGATCCCAGTATTTACCATTTTGCTAAGATACTAGCCACACCCTAGACACCTAGCAAGTTCCTGGACTTGACTAGTGCTGTCTGATTATCCAGGAGTCCTTACCTTTAACAGGGAGGATATTCCTTGGAGGAAAACGAAAATATGTACATTATTATACAAATAAGCCTTATGCCTTCAGCAGCCATGGACACACAGGCCCACATCTGCTGGCCCTGTCCCAGGGGCAGGAACAGTATCATTCTGTCCCCACTAAGGCCATTCCATATCCAGCACTCAACCTGAAAGAGCCTACTGCCTGGTGCTGCTTGATTCTTGGATTGTCTATTCCTAAACACTCTGGCACATTTACTAATTAGAGTTTTACTTTTATGTTACACAATTCAAAATGTCTGGGACAAAAGCAATACTGGCTATGCCTTTCTGAAAGTATTCTAAACCAGCTTTGAAGACTTCTGTATACATGTGCTGTAAGACCCGAAAGAAAAACGGGGGTACCCCAGCACCCCACGCCTCGGAAGCCAGCACCCCAATCACACATGAGAAACAGCCTTGATGCAATTTGCAAGAGGGATTATAATTTCCAGAGCTCTGGGGGTCACAGTCTTACCATGCAGGATAAAAGAAGTGAGCTGCGTGGGCAGAATCAATTGGCTTTTTATAGGCTTATAACAGAACCCGCCTACCACAAGCTTCTAAGCCAATCAGTTCAAATCATACGCACCGGCGCTCTCTGAGAACCTATCAGCTTCCCACAGAGGCTGGAAGAACTAGTTAAGTCATTTCAGCTTACGTGGCCGCCCCCACACAGGGTTGCGCCCACCATCCCTCACTGGCAGTAGGTGTTGGGGACCTAAGTGCCCCCAGGCAGGAGTTCCACAGCCCCCGCGGTGATTCTGCCAGCCCCCAACTGCGCTTGTCCTTGCCATAGCTGCTCTGCGAAGGCAAGACAGGAAAAGATGCCAGGGACACTCCCAGAGTTTCGAGGTAGGACCTTGAAGGCGGGTGTAATATGTGCACACTTCCAGGCCAACAAAGAGTGGACTGAACCTTTGCTCCTTTGGGGTCACCCAAGACTCAGGCATGGGGGATTCCTAGCTTGCAACCTTATCCTTTCAGTGCCTTTACTTTGTAAAGACAAAAGACAAATCAAGAGCTATTCCAGTCTTATTTTTTTACATAGGCTGGGATGAACTCCAGGATTCAAAAAGGGTTTGGGAACTGGAAAGATAACTCAGTGGTTAAAGTAACCATGTAGGTTACTCATTTACCTACTTGATGGGTTTATAAAAGAGAGAAGAAAGGGGATTAGAGAGTGTAACATGGCGGTGTGGGGGAAGGGGGTGCCCTAGGCAGGCCCATGCCCAGGCACTTCTTCCCCCTGAGGGACCACACACACACAGACATGGTATAGAATAGAGTTTATTCAGGGAAGAGGATGGGAGTTAATGATGTAGTGGAGGGAGAGAGAGGAGAGGAGAGGGGAGGGAAGGGGAGGGGAGGGGAGGGGAGGGGAGGAGAGGAGAGGAGAGGAGAGGAGAGGAGAGGAGAGGAGAGGAGAGGAGAGGAGAGGAGAGGAGAGGAGAGGAGAGGAGAGAGGAGAGAGTGGAGGCCGGCCATGACCACGTGGAGAGAGGGAGAGGAAGGAAGAGCCCAAGAGGCAAGAGCAAAGAGAGAGGAGAGAGAGAGAGAGAGAGAGAGAGAGAGAGAGAGAGAGAGAAAGAGAGAGTAGGGGCAAGCCAAGCAGCCCCTTTTATAGTGGGCCAGGTCTTTGAGGTGGGACATACCTGGCTGTTGCCAGGTAATTGTGGAGTGGAGCATAGACAGAATACTAACACTACTGGCACACACATTGTGTGTCCCAGAAGGAAGTGGAATTCCAAGTCTTCTGTTATCTGTACACACAGTACCCACATGCCCAAACCCACACTTAGTTAAATGCACATATACACATACTTAAAATAATAAAAAATATAATTGTTTTAAAAGAAAATTGTTTAATAAACAGATTATATATATATATATATATATATATATATATATATATATATATATGGTATGTGTCTTATATACTCACTTAAACATACAGGCATAGATTGCTACTGATTTGCTGGGCAATGGAAATTTTGGGTTGGGTAGAAAGTATACCCACACAAAGCAACACAGCTGTGTTATCGTGGCATATGGAACCACGTTAGATCATTTTACCAATTTGTACTCCATCATTGTCTGGGAACCTGTTATGGGTAAGCAAGACTGTATGTGGTAAAAATAAACACTAGTGATAAGAAAATAAGGGGAAAGGTCATGACAACAAGGTGGATACAGGATGTAGGAAAAAGGAACCAACTGTCAAGAAAAATGCCACACTATCCAAAGTATTTAGGGAAGTTGAAAAGGTTTACTTTTGCAGCAGAGTAAGTAGCCTTCCTTAATAAGGTTAGCAAGCATACCAGCCTGGATCCTGCTGGGTTTTAATTCCTAACATAAGGGGTCTGGTACCTCATGCTGTGCGGTCTGAGCTCTGTCTTACATTCTGATGCCATTGGCTAAGACAGAGGGTCACAGTTCCTATGGAAAAAAGTGAAACTTGAGCATATATTTTGCACTCAGGAAGTGCTGAGTCTGGAGGAATTTTAATTTATTTACAACTTAATTATTTTTGTTAAAAAGGAGTTTTGTAGTATTTAACTCTTTGCTAGGAAAGAGAGTACAATTTGTTTCCATTGTCCCCCTAATGATCAGAAGTAACAGCCCCAGGCTCAGTATGTTGCTTAGGTCAGCTCAGTCCTGCCTTTCTGTCCCACAGCACATACTGTCTGTGTCCCATGAACCTCTGCTTTTCTAGACCCATTTTAAACTATCTTTTGATGAACAAATCTAAATAATTACTATATAACAGAACAAGTCAGTTATACAATAGAAAAAATTCTATTAATTTGCAAATATAGGCTCCTTCGAGCACACATTCATTCTACATTTGGGGTATGCAGTGTTTCCTGTAGATTTAGCTTTGTTTCCAGATTTCGTTGGGATTCTCTCCTGATTCATCTGGTTGGAATAGTCATTGCTTAAATAAATATTACGTGGGTTGCATTCAACTGAACCTAATATTCTTAATTCTCTTGCATTTTACAGGAAGTTTGAATTTAAGTAAAACCAAACAAAACAATGAAACAAGAATAAAATGGGGAAAAAATTAAGTCATTCAGCAGAAAAAAAAAACTTTACAAAAGGACAAGGGTTCAGGGAGGTCATTAAAGAGGCATCAACTTAATGAGAGAGAAAGCAAGGCTCTATGGGAGCATCATGATCCAGCCTCTAGTCATGACAGTCTACCTGTAAAACTGTACTTCTGGGGACTGAGAGATGACACAGCGTTGTTTCTTTCCATACTCTTGTATTCAATGTCTAGCTGGTTTTGTCTTCCTGGGGGAATCCTTCATGGACTTTTCCCAGTTTCACGTTCCTAAGGCTGATCTTTCCCTTAATTACCTCGGCAATGGAAGTTGTAATCACTCTGAACACTTTTGTGTCCTGGACTTACTGTTATGAGGTACTCATGAATGGATAACCAAAATTCCTACAGGTGACAATGAGATAAATGGCCAAAATGGACTTACACAGGAAGCTGGGGAGCCCAGTATTTCCAACAGGAAATTATCACTTGGACCAATTCAGTTGAGTGACTTAGCACATTTTAATAGGTATTTTGCCACTATATTCTGCACAAACATCAAAGATATATCTGACTGAGAAGTACAAATGCTTAAACTTTGAAAAAAATAAAATGACTAAATCTTGAAAATAGGCACCAGGGCCAAAGGAATGGCTCAGTGGGTAAAACCTTTTCAACAAGACTGGTACCCTGAATCTATTTGCTAGAAAGAATCAACACCACAAGTTGATCTGATCTCCATAAGCATGGAATTAAATACTGGCACATATGCACTCTCACACACATATAAATAAATAAATAAATAAATAAATAAATAAATAGTTATTAAAATTAATTTAAAAGTTGGCATTAGTGTGTGAAGGCACTGTTTTAAATGGAAATTCTTTATCAAATATATGTGTTTGTGTGTGTATGTATGTGTATGTAAAGGCAGCTATAGAGAGGAGGAAAGCAGAAAGTTTGTGTGTGTGTGTGTGTGTGTGTGTGTGTGTGTGTAAAGGCATCTGCAGAGAGGAGGAAGGCAGAAAGAAGAGAGGCTTAGTCTAAGCCTAGACAAGACCATATTTATTCATGTGGAGATTATTTTATCATCCATGTGAGTGGATGACCAAAATTACTACAGGTGACAATGAGATGTGGCCCCTTATTAGGGCCAAAATGTGCTGTCAAAGGAAGTTGGGCAGTCTAGTATTTCAGCAGGAAATTATCACTTTGACTAATTCACTTGAGTTGATTAATAAACAAAGTACAAAATAATAAGTGTACTACTGGCCAGTTATTTTGAAAATCCTTAAATATTTTCAAAGTACTAAAGTTTACTTCTCTTAGATAGTTTGAATCTTTCTCTTTCTCCCTGTCTCTTTCTGTCTCTGTCTCTGTCTCTTTTCCCTCTGTATATATGTGTATGTGTGTGTGAGTTTGTGTATATGAATGTATACCTAAATACAGATATACATTCAGGAGACAAGGCACATAGCAAAACAACATGAATACATATATACTCTCTCTCTCTCTCTCTAAGTGTTAAGAGTGTTAAGGGGGGTCAACTTAATATGACATATTTAGAACTATATATGTCTATGTTTGTGCTATCACCTTGTGTATGCTCCCTTTATCCTAAAGTATGAACATATATAATGACAGATAAATTATATATATATAAAATATATATGTAATATATGTATGTATATATATATATAGTCAGATAGCTTACCTGATTGACAGATAGTATTTTAATATACATAATACTTACATACATACATACATACTTACATACATACATATAGACAGACAGACTTATGAAACATTATTACGCCATATAGACAAGCACACAGCACATAGATTCTCTTTTCATTTTCTAGATCTGGTGTCATGTAATTCCACATACTTCCCATACAGATGACGCACCTTGACAAATACAATTATAATTACTTACAATCAATACAGCCAATCCCAAATGGTGAATAGCATCTATGAAAAATTGTGATTTAAGATACTCCTACTCACCACAATAACAGAGACATAAAACTCTGCAGGAAAGAAACATTCATCCCAACAGCCATTTATTACCATAAAGGAAATCTGAATTGTGTTTAATAAACTTTGCATCCAATTCAGGTTTTTATATAAGTGGATAGAAAGGAGTATTTTATCCTTATCTAGTCTCTATACCTGGGAAGTCAGCTATTTCCTTTTTCAGTTGGACAAAGTGAGTCCCATAGAGTACACCCATTACCAGAAAGCCGTGCTGAGCCAAGAATTGACCTGTTTCTTGACCTGGCCTCTTGAGTTTTTATTCAGGGCATAAAGAATCTTCCAGACATCATTAAGCATGATTTCTTCCTCCACTAGGCTTTCTGTCTAAGCAGTGTTTTCTGTAGCATCCACGTGCAGGGGAAAACAGCCATATAGTGCCCCATTAGAAGTGAGCAATAACATTCAAAGGAAAATTGGAAGCTGAAGATCTGATAATTAGCAACAGATGCGTTGGCTTGAATCAGATAAACAAATTGGGTTGTTTGCTTTCCTCTTCCTTACCGATTTGAAGGGCAGACAAGTGTGTATGTACATGAAAGTGTAGAGCCCCACATCAGTACCAGAGTTGCATACCTCATGGAAGGAAGATGACTATGGATAAGTTTGAACCTCTGACTTTAACATACTTGGCAGTCTAATGGTGATGCCTTGACATGCCTGTCATATTTGTTTTCTTTAGGAAATTTTGGTTACTCAATGTCTTCTGATTGGCTCCATAAAGAAAGATTCTTTTTCTCTTTCTTTTCTGTGTTAGAACTCAACTCCCACCATGACATGCCTTTTTACAATCACACATTCGATCTTCCTTGACCCTGCCCTCTTTCTATGATGTATTAGAGTGGAGAAAGGGGGCTTTTGAAAGCAAAACATTAGAGTCAGATAGTTTGAGAAGCTATCTCAAAAGATCATCAGCATGACAAGCATGTAGAGATGGTCTCCAAATCATTGGTCCTATGGAGACAGTGATTCAAGTTTTATTTATTTATTTATTTATTTATTTATTTATTTATTTGCTACAAAATGATTTGAACATGGCCTTGGCATTTTCCAGAGCAAAATAACCTTCAGAGAGATATTTAGACATTATTGTTTGTGACTAATTATTACATTCTTGGAATCCAAGTCAATTCGACATCATAGGTAGAGAAATAATATAGTTAATTAAGCTAAAATCCAGCTGTAACAATATGTACCACAATTACCTAAGCAATCAAATGAAATAGCCAGGAAGCCGTGAAGATATTTTAGAGATTCAGTAACTACAGAAGAAATAACAGTAACCCCAATACCTCAAATCCTAAATATTCCCATGTTTACGTTTTGAAAGCCAGTCTGTTACTATAAGTACAAATTCTCATACCAGAGTTCACGGCACAGTATAGAGTCCCAACACTGGCACACTCAAAGTGCTCTGTATGTGTGTGTGTGTGTGTGTGTGTGTGTGTGTGTGTATACATATATATATATATATGTTTACACATATAACCCTGAGGTTATATATAGCCTTAAGATATACATGGATGAAGCTATTATCTTTAACTTATCCTGGGGTTCCTAATCATAATATACAAACATCCAAAACTCTGAAAAATTAAGTGAAGACGAAAAGATTTTTGTAACCCATAGTACTTTAGATAAAAGTTGATAATATCATTTTCTTAGTATCAGACAGCAAAAGGTCCAGGTCAAGGTATGCTACATAGATCATGCCCTCAACAGACCTAACAAAAGGGGTTTATTGGGCAAAAGGAATGAAAGGAGCAAAAGGTCTTCTGTGAGTGGGGATATGAGAGAGAGAGAGAGAATTAGACAGAGAGACTTGGAGTCAGAGAGAACGAGAGAGCAATGATGTATAGATGACCCTTTTAAAGGGTACATGTTTCTCATAGGAAAGTACACAAATCTTAGCAGTAGTGCATGCACAAGCAGTCCTGGGTGATGACATAAGCCTCTGATGCTGAGGCTCTGAGCTGGCAAAGATCCTGATCTACACTCTTTACTGTATGTACTGGCTAGTTTTGTGTGTCAACTTGACACAGTCTGGAATTATCATAGGAAAAAGAGCTTCACTTGGGGAAGTACCTCCATGAGATCCAGCTGTGGGGCATTTTCTCAATTAGTGACCAAGTGGGGAGGGCCCCTTGTGGGTGGTGCCATCCCTGGGCTGGTATTGGGTTCTATAAGAGAGCAGGCTGAGCAAGCCAGGGGAAGCAAGCCAGTACAGAACATCCCTCCATGGCCTCTGCATCAGCTCCTGCTTCCTGACGTGCTTGAGTTTCAGTCCTGACTTCCTTTGGTAATGAACAGCGGTGTGGAAGTGTAAGCTCAATAAACCCTTTCCTCCCCAACTTGCTTCTTGTTCATGATGCTTGTGCAGGAATAGAAACCCTGACTAAGACACTGTATTTAAGGGAGACATCAACATAGGTCTGTCTTGCTGTACTGACTACATGGAGTGATCTACTTCTCCTAAATTCTTTAGGACCTGTTGCTCATGGAGTATCAATCTATCTATCATCAAGCATTGACTTACAGAAGTAAATCTGCCTATGAAGTAGTGAAGATCTCTGTGGCAGAAAAAGTTTAAGCTTAGAAATTTTCTTCTTTGTCTTATAACCACGATAAAAGTTTCCCTAATAAAGAAAACAAACAAAACATGTTATGCAGAATTCTTTACAAGAAGACATTTGTGACATCTATTGTCTGATATGCACATGGGAGTAGAGTTCTTAAAACCCATTACCTGCACCCTTGAAGATATAAAACATTCAGTTACACATTGCCACCCAAGTCAAAATTAGTTGTTGGAGAGTCAACAAACTTCCAAAGTCAATAATCATGAATATCAATATCTAAAAGCCAGAGAATATGAATATTCTAGTTCAAGTAGGATCATAAATAACCCTTCTTCCTTTGGTAATATTTAGAGCCTTTAACTAGACTCTGCTCAGCAGTATGGCACTTTTACAAGTGAGAGAAATCATCACTCAATCTAATTAGCATGATATGAAATTCTTCTATAAAATTTCCTATCACACATACACATATGTGTATGCATATACACACACAAGCATGCGCACACAGAAGGGGGTAATATATTTCACATTTCTGAGAAATTGAACCATCAAAAACACTACATCTGGTCAACTAGACATTTAATTGTAACTCCTTGAGTAATATTAAATCTTCATAAACAAAAAGGAATAAGATCATTATTTCATCAAACACACTGGAAATATTGTTCCACAGTGGTGACATTTTGATTTAGAAGCATTATTCATAATAGTACAGAGAACAGTTTCATCTTATTGTCCTTACACCAATACCTCACATGGTGTATCTAAATTTCACAGACACCATTCGGGTGTGGGTGTAGGCACTCATATTTCCTCCTCTCATAATTCCAGGGTCAGTAAGATTATGTACAGCCTCGAAGACATTATGAACTTGGTATAGTGTCTCTTATTTATTATTTTAAAAAGATTCTCTCTCTGTCTCTCTGTCTTTTTATCTATCTATCTATCTATCTATCTATCTATCTATCTATCTATCTTTCCCCCTCTCTCTTCAGTTATATTCCGAGAGATCATGTTCAATGAGTTATAGAATTTTAGAAAATCCTAATAGCATGCAATGACACACACAATACACACACACACACACACACACACACACACACACATTTATATATGCTTCTTTCTAAAGTGACTGGAATTCATCCTGGCTACATTGCATGTTTTTTCACCTGGAAGAAAATAAGGCTTTTTTCTTCTTTCTCCTTCTTAAGTAATTGAAACAAATGTAAAGAATTAAATTCATGAATCATTCGTCTAGTGGTTTTTGAGTGCCCTTCTCTTCATTCCTTTATTTTTAATCCAATATTCAAACTAAGCTGAAAGAAGGTGCAATCACTGGCTGAATCTCAGGTTCCCCACCACTGTCTGGAGGCTCCCCACATACATGGCCACACTGCTCTGTCATATGTTTTCTACAGATTTCCAGGTAATCTCAGTCTCGAATATTCATGACTGGAAGTAGAAAAATCCGGCAGACTCTAGATCTGTAAACTTACTCTATTTTTTTCTCCTATCTACATACATTGGGGATTAATCTTTCTCTGACTTAATTAACCCATTTGCCATTGGTGGTGTTGACCCCTGTGGCTGACAGAAAGCTTGTAACTCTCACCCTGTCTCCTTTCCTTGAATATTTGCATACTTTTCTCCTTCTATGCTTATTAGTTTATTCGCCCATTTCTTGTTTATTAGCAAAATACTCCCCTTCCTTACATATTAGCATACTCCTTCCCCCCTCTGCTTATTAGCATACTCCTCCCCTTCCTTGCATACTATCACATTCCTTCCCTCCCCTGCCTATTAGTATAATCCTCCTCTCCCCATCCAGATGTGCTTCTAGGCACTATTTGAATCAAGTGACCCAGTCTGGCAGGACTGCAGTGAATTTCCTGTCTGTGCCCAGTATTAATTTGCTATAATTGATCTTGGAAAAGGCAATTAGACATTATAATTTTTTTCAATTAGACATTTAACCACAACAGAAACAAAGCAAGTCCTAAATGCATTAATTTAAAATATTTCTCTATGCAGAAGACCAAAAAGAAAAGAAAAATAGTGAAATATTTTTTTCTTGTGAGAAATTATCTGCAAGGAATGCAATAAAAATAAGATATATTTAACTTAATTTGTCAACAAAGTAACAGATAAGGTGGCATTACTCCGTTACAAATCAATTATAATAATAATGAAACTTCATATGAGTTTACTTTTGTTTAATTAGTTGCATCAGCGTGTGCTGAACTGGTAATGCATCAAAGTGTAAATGATGAACTAAGGTTAAGCAGCAGTTCCCCAAACATGTATATTTTACAATGTAGTGGGGGGAAAAATCACAGCAAAATATCATAAATAATAAAAATGATCATCTAAAATGTTAAGTTGGTGAGAAATCATGTTTAGATGAGGAAAGCAGAAAAAAATAAAAACAGTCAGGATAACTATCCCCAAGGGAGCTTTTCTTGCCTTTTGCTCTTCCTAGTTCTGCTTTTACATCATGTAGAGTTAGAACACAGAATTCCTAGGCAGTAACTAATTCACTCCCAGCTCTTCGTGATAAAAACCTTGGGGCCTCCAAGGGTATTGGAACTGGCTCCAGGTCAGCCATGCACCTAGTTTACTGAAGCACTAGAGTTAGAATTCAGCTTTTATAAACTCTCAGACAAGCCAGCTCTGTGCAACATCCTCCTCCTTCCTCCCATTCTCCAGTAATGATTATAAAACATGAATTTCTCTTTGATTCTCAGAAATTTCCCCCTATGGCTAACACAATTTACTTGATATGTGAGAACACTGCGCAAAATAAGAGTTGCATCTAGTCGCGGGGAAATAGCATCGTAGCCTATTCTGTTCTGCTAAACACAGCCGGTGCCCAGGATGCTGAAGGGCAATAATTTAAACAAAATTGACACTGGGTTGGTTTTATGGATTTCTAATGTGTTTCATCTTGGGGATGTTGAATGTACTGTTGCCTCAGCCTCTGCTGCATCTAATACTGAAGTTTGGAAATTTATACAAATCAAAACGCCAACCATCTTTCTTCTAAAGGAGAGCAGAGAGACATGAACTTCTTTCTTTCCCCTCTCTTGCTCCCTTCCACTCTTCCTCCCTCCCTTTCTCTTTTCCCCAAAATAATCTTTCTTCAGTTTGTTACCCTACTGAAGTCTATCTATTTCATTAAAATGGTAAACATTTTTTGTATACTTAATTCATTCTAAACCTTTATTTTTATTTTTGTTTTGATTAGATTATTCAGTGCCTGCTCTTTTACGAAGTTGGTTAATGATGTCACATTTAAGCTGAATTTCTGTGCTACATCTCATCTGAAAAATAGAAAAACACATATGCAAAAACAAGCAAAAGGAAAATAGGAAACTTATATCAAAACTATATATGTTTATATGTGTGTGTATCTGTGTGTATGATAGAAATTAAAAATGACAAAACAAAATGAAAATTTCACAAGTAAGATGATGAAAATAGGGAACTTCCTTTAAGAAAATGTTTAATCTGATTAATGTATAGGTACATCTGTGGTATATTTTCTTGATTAATGACTGATTGGGGATGGTGTAGTATCCCGGACCTGGGGCCAGCTCTGGGCACTTGGACTGGGGTGGTATAAGAAAGTAAGCTGAGAAGTCTGGGAACAAGCCAGTAAGAAGAAAATTACTGTTTCTGTTCTTCTCTTTGATTCTTGCCTTGAGTTCCTGCCATTAGTTCTCTGTATGATGCACTATTATTTTTAAGCAGGTAAATCCTCTTCACCCAACTTTCTTGTGGTCAATATTTTGTCATAGAAAGAGACAAATGAACAGGAACATGAGTGGAAGAACAGTTAAGATCAAACAGACATGATCTCTACTTTTGTGAATATCTTTTATGACATGCTTCTCAGTCCTTTCCTGAGCAGATAAGCTGCCCCCCCTTGCAGTATAATGGAGCATGAGATAGTCATTTACTTTTGCATATCTCCTGATGTCTTCCTCTCCATTTCTATCTTTCACTATCTTTCTGTTGGAATTCTTACCTTCCAGAAATATTCCTTATTCCCCAGAATATATAATTGAACAAGAATAATTATGTATGTGGACTTTTATGAATGGAAAATGTGCATCTATATGAGCTTTTAAGAAGAGAAAATAAGTATTTCTATGAGCTATTAAGAATGGCCAACCAATAACAGGCCCAACTTGAGACCCATCCCATGGGCAAACACCAATCCCTGACACTGTTAATGATACTCTGTTAAGCTTGCAGACAGGAGCATGTTCCCCTCTGAGAGGCTACTCCCAGAAGCTGAAGGGTGGAGGTCAGGGACTCTCACGGGAGAATATGAGGAAGAATTGTGGACACAAAGGGAATAACTCTATAGGAAGACCAACTGAGTCAGCTAACCTGGATCCTTGGGGCTCTCAGAGTCTGAATCACCAACCAAAGAACTTACACAGGGTGGATCTAGGCCTCCCTGCACATATGTTACAGATGTGTAGTTGGTCTTCATGTGGGTCCTGAACAACTAGAATGGGGTTATCTCAAAGGCTGTTGCCTGTCAGTAGGATAGATTCTTCTAGCTGGGGTGCCTTGCCTGGCGTCAGTGGGAGAGGAAGCATCAAGAGACTTGATATGCAGGGTGTCTCAGAGAAGAAGCGGAGGTAGATAGAGGGAGGACTGTGGGAAAGGGTTTCAGGGAAGGGCAATGAGCAGGATGTGAACTGAATAAATTAAAAAAAAAATTAAAAAATGAAAAATAGGGATTTTATTACAAGAAGGAAAACGTGTATCATTTAGACATACCAGTTCACAATAGCAATCTACAATCCAATTACAAAATGATATCACATGTAAAGGAATCATTTAAAATTTTTGGCCCCTAAAGCATTTGTGAAGTAAAATAATTACATACAGATTCTTCTTAGCTTTTTGTTCTTTGACTTGGTGACTGTGTTGAAGTGAGAAGAGGGAAGTGATAAATCTGAAGGCTGTTCCTTCAGTGAGTTTACATTCTAGCAGGGCCCATAGCTGTTCTGTGCCTTTTCTGATGGTTTATGTACAGCTCCATGATGAAAACCAGGAAAAGAGTAACAGAGTCCGGGCTTAGTTGGAAGCTTCTGCAAGGAGTGATATGAAATACAATGTTAGTCTTTCCAAAACAGGTTGTACACACCTCTTCTACAGCGAAGAGAGTTATTTGGCTATGCTGTTAGCATAGCTAATTCAAATTACCATGTTTCTTACAAAACAATTATTACCCCTCTGTACTGGCTGTTTTTTTGTGTCAACTTGACACAGGTTAGAGTTATCACAGAGAAAGGAGCTTCAGTTGGGAAAGTGCCTCCCTGAGATCCAGCTGTGGGGCATTTTCTCAATTAGTAATCAAGGGAGGGGAGGGCCCCTTGTGGGTGGTTCCATCCTTGGGCTGGTAGTCTTGGTTCTATAAGAAAACAGGCTGAGCAAGCCAGGGGAAGCAAGATAGTAAGGAACATCCCTCCATAGCCTCTGCATCAGCTCCTGCTTCCTGTTCTGCCTGAGTTCCAGTCCTGACTTCCTTTAGTGATGAACAGCAGTGTGTAAGTGTAAACTGAATAAACCCTTTCCTCCCCAGCTTCTTTCTGGGTCATGATGTTCGTACAGGAATAGAAAGCCTGACTAAGACATCCTCCTTCTCAGAGTGGGAATAATAGAAGAAAAGCATAAGAAGAAAAGGAAGGTGGTAGAAAGGAAGGAGGAAAGATGATCTTTGATAACTTAAAAATCTCAAATTTTTAAAGACAAAAACTATAATCTATATATCAAGCAATCCCCAAAGAGTTTGTTTCAGAATCCGGAGTATAAATGTTGCTCGCTTAATGACTATTTTATGGGAAATTCTTCCTATGGATTTTATTTACACCTGTTCTCTAAGTCATTTAAGGTAATAATATGAGAAAACACAAAATCTTCTGAGATTCACATTGATTTTTACTTAATTTGTTGTTTATTTGCTGATATTGGTATCAGAGATTAAGAAATGTCTAAAACCTGTTTGGAGGGTAAATGTGCTTTCATCTACCCGAGCTTGACAATGCAGTGTAACTTTTGACTGGTCTCACTGTATTTATTCCTTTTGTGTGTGCACATGTGTGTGTTTGTGCGTGCGTGTGTGTGTGTGTGTGTGTGTGTGTGTGTGTGTGCATGGGCATGTGTATATCTATCCTCTCTGACTTCCTCATGTGTATATCAGAACTTTGAGTGTTTCATCTATTATTTGACTAACCGCTTCGGTTTGTGTTGGCACGCAAATGGGGGCATGATGGAAGATGTGGCCCGCTTATCAGTGAGCAGTCAGAGTCCCGTGATCATGTGCAGCATGCATTGAAGTCACAGTAGTTGTTTGTGTGTGATGACCCTGAAAATGTAGTCGTGGCTGTGCCCAGTGCTCACTTGACAGTTTAAGCCCAGTAGGCTCCAGCTGGGATGCCATATTATGTGTCAGTGTCTCAGCTGTGGTTCCTATCTCCTTATTTACTGAGAGCACACTTGCAGACAGGGCTCCGCTTTATCGAGCCTTTTCTGGGGTGTGAAGTGTAGCCTGCTCTTTGGATTTGTCAGCTGATAACATATTCCCTTTTGTTGTAAATTTTTTTCACAGATTTTTTTAATTCAATATATTCTTTTTTTATTTTCTATATTCTTTGTTTACATTCCAAAGGCTTTCTCCTTTCCCAGTTCCCTTTCACCATATGTCCCATAAGTCCTCTTCACACACACCCCCCGCCGCCTATTCCCTAATCACCCACACACACCATTTCTCTGTTCTGGTAAAATTTTTTTAAGAACTCACCATCCTCTCCATCATTCTGCCTACCTGGTTTTGCCTATCCATTCAGTATGTTTACCCATTTCACACAAACCATTTCTCACTTTTAGTGAATTTAGTAGAAACACACACATACACACACACACACACACACACACACACACACACACATCAAAATTGCAGCAATGGATGGCGAGCATTTTCTAAGAAGACTTTTGAAAGAATAGACTCCTCTGTTTTTGTTCTCTCCACACTCCAGAGACATCCCACATACACAGATGTGACAACATTTTTCCCCCTCCTTTCTTTCTTTCCTTTTTCTTTTTAAGCTAATTCTAGCAACTGTCTGTCTGGCAACTTCACTCCGGGAATAGTCACACTTCCCCAATCTGCACGTCTGCTGCAGTTGAGACGGTACTGTTAGCACAGGATTCCTGCACATGAGGACAGACACAAGGTGAGGGGAAACGGAAGGAAAAAGGCTCCACGAGGAGGAATACTGGGCCTGTCACTGAAGGACTTTGGTAATGGATTGCAATAAAAAGCACCAGTTCAGGAGTGACTGGTTTTCTAAAAAATAATTTCCTAGGAGACATCTGGGTTGGACTTATTATTTTTAATTAAAGCATTTCCAGGAGAAGGCACAAATAGTCAGACATTGTGAAAATGGGAGGTGTGGGGGGGAGTAGAGGATGATGACTATTATTGGCAGATATTTAAGTTTAATCTCTTCTATTAGGTGCAGAATTATTTTAACCTGATTTGTCAGACATTTTGAAGTAGGTGTTTTCCAAACACCGTAATTGTATGATATGAACACGCTAGTTGATAGTTCAGGTTATTGTCTAACCATTGAAGACATAGCATGCCGTTGCTGGAGACATTCATTCCTGCTTCTGAGTTCTTCATTCTGATGGCTTGTCATAGGCCTGTACAGCGGATCCACTCCTCCCCTCTCACTCCTCTGAATTTTTTTTCCTCATTTCTCTCCTACACCCCCTTGTATTCCTCCTTTCATCAAAGGGGCTGATATTTATATTTCCACTTACTTAATGCATTGGGGGCAACGGCGAATGCATAATGCATTTGTGGGGACATAAAGAATCTCATATGCCCTCAGGAGTTTACTGCTCTTTGGGAAGACATGATCTATATGCATGAAATGTTGAATAACGTTTCTGGATTTGAATGGCAATATAGGAATTTAAATCAGGTGGCCAATAAGAACTATCAGCTTTCAGCCGAGGGATCAGTGCAGAGTGTGTGGCCAGAAACAGCTTTAACTTTCCTCAGTCTCTGGAACAGAGGCTGCTGATATGTGCTCTCGAGTTTTTATCGGATTTCTTTGCAGGGCTTTGCCTATCTGCCTTTCCAAATGTTATTTAAGATATTTGTCAGCTTTACACTTTGATTAAACTTTACCTGCTCTATGAGGAATTCTGTAGTCTTTCTTTCCAGTCAACTATCTAAATTCTTCTTCATCTGGACTTCTTTAACACTTACCTCACATCAGACCGCATGCTGTCAGCATTCTTCTTTGTTGTGAACCTAAATTTAATATTGATATTTCTCTTGCACTATCTACTTTGCTGGGTACAGGCCAGCATTTACGATCATATACAGTGCACAGCAGCAAATGATTTACCAAGTTCATTTTTTTCTCCCTTTAATATTGCCCAAGTTAATACGCAGCGAGAGACCTTGAATACTTTTGTTTCTTAGAGGATTCTGCAGTTACTCCTGTCTTATCAAATGACAGGTTCTATGGGTAGGAGACAGAGTACTTTTAGAAACACTTAAGGAGGACTTCTAGTTTGCAGTGACAGCAATAGAGAAAAAAGGCAGTCTTAGCACATAAGTTAAGTGTTCAAGGACTTAATGCCCAGTAAAACAGGACATCCATGAGAGCACTTTGACTGCTTATGACTGTTTAAAGGGATTAAGTATATTTGCAATCTATAAGACTATCTACGTGCCCTAATAAAAAATTAGCTATTTGGACTTTTAAAACATTTTTATTTTTAAAGATCTTTAAAATCTGTTGGAATAAGGGAAAAAAGAAATGACCTGTAATTCTTGCCACTCCTTAAGTTAATATATTAACACACATGTGCACAGTCACACATCAACAACATCCATATTATGCACGCGTGTGCACACACACACACACCACACACACACATACACACACACACACCATGCAGCACACACACACACACCACACACACACAACATACAGCACACACACACACACAACATACAGTGCACACACACACAACATACAGCGCGCGCGAGTGCACACACACACACACACACACACACACACCAGATGGGAATCCATTGGAAGGTGAGTAAAGCCAACATTTTCCCCATGGACAGATCAGCACCCTCATTTTCTCTTGCTCCTCCTTGCTTGAGTTCAAGTCTTGTTTGGCCAAAGACCCAGTTTGATCATGACTCCTGGGAGAGGATCTAAAGTAACAGTTGCTGAAAGATTATAGCAAAATCTATTAGGAAAGAAAAGTTGAGGAAAATCACGTTAACTCATAGAAGAAAATAAGGAAAGATTGGCTCCCTTTCGGGAGCAGGTCTAATTAAGGTGAGCCAGCAGCTGGGTCTGTTTGGAATAACAATTGTGCCAGCATGTCACTTTTTTCTGCTTAGTTGAAATTTATATAGTTTGGGAATGGTGGATATAAGAAAATTAGAGCTCATTTAGAATCTGTTGAAAGGACATTGTGCCTTCATTATTAGTTTGCTTCTGAGTTTTCCTGGGGCAGTCCTCTCTCTGTTATAGGTAATGGATTTTTTCCCCAGATGTAATTGGATGAGTTTAATTTTTTCTTTCATTACCTGTAGAAGAGGCCTATGCCCCTACTTCCCTTTGTGTTTTATTAGGACTGTAACCCCTATTTAAATAAAGGCTTTGATTGTGCTTCTATATGCTCAATCAGCATTTTCTGATTGAATAGTACTGGCCCACAATGTTTGCACCTAGCATTTTTTTTACTAATTACATTTTTTACCCTGGGTGGGTGTAAGAAAGCTTCTGATAGTGTTTGTAGTTTTTTGCTTTCCATTGTGCCAGAGGTTTGGCCCAGGTCTAAGAAAGAAGATGCTTAGACTTTCTTCCTAGGGGTCTCATAGGTGACCTGAATGGATTTTATCTTCCATTGGAGGAAGAAATAAAGCTATGCACACACAAATGTTTTACAAGTGTTCCTTTGAGAAAAGTAAAATAATAATAATAATAATAATAATAATAATAATAAATAAAAAACATAGCAGGATTGTGATTTTTAGCTTTTGCTAATATTTGTGTAAATCCCGCCCACATCTCTGGGTAATTCCCTATGATGAGATGGAAGGTGGACCACATATGTGCAGCAGTGCAGAGCTGTTACCTGGGGCTGGTACACTTTCAGCCTCAATCCCATTCAGGCCTTTCAGTCTACCAGCTCCATGTCTTCACTTTTCAGTGATGCTGGAGACAGCCTGTGGAGCTGTGATGTCCCTGGTATGTAATCCAAGAATTCTTGCTTTTGTTAGATTCTAAAAGACATTGCTTGTTGTATATTTTTCTTTTAAAATGTACAATTATTTTTAATTGAAGTAAATTTACATGTCATTCCCCTTCTTGTTCCAACCTCAGCCACTCCACGATGCCCCCCCACACACACACACAACCCCTTCTAAGCCTGCACTCTCAAGTTGATAGCCTCTTTTTATTGGGCAATGATTTTTACATATGCATACAAATGACAGAGTGCATTTTTGTTGTTTGTGTGTAAATTGTTTCAAGGCTGACCACTCTAGTTCAGATACACAAGAAAGTGGCTCATTCCTGGATGAATCTATTTTTCCTCCTAGCAGTATTTGATTAGTGTTCTAACACTCAGACATTTTAAAATAATTCTTATGCATGAGTTGAAAATTCCAAAATATAGTGGATAAAAACCATAGTCTCAAATTAAATATAAATATTTCCATAGAAATTCATTAAATGATTATATATTTTATCCTTAAAATATAGTATAAAACTTTGTATTAGTTATAGTAGATTAGCATTCTGAAGACCTTTGCTTGTCTGTGAAATGTCATTGGTGTTTTCCTCTTGAGTACAACATTTAATACTGGGATATTATCAATTTAGTGATCACTTGACACAGGAGAATTATCGTTCAATTTTATCTCCACATGAAAATCCTTTTAATCCTCACTGGATAGTATTGCTATTTCTTTTCATCAAAGTGTTATGAAATTTTAGCTAGAAACTTAGGTAATAAAATGGTTATATAAACTTTGTCTACATTGTAACCATTGTTGATGGGTCTTCAGCGTCCGGAAGGAGGAAGACAAGCCTGATTGTTCAGTGTTCAGCTCAGGATGGAAAGAAATGAACTTCTGAAGAAGAATTACTGGCAGTCTTCCCTGAGTACAAAGATATCCCAAATGGTAGCATAAACAAATGTAAGCAGAAACCTAAAATTATGAAAGCATGGAACCCATAAAATTACTTTTATCTCTCATAGTACAAATTATCCAATATTAATAGCTAGAATGTGTTGCATATTTGTCTTTTAATGATTATTAAAATTACATATTTACCCTCTACTGCATTTTTCTGTTAAAGTAAATATTCCTTGATATCTATCAAATGACTGGGGGTTATTCCTAAAGTTGCTGTCTGCCTATGGGTCCAGTTCCCCTAACTGAGCTGCTTTGTCTGGCCTCAGTGGGAGATTTGCTTAGGTTTGCAGATGGAGATTTGCTTAGGTGTGCCTGGATGGAGGAATGAGTTGGGGAGTTCCAGCCTCTCAGAGGAGGAGAGGAAGAGGGATGTGAGGAGGGACTGTGAGAGGGGAGGATGACCTGGAGGGCAGGCAGGGATCAGGTTGTAAAGTGAATAAATAAATAACTTAATGAAAAATAGGGTCACTTTAGTTAAATCAGCTAGTCAATATTAAAATATTAATCTATAAACATGCTGTATTTGCAAAACACAGACACAAAGTCTCACGTTTGGGTCAGCAGGCCTCTCCTTGGTTTTCCCATGATGCTCTTATGCTGCCCCGTCTTCTGTCATCGATGTTTAACACGGGGCCCCCACAGTCCAGGGTCCGACTTTCTCTTTCTGCTTCTCAAGTGTTGTGAGCCTCTATGAGTAGAGCAGCAATGTTTAATGATGACTCAGGTCACCAGAAGACAAATCTTCCAAACTTTTGCAGACCATTTTTTCCCCTTTCCATTTCTATACCTAAAATACCAAAATTAGTGCTGGTTTTTACCTTAGTAACAACCGGAGTATATTGGGGGGGACAAAAGGGACCTTAAAATATAGAGTGTTGTAAAATAACAATATTTGGCTCGCATGTGTTTTTTTTTTGTTTCACAATAACTCATCACCAGGCAATAGTCCTAATCCTAGAAGGAAAAGCAGTTAGAAGGCTGTGGGCAACTCAAATGAGAATGAATGTCAGAGTGGTCTGTTTCTATGGAAAGGAGGTGTAGGATGGTGCTGACCATGTACTCCATCAGGGTAATGAGTGATATGATAGCAAATAGCCCTTAGAATATTTAACACATCCCTGAGTTTCAAAAAGGAATTACTTTCACAATTAAAGCAGTGGATGTGTGGAACTGGTTTTCATTTAGCTTTGAGTTTTCAATTACCCACAGGAGGAGACAATGGTGCTAGGCTTTAACCAAATGAGGACTAAATACTGCAGTTTTCTAAAATAAAATGCAGACCTGCAAGTTGCAGTTAAAGGAGAAAAAAACCCTGTTCCTCATATGACTATTTATACTGAGTAAATGTAAACCACAATCGAGAAGAAATTTAAAAAGATAGATCTGTACTAGCAAAGTCTAGACAAAAGAAACTTAGTGGACATTTTCCATATCACCCAGTACACACTGTAAGCAAAGGAAAGCAAATTGTCAGAGTAAAGAAAACTAGTATATTATTTTAAAATATGTGGCTCAGAGGGATACAGAAATGTGTTCCAGAAAAATCACGACCGAAGAGAATGGAAAAGATGGACCATCTAAGATAGATGTAGGGGTTCGAAGCATAAATCTTTGCAATCATCAAAATGCAGGTAGCAATAACACACACAAAAACAGATCCATGCCAAGAAAACTCAGTTTGTAGAATGCTCCCATTCATCTCCTAAAGGAATGGCCTGTGCAAACGGAGAACTGTCAGTAAAATATAATGAATGACAGTAAGAGGCAAAGGGGGCAGGGAGGAGGACAGAAAAGAAAGAACTAATGTGATTATATATTAACTAAAAATCTTAGTATAAAAGAATGGTTTTAGTAGGAGGGAGGGTGTGAGAAGGGAATGAGAGGTTGATATGACTAAAATTTACTGTATGAGTTTAGAAAACTATCAAACAATTAATATTTGAAAGTAAAAAGCTGAGACATAATAAAAATTAGTAACATTTCTACATATAAAATAAGGGATATTTTACATTATCAAAACAATTCATAGCATTGATTAAAGAACTAGGTATAAATATTAGGAATAGATAATTAAGAGATTAGTTTTAGTAAATAAATAAATATAATTGTCAAATCCTGGAAATCTGTATCACGCTCGTTGATGGAAGTCTTAGTGTGATGTGGGTGGCATTCGTACTGTAAATTAATTCATAAGTTTGAGACAGTTTCCATTCAAACATCACAGGAATGCTTCCAAAGAACCTGACAGGACAATCAAAGAATTAACTTACAGATAATAACGTCAACAGTGAACAAGAGTAGACAGCAAAACTAAGAAGAAAAATGTCGATTGCGCCAACAAAGACTTTTTTACAGAACATTATGGAAACTGTGCAGCACATTACAGAGTAGAACAAAATTAGACCGTACCAAATGTCAATATTCATGGAAATAGGGACATTTGGGGACAAAGGAAATGCAGTAAATTATCAAGGAAATCAAAGGCAGTTCAATGACCAGGTACTGAAAACTATCTGCCTTCCTTACTGCTTTTGAAGCTGCTTAAACTTACACCCAACACAGAGCAGAGCACGCACTAGAACATTTTTTTGTTTGTTTTTGTTTTTTATGTAGATTTTTATTGAATATTTTCTTTATTTACACTTCAACTGTTATCCCCTTTCCGGGTTTCCCTCCCACCCCAAAACTCCCTATCCCATCATCCCTCCCCCTGCTTCTATGAGAGTGTTCCCCTACCTATCCTACTCCCACCTCCCCGCTCTCAATTCCCCTACTCTGGGGGCATCTATGGAGCCTTCACATGACCAAGGACCTTTCCTCCCATTGATGCCTGAGAAGGTCATCCTCTTCTACATATGCAGCCAGAGCCATGTGTACTCCTTGGTTGATGGCTTAGTCCCTGGGAACTCGGAGGAGTCTGGTTGGTTGATACTGTTGTTCTTCCTATGAGGTTGCAAACCCTTTCAGCTCCTTCAGTCCTTTTTCTAACTCCTCCATTGGGGACTCTCCACACTCAGTCCAATGGTTGGCAAGAATCCACCTCTGTATTTGCAAGATCCTGGTAGGGCCTCTCACAAGACTGCTATTTCAGCCTTCTTTCAGCAAGCATTTCTTGGCATCCACAACAGTGTCAGGGTTTGGTGACTGTATATGGGATGAATCCCCAGGTGGGACAGTCTCTGGATGATCTTTCCTTCAGTCTCTGCTCTACACTGTATCTCCATAATTATTCCTGTGAGTATTTTGTTTCCCTTCTCAGAAGAACTGAAGCACCCATACTTTGATCTTCCTTCTTGAGTTTCATGTGGTCTCTGACTTGTATCTTGGGTATTCCAAGCTTTTGGGGTAAAATCCACTTATCAGTGAGTGCATACAATGTGTGTTCTTTTGTGACTAGGTTAGTCACTAGAACATTTATGTGACTACTTTATATATAACAATGAAAATATTCTTAATAAAAGTTTAAAAATATTATATCACAAAGCAAACAATGCTATTTTCTTCTACTAAAATAAATACTGGAAAATCTGCATATTATCCAATGAGCTCCTGAGAGGCTTGGATACAATATTAAAGTGTTCACAAACTTTTAAGACATATTTTCTGGAAGTGACAATGCAATTTTGTCTGCAAATAGGAAAAAGTATAACTTTCTTCAAGAGTAATTAGAGAATTCAAATCAAAACTTTGACATATCTGTCAGATGAACAAAATTATGCATTATGATGAGCATGTTTCAGTAAAATATTATGAATATGAATTATATAAATTCTAGAAGGTAGTTTAATTTGCTTCCATCATTTACTACAATAGTAGATTTAGGAAAGTCAACAAAGTTCACAAGTTTGCAATGCTTCTAAACTTGTTATTCCTTTACCTAAGAAAATGCTATTTGAACATTTCATGACAGGGATTCCTAGCAAAGTGCATATTACAATTTTCTAAAATACAGGAATTTTAAGGTGTTTTAGTCTGTAGTCCAGATAGCAAGAGGATCTTGATAATCTTTTAAATGATATAAATTAACTTGTAACAACACAGAGAACTCTAAACAAAAGTACTGAGTACATCAAACTACAAGTTTGCATAAGATTTTAAATCAAATATAACCATACTACATATTATATATGATAGTATACATATTGCCATAAATATAGAATCATTCATAAAGGTAGATGAACTGAATCAGCAAATGAAAAGACCGGCGATAAATGAAGAATAGATGATAAGTAGTGGATAGATAGTTGACAGATGGACCGATAGATAGATAGATGATAGATGGGTAGATAGATACATAGATTAAAGATGAGTAGATGATAGATAAATAGACAGACACAGAAATGATTGTCTGTATAGCTGGGCTATTTTATTAAAGTTGAAAGTCATTTGTTAGGAGGAATTACCCAATTCCACCTAACACATTTGACTTTAAATAAAATGCCTCCATTTTAAAAATAAAAAAAGTTATTGGCTTATCATCCATGAGCAATTGTCTTTCAAAAATACCTATGCCAAAAGATGTTTTACAGGAGCAACATAACTCTTAACTTCCCCATAAGTCTCATCATCCACCCCACACCTGCTCCATCTATTTATTTATTTATTTATTTATTTATTTATTTATTTATTTATAATTCATTGCAATTGATATTTATTTAGCAACTAATTTTGGGGAAATATTAACGGTTTGGTCCAAACTATATTAAGTATTAACTACAGAAGGAGAAAAAAATTTCTTTTTTTTTGTTTGTTAGTTTATTTTAAATCTTTTTCTTTTTTAAATCTTATTAGATATCTTCTTTATTTACATTTCAAATGGTATCCTCTTTCCTCATCATCACTCCTAAGACCCCTCCCTATGCCCCCTCCCCTGCTTACAAATCCCCTCTTCCAACATTCCTGATCTAGCATTCCCCTACACTAGGGCACAGAGCCTTCACAGGACCAATGGCCTCTCCTCTTATTTATGTCTGAAAAGGTCATCCTCTGCTACATCTGAAGCTGGAACAATGGGTCCCTCCCTGTGCACTCTTTGGGTGGTGGTTTAGTCCCAGGGAGTTCTGGGGGTACTGGTTGGTACATATTATTGTTCCTCCAATGAGTCTGAAAACCACTTCAGCACCTTGGGTCCTTTCTCTATCTCCTCCATTGGGGACTCTATGCTCAGTCTATTGGTTGACTGTAAGCCATAGGTATTTTGATCTATCTTCTAAGAAGGTCTAAAGTATCCACACTTAAATCTTCCTTCTTGAGCTTCATGTGGTATGTGAGTTGTATCTTGGGTATTCTGGGCTTTTGGGCTAATATTCACTTAGCAGAGCGTGAATACCATGTGTGTTCTTTTGTGATTGGGTTACCTCACTCAGGATGATATTTTCTAGTTCCATCTATTTTCCTAAGAAATTCATGAATTCATTGTTTTTAATAGCTGAGTAGTACTCCACTATGTAAATGTACCACATGTTCTGTATCTATTCCTCTGTTGCGGGATATCTGGGTTCTTTCCAGTTTCTGGCTATTATACAGAAGGCTGCTATGAACATAGTGGAACATATTTCCTTATTACATGTTGAAGCATCTTCTGGGTATATGCCCAGGAGTGCTATAGTTGGGTCCTGTGGTACTACTATGTCCAATTTTCAGAGGAACTGCCAAACTGATTTCCAGAGTGGTTTTACCAGCTTTCAATCCCACAGGAATGGTGAAGTGTTCCTCTTTCTCCACATCCTCTCCAGCATTTGTTGTCCACTTAGTTTTTGATCTTAGCCATTCTGATTGGTATGAGGTGGAAGCTCAGGGGTGTTTTGATTTACATTTCCCTGATGATTAAGGATGTTGAACATTACTTTATGTACTTCTCAGCCATCCAATATTCCTCAGTAGAGAATTCTTTACTTAGCTCTGTGCCCCATTTTTTTTTCTTTTTTTTTCTTCTTTTTTTTTCTTTTTTTGATTTTTTTTATTGTATATATTCTATATTTACAATTCATTTCCCTTTTTCTGGTTCCCCACCCCCAAAGGTCCCACATGTCCTTTTCCCTCCCCCTGCTCCCGCATCCACCCCCTCCCACTTTACTGTTCTTGTACTCTCCCACAATGATGTTTTGGTCCATTCTAGCACCAGTGTCCACTCCTTTCTTCTTGTGAGACATCACTTGATATGTGATTTGTGTCTTTGGTGTTCTAAGCTTCTAGGCTAATATCCACTTATCAGTGACTGTATACCATGGGTATTCTTTTGAGACTGGGTCACCTCACTTAGTATGACATTCTCCAGCTCCATCCATTTCTCTAAGAATTTCATGAATTCATTGTTTCTAATGGCTGTATAGTACTCCATTGTGTATATATACCACATTTTTTGTATCCATTCTTCTGTTGAGGGACATCTGGGTTCTTTCCAGCTTCTGGCTATTATATATAAAGCTGCTATGAACATAGTTGTGCCCCATTTTTAATAGGGTTATTTGGTTTTCTGGAGTCTAACTTCTTGAATTATTAGAAATAGAAGTAGCCATTAGTGGTCTCCCAATGAAAAAAAGCCCAGGAACAGATGAGTTTAAGGCAGAGTTCTATCAGACCTTCAAAAACCTAATATCAAAATTCCTCAAACCATTCCACAAAATAGAAACAGAAGGAACAGTAACCAATTCACTATATGAAGCCACAATTACCTTGATACCTAAACCACACAAAGACCCCACAAAGAAAGAGAGCTTTACTCCAATTTCCTATATGATTATCAATGCTAAAATAATAAAATTCTTGCCAAACTAATCCAAGAACACATCAAAATGATCATCTACCATGATCAAGTGGGCTTCATCCCAAGGATACAGGGATGGTTCAATATATGAAAACCCATCAATGTAATCCACTAAATAAACATACACAAAGAAAAAAAAACACATGATCATTTTATTCGATGCTGAGAAAGCATTTGACAAAATCCAACCTCCCTTCATGATAAATGCCTTGTAAAAATCAGGAATTCAAGGCCTAAATTCAAGGAGCTAAAACCATCCAGTGATAAAAAGACAGCATTTTCAACAAATGGTACTGGGTCACCTGGCAGTCAACATGTAGGATGCAAATTGATCCATTCTTATCTCCCTGTACAAAGCTCATGTCAAAGTGGATCAAGGACATAAAGCCAGATACACTGAATCTAACATAAGAGAAAGTGAGGAAGAACCTGGAGCACATGGGCACAGGGGAAAATTTCTTGAACAGAACACCAATAGCTTATGCTCTAAGATCAAGAATTGACAAATGGGACCTATTAAAATTGCAAAGCTCCCTATAAGGCAAAGCACACTGTCAATAGAACAACACATCAACCAACAGATTGGGAAAAGAGCTTTACCAATCTTACATGCTCTATTTTAAAGAGTTTGTTAGACAGTTGTTATGAGGAAAGAATGACTGACTTCTGCTTTGAGGGTTCTTGTTATTATTTCTGCATAAATGAAGGTTAATAACTTTGGGTGACTTTCATTCTGCTGTCCATAGTTATATTCTGAGTGCTTTCTCCAGTCTTTGTTCTCATCAGACATATATGTCTGTTCAGAGTCTCCTTTGCTCCCTGCTCTTTAGAATCTCCATTTACTATTACCACTTTTGGAAAAGGAGTTGTCCTCAACAGCAGGATGAATGGTGGTACACGACAAAGGCATTGTCTCCTTGGGACTTCGCAGTGTAAAACAGCATCATGTGAATTGAGAACATGCTTTGCCTAGTACTTTCCATTAGATATACTATTACAAAATGACTTAGGAAGTGGGTGTTTGTGGAAGATCTCTAGGAGCAGAGCATCAACTATTGTCCTCTACTGAGCCCACATACAACCTCCACTATCTGTGCCTATTTGTGGTGACAGAACACTTGGGTGAAGGTTGTTTTTTTATATGAATAATTCTAGCATGACAGATGTTTGACTTTGAATCAACAACTCGTTTCAAAGGAAAATGATTGTAGCCAAAGAACATTTCTGACGACATTAGTTACTTTGTCTATTTAATAAACTATCACTTGCTGCATTTCCTGTGATCTCTGTTTTCAGCTTTGTATCATGCAACCACACGAATCAAGGACTCCTTCCATTTCTATTTTCTCCTTGGCTTCTCTGAGTGTAAAACTTGCAGCTCTTTGTGCCAAATGTCTGTCAAGGCTGTGCCTAGGAACTGCCAACACAATGTTGCTGCTACCCCTGCTGCTGTGCCTCCAAATATTAGTGGTTATGCAGATCTATTTTCTTTGAATAAGTGGATGAGGTAGGATGTGAAAGTCATATAATGCATCAGAAAATTAATGCAAACTGGATTTTTGAGAACAGCCTATCCAGATTTCTTTAAATTTTATTATAAATTATGCCAATAAAAATAATCTAGGGAGACTTTATTTTAAGTCACAAGTCCTGCTTTCAGTCCATACCTGTGTAGAAGTCAAGACCACATGGAGGTAAAGAAGGTAGTCAAACCCTACCCACAGCCAAGAGGAACCACAGACAAATGAATGCATATATCATCCTTAGCTAGCACTCCCTTGTCTTCTATAGTTCCAGGAGCACATCCAGGGAGTGATGCCTACCATTCTCAGTCTGTGTCTTCTCATACCAACCAAGGCAATGAAAGCAGTCACCTGGACATGCCCACAGACAAACCCAATTCCGACAATCCGATACTGAGATGTTTTCCCAGGTAACTCTAGGTAATTTCCAGTTAACAAGAAAAACTGAGCACTGCATAGTCTTAGGCAGATAAGGCACTGTTGTGATCGGGAAACCTACATCCCTTAATATGTATACAATTCTACACATCTATTGCAAAGAATTCATAGTAAATTTGCACATGCCCTTACATGAGAATCAACAACTCACCATTAACTTATGAAGTTAATGGACCACTTGAAGAATAGAACAGGTACATCCCTTTTACACATGGTCAGAGCTCTCTCTGTGACTTGGTATTAAACCATTCATAGTTAAAACTCCCTGGTTTATATGATTTTTCTACCATCACATGATAAGACAAAGGGTAACATTTTGGTAAATTCTAATATCCTCCTGTGCTACTGATGCAGATCATCACCCAGAAGATTATACTTGTAGAATCATTATCCCAGGCCCTGGTCCTCCATTTTCAGTCTTCTTTGTTTGTTTTGGAGAACACTTGTGTTTGTGGGGTGCTCAAAAGTCACATGGAAGTGTTTATCACCAGTGTTTGGAGTCCACGTGGCACTGGTGGACCTTAATACCCTCATCTGTAATTGACAATGAAATTAGAAGTTTACAAAAAAACAAAAACAAAAACAAAAACAAACAAAAAAACAGCTAAGAGGGTTTTTGTTTGTTTTTTTGGTTTTGTTTTGCTTTAGAGTCAGTGACAGTGATTGTTTTTACAAGCTTTAGATACTTTTAGTTAGTGTGCGTGTGTGTGTGTGTGTGTGTGTGTGTGTGCGCGCGTGCGCACGCGCACGCTCAAGCGTGTGCTCTTGTATGTATGCCTGTATGTTACTACATGCATTAGCAGAGGCTTCAAGAAGATGTTGGTTGGCTTGGAGCTGGACTTACAGGTCACTCTGAGCTGGCTGGTGTGGGAACTGAGAACAAAATGAATGTCTCTGTAAAAGCTGTGCACACTTTTATCCATGGCAGTATTTTTTTTGGCCCTGATTTGAGATAAATAAACCTTTATTTTGTTGTTTATTAAACAGTGTATTGCACTCTAAGCACAAAGCTTTCTTTGTGACTGCCGTGTTTTGCGACAATCCTGCCTATAAAACTTGATTTCTTAAACTGTGATTCCTAAGACATTATATTTCTGTCCCTTAATATAATGTGGTACACTCTGTACTCTTTAGTCTGAATTATGAATTTTATTTCATTCTTTTAATGTTGCATAGACATTTTTATGTATCCAGGGAAATGGACAAATTTTAGGTAGAAGAATTACCAAGATTCACTATTTTAGTATCAGAAATGACTAATATAAAACATCACATAAGTAGACACTGACTTGTAATTGTTGACTGATGCAATGAATTTTAATGCATGGACATTTATGAGGTCTCTATAGACATGGTAGGCTTGCAAGATGTGGAGCAATGTTACAAGATTGCCTTAAGTAATTAAACCCTTTCAAATGATTGGCCTTAGTTACACACAAGGCAAATTTTATATCGAGTGAAACTTTAATTTACTACAAATACATATTGCATACTATATACACACATACACCAACACACTCATGCATGCACACATGCAAGCATGTATGCTTTACTGGCTCTTTGAAGCTACTACCTGTGACTACACTGTCATAAGCTCCAAACACCGAGATGAAGACTGGACTTTTAGCCACTCTTTAAAGTCAACAGAAGTGATTTCAGACATAGTACTGGGATATCAGTCATATATTCAGAGACATGTGGCTTCTAACAAAATTAACACACTAAAATGGAGGTGAAAACTTAGAGCATTACCAAAGGTCACTCAAGGAGCTTAATTTGTGGTGTGATTCTAGTGATGCCTGGTCTGTGATTCTTTTTGGAATGGGCACTGGTATGGCTGACTGAAATCCAGCAAAGCACCTGCTGAGGGATGGAGGATGGAAGATTGGAAAAGGAACAGCAGAAATGGAGGTACTTTGTGACATAAGGAAGGACTCAAATCGTTGTCTTACAATTGTTTCTTCTGTCCTCCCAGAATGTAGGTAAATTTTATTGTTACCCAAGCTATTATTAATTCATATTTTTGTATAGTTTATGTGATTCAATCAATTGGCAAAAATGATTGAGAAAGAGCAATGCACTTAATTACTGTTTTATATTTCTTAATTCGGAACGTTGAATTAAGACAGGCTTTCATTGTGGTAGTGGCTCCGAAAAGCAAGCAGTTTATTTCTGAAATTTAAACAGAGGCGGTCTTAGAACAGGATATCTGCAAATCTAGGGAGTTGCACTGAGGTGATAGTAATGCTTTTCAAATGCAAGCCTCACATGTCTTTAGCAATATCTCACCACATTAGCATATTAACACTCTCCTGTTGCATCTATTAATATTCACATCGTATCAGAATTTATTGTTGCTTATTCAGTGTTAAAGTCATATCGCATTAGTGACTTTCATCTCAGATTAGTGAAAGTGGTGCCTAATAAGACTTTCATATTCAATTACTAAGGCAACAGTTTTGTCTTTCCAAGTCACTTCTAACTGGAGCCCAGAGCACAAATTGATGAATGTGGTAATAAAGCAATCGTTCTGGCTGAAGATGGATGGCACCTGGGACCGATGGGGCTGTCACAATAGGATTTGCATGATGAGGGCACAAATGACAGGAAGGAATCTCTGTTGTCGGCCTGAAGAGCAGCATTTCTGAAGCACAGACTTCACAAAATCAAAAAGCTGAAGACAGAACACGCATCTTGATAATTTACACACACTCTCATTAGGGTACTCTGCCTAATGATTAAAATTGTCTAGCAAGCAAATTTGCTATAAAGTAACACTTTAATTAACTACACACATGCATCACATAATGCCCACACACACAAACACACACACACACACACACACACACACACACATGTAGACACACACACACACACACACACATGTGGACACATACACACACATGCATACAGGCACTTGCCCATGCACTCATGAACCACTGTGAAAGGAAAAGGAGAAAGAAGTACGAAAGCAAACCACTCCTGGAAGCAGCTCCTAACTTCTCTCCCTTCACTACTTTCCCAGAAGCAATTTGAACTTACATTTCCTTCTTATACCCAGGTGGTTGATAAATATTCTGGGAACATATGCTTATGCTGAACATATGCATATGATTATTACATCTGCTTAGTGACATAGAGGACACTTTTCTTACTTCCATGCCTAAAGCACTGTGTTGTGAGGTTTCCACTATTATAACAGAATATCTGACACAATCATCTTAAAATTTTTAAAGAAGAGTAAAACCTCATCATGACCTATATACTTAAGAACTGCTTTCTTGGCTTGTTGGATCTCTTAATCTGGGAGAGATATATGGTGACACTTTCCTCAGAGTGTCTGAGTTGCAAAAGAGAGACCAACGAAAGTAAGGTATGTGTTATGGTTTGTATATGCTTTTCCCAGGGAGTGGCACTATTAGGAGATGTGGCCTTGTTGGAGTAGGTGTGTCACTGTGGGTGTGGGCTTAAGATCTTCACCCTAGTTGCCTGGAAGTCAGTCTTCTACTAGCAGCCTTCAGGTGAAGATGTAGAACTCTCAGCTCCTCTTGTACCATGCCAGCCTGGATGCTGCCATGTTTCTGCCTTGATGACAATGGACTGAACCTCTGAGCCTGTAAGCCAGCCCCAATTAAATGTTGTCTTTTATAAAACTTGCATTGGTCATGGTGTCTGTTCACAGCAGTAAAACCCTAACTAAGACAGCATGACATTCTGTACCTTCTCAGTAACACTATTTTCTTTCAAAGGACCAACATCTGGATGTCTCTACCACCTCCCAGCAAACCAAAGTCTTACCAAATCCTTGCATCATGAGTCTTGTGCTCACTTTCAATACTGCTACATCGCAAATGTCCTTCTTGTACCCTTAGTGAGCTACAGAAATAAGCAAGCTATTGGACCACATACAGAACCAGAAGACATCAGGCATGGGCATCTCCTAGAGAAGTCAAGGTAGCTCCAACATTCAAGAATACTATTATATTATCACACACACACACACACACACACACACACACACACACACACAGCAAGAACACATATGTTTAATAGAAACAACTAATTATTAACAGTTTTGTGGGGCTTTGTATATAATTTCCTGATCTCTAATTTATCTTAGAAATTCTCTAACATTTCTCCTTAAGCTCTTTTTTTTTTTTTTGTGGTGGTGGTTTGAATATTCCTCGCCCAGAGAGTGACACAATTAGGAGCTGTGGTCTTCTTCGTGTAAGTGTGGCTTATTTTGGAGGAAGCATGTCATTGTGTGCATAGACATTGACACCTTCCTCCTAGCCATGTGGTAGCCAAAACAAGATGTACAACTCTCAGCTCCTCCAGCACCATGCCTGCCTGGATGCTGCCACATTTCCTGCCATGACGATAATGGACTGAA